>JAMPIV010000894.1:615000-785268 GCA_024509875.1 Oreohelix idahoensis
CTCGTTGTTCTCCATGAAGTACAGGCTGCAAATTTACTCACCCCAAGTTTTTATTTTGGTGTGTAACATTTTCAACTTAACCTGTGAGATACATGATAGTTTAACTTCCTCATCTGTCAGTATTCTCTATAATGTTTTTTGTTTACCTTCCCAGCTGTCTTATTTTATAACTGTCAGTCTGTCTGTCTACTTCTGTCTGTTTGTCTACTTCTGTTTGCCTCCCTGCTGCTGTCTATCTGTCTGCCTACTTCTGTCTGTCTACTTCTATCTGTCTGTCTGCCTCCCTGCTGCTGTCTGTCTGTCTGCTTGATTCTGTCTGCCATCCTGCCTACTTCTGTCTGCCTTCCTGCTGCTGTCTGCCTACTTCTATCTGACTACTTCTGTCGGTCTGCCTACTTCTGTCTGCCTACTTCTGTCTGCCTCCCTGCTGCTGTCTGTATGTCTGCCTACTTCTGTCTGTTTTCCTGCAGTATGTCTGTCTACATGCCTGGCTGCTGTATGTCTGTCTACCTACCTGCCTGCTGTATATCTGTCTACCTGCCTGCTGTATGTCTGTCTGTCTCTACCTGCCTGCCTGCTGTATGTCTTGGCAGTCTACCTGCCTGTCATATGTCTGTCTACCTACCTGCCATATGTCTGTCTACCTGCCAGCTGTATATATGTCGGTCTACATGCCTGCCATATATCTGTATGTCTACCTACCTGCCATATGTCTATCTATCTGCTTGCCATATGTCCGTCTACCTGCCAGCTGTATGTCTACCTGCCTGCTGTCTGTCTACCTGCCTGTTGTATGTCTGTCTGCTAACTGCCTGCCGTATTTATTTTTGTCTACCTGTCTGCTGTATGCCTTGTCCACTTGCCTGCCTGTGTGATGTCTGTCTATCTTTCTGTCTGCCTGCCGGCCTGTTCAGCTACCCATTTACAGCTAGGTATCCTGGAGCATTAGCTCTACCAGGTTTTGAACCCATGCTCATATTACTATCCAGTAGTGTCATCATTCATATTTTCCAGGCTGGTCTGGAATCATCTAGTCACAGTTCTCAGTTTTGCCATCAACATTCTCATGCTAGTCACATGGAAAGCCAAGGCATCTCTAGCAACTCCGGGAATCATGACAAATGTCACTGGCATACCGCCACTTCTCAGAGAGTAAGTTTTGAGAGTACACAATTTTACTGGCATACCGCCACTCCTCAGGGAGTAAGTTTAGAGATTGTATACTATTTTACTGGCATACCACCATGCTTCATAGAGTAAGTCTAGAGAGTTTACAGAGTTTTACTGGCATACCACCATGCCTCATAGGGTAAGTCTAGAGAGTTTACACAGTTTTACTGGCATACCACCATGCCTCATAGGGTAAGTCTAGAGAGTTTACAGAGTTTTACTGGCATACCACCATGCCTCATAGGGTAAGTCTAGAGAGTTTACACAGTTATACTGGCATACCACCATGCCTCATAGGATAAGTCTAGAGAGTTTACACAGTTTTACTGGCATACCACCATGCCTCATAGGGTAAGTCTAGAGAGTTTACACAGTTATACTGGCATACCACCATGCCTCATAGAGTAAGTCTAGAGAGTTTACACAGTTATACTGGCATACCACCATGCCTCATAGGGTAAGTCTAGAGAGTTTACACAGTTTTACTGGCATACCACCATGCCTCATAGGGTAAGTCTAGAGAGTTTACACAGTTTTACTGGCATACCACCATGCCTCATAGGGTAAGTCTAGAGAGTTTACACAGTTTTACTGGCATACCACCATGCCTCATAGGGTAAGTCTAGAGAGTTTACAGAGTTTTACTGGCATACCACCATGCCTCATAGGGTAAGTCTAGAGAGTTTACACAGTTTTACTGGCATACCACCATGCATCATAGGGTAAGTCTAGAGAGTTTACACAGTTTTACTGGCATACCACCATGCCTCATAGGGTAAGTCTAGAGAGTTTACACAGTTTTACTGGCATACCACCATGCCTCATAGGGTAAGTCTAGAGAGTTTACACAGTTATACTGGCATACCACCATGCCTCATAGGATAAGTCTAGAGAGTTTACACAGTTTTACTGGCATACCACCATGCCTCATAGGGTAAGTCTAGAGAGTTTACACAGTTATACTGGCATACCACCATGCCTCATAGAGTAAGTCTAGAGAGTTTACACAGTTATACTGGCATACCACCATGCCTCATAGGGTAAGTCTAGAGAGTTTACACAGTTTTACTGGCATACCACCATGCCTCATAGGGTAAGTCTAGAGAGTTTACACAGTTTTACTGGCATACCACCATGCCTCATAGGGTAAGTCTAGAGAGTTTACAGAGTTTTACTGGCATACCACCATGCCTCATAGGGTAAGTCTAGAGAGTTTACACAGTTTTACTGGCATACCACCATGCCTCATAGGGTAAGTCTAGAGAGTTTACACAGTTTTACTGGCATACCACCATGCATCATAGGGTAAGTCTAGAGAGTTTACACAGTTTTACTGGCATACCACCATGCCTCATAGGGTAAGTCTAGAGAGTTTACACAGTTTTACTGGCATACCACCATGCCTCATAGGGTAAGTCTAGAGAGTTTACACAGTTTTACTGGCATACCACCATGCCTCATAGGGTAAATCTAGAGAGTTTACACAGTTATACTGGCATACCACCATGCCTCATAGAGTAAGTCTAGAGAGTTTACACACTTATACTGGCATACCACCATGCCTCATAGGGTAAGTCTAGAGAGTTTACACAGTTTTACTGGTATACCACCATGCCTCATAGGGTAAGTCTAGAGAGTTTACACAGTTTTATTGGCATACCACTACTTCTCAGAGAGTTTGGTTTTAAGGACCATCTTCATTGCACACGGACAACTCCATCAGTGCTCTGATCTCCTCCCTTAGATCACACAAGAAGGATCTCAGCACAGTGCACGAACTTTGTAGCACTTGTGAGGATGCCAGTGTGTGTATACAGGAATCCCACATTCAGTAAATATTTTTGTGGAGGGTAGATTTCCTAATTATTGAATTTTGCCAGGGCATTGCCGTATGGCCTACTCTTTATGATTTCCAACTGCTGAGGGGTTCTTAACATGCACAACTTGCACACGGGACCTCCTATTTTTCACCCTTTACTGAGAAGGCTAAGCATCCAATCTCACTACCCAGGAGATCAGGGGGGGAGTATGACATCATTAGGTACCACTGGTTCATTTAGAATTAGAGGCAGATGCAATACCTCATAGCCACACCAACCCCTTCCTCAGAGAGTAAGTGTGGAGAATGTACACAGTTTTACTAGTCAACACACAGAAACTTCTAGTAAATATTACTTGACCTAGTTCTGTCATTCATTACTCCTGTGCATGCTCCCAAGGAGCCTAGATCTGTGGAACTGATGACAAGGTCACTAGTGTGGTACTGATGACAAGGTCACTAATGTGGAACTGATGACAAGATCACTAATGTGGAACTGATGACAAGATCACTAATGTGGAACTGATGACAAGGTCACTAATGTTGAACTGATGACAAGGTCACTAATGTGGAACTGATGACAAGGTCACTAATGTGGAACTGATGACAAGGTCACTAATGTGGAACTGATGCCAAGGTCACTAATATGGAACTGATGACAAGGTCACTAATGTGGAACTGATGACAAGATAACTAATGTGGAACTGATGACAAGGTCACTAATGAGGAACTGATGACAAGATCACTAATGTGGAACTGAGGACAGGGTCACTTATGTGGAACTGATGACAAGATTACTAATGTGGAACTGAGGACAGGGTCACTTATGTGGAACTGATGACAAGGTCACTAATGTAGAACTGATGACAAGATCACTAATGTGGAACTGAGGACAGGGTCACTTATGTGGAACTGATGACAAGATTACTAATGTAGAACTGATGACAAGGTCACTAATGTAGAACTGATGACAAGATCACTAATGTGGAACTGAGGACAGGGTCACTAATGTGGAACTGAGGACGGGGTCACTAATGTGGAACTGATGACAAGAACCAGTGGAACAAGAGATAAGAAGACGCTGACGTTAGATAGGACAGACATTGGGGAAACCTTGTCATAGCATTATTAGGCAGTCCTTAGTTTGGAATCCCAGGGGTAAAAGGTAGAGAGAGACTTAGAAACACAAGGAGAAGACAACTGCAGACAAACGTGAAGGGGATGAAGAAGATATAGAAAGATCTTGAGCAGACGGCATGAGACAGGAAGACTTGGCATAAGTTTGGTGAAGGCCTATGCTCCTTGGGGAGCTGAAAAGGTGATGATATTGATAATGTAGAAAGTGTGAGTCTTACGTCAGCTACTGATAGTCCAGTTCCTTATTCTGGAATCCCCACGGTAAGAGAGGTTGAGGGAGACCATGGAGAAGACAACTGGAGACAGACATGAAGAAGACATAGAAAGATGATGATGGCACAAGACAGGAAGACTTGTTATAAAAGACCTTTGTATTCCTCCTGGCCTGTGCCATCAGCACGTGATCTTTTCTTTATCACTTTCATTTACATCTCCAGTTCTCTTCTTCACATGTCTTTATTCTCCCTCTATTTCTCTCCCCCTGGGGGTTTCATAACAGAAACTGAATGTACATTTAATAATAACCACATGTCCTTGACATCTGCCTTACTTACATCAAGGGTCATGAACTTCCATGTAATAACATGTTCTTTACACTTTATACCCACATTATAACCCACATGGGGTTAACCGAGTATTCGTGCAAGAGAAAAACCTTACATTTCCTGTATGTACGCTGTGTTAGCAACAACATCACGGATTGTGAGTTTACATAGAATAATAACACACTCTTTACAAATCTCTCTTCTTTATTTCAAAGATCATAATTTTACATTAAAAAAAATAATATGCCCTTTGTATTCTTGATATCACAGATCATAAGATTACATTTGATAATAATCTATGCCATTTACATTTGATAATAATCTATGCCCTTTACATTTGATAATAATCTATGATGCCCTTTACATTTGATAACAATATATGATGCCCTTTACATTTGATAACAATATATGATGCCCTTTACATTTGATAATAATCTATGATGCCCTTTACATTTGATAACAATCTATGATGCCCTTTACATTTGATAACAATCTATGATGCCCTTTACATTTGATAATAATCTATGCCCTTTACATTTGATAATAATCTTTGTCCTTTACATTTGATAATAATCTATGCCCTTTACATTTGATAATAATCTATGCCCTTTACATTTGATAATAATCTATGCCCTTTACATTTGATAATAATCTATGCCTTTACATTTGATAATAATCTATGCCCTTTACATTTCTGTGCTGTTCATGTCAAAATTAAAAGTTTACATTAAAAAATAACAAGGTCTGTAATCTGAAATGATCTTCTTCTCTGTGTAGCCCAGTGCCAACCATCACCACCCTGACTGACAGCGACTACTACATCTGCATCCTTGTCATGGGTGGCACTCACAACTTTCTCTCCTTGTTGGTGTTTGTCAGCTACTTTGTCTGCAACCATCCCCGACTGCCCAGTTTTCGAAATGGAATCAATGCCTGCAAGTAAGTAATTCCTTCTCTGTTTTGTTCTACAACGCTGCTACCCATAATTTATTTTGAATTTTTTCTGCAAAAACAAAAGTGTTAACATTGTCAGTCCTCAGCACTTTTTTCGGTTTTACTTATGCACCAAAATGAATACAGAGCAACGCTTATATGTGGTTCTTTCAGTTAAAGCATGAAGCATAAAGGTTTTACTTTACATGACACATTCATAATTATTTATTGAGCACCGTATATATGATATGCTTGCATAGAATAGAAGATTGAAGTGGTGTGACAAGATGATTAATGTGGAACTGATGACAAGATCACTAATGTGGAACTGATGTCAAGATCACTAATGTGGAACTGATGTCAAGATCACTAATGTGGAACTGATGACAAGATGATTAATGTGGAACTGATGTCAAGATCACTAATGTGGAACTGATGACAAGATCACTAATGTGGAACTGATGTCAAGATCACTTATGTGGAACTGATGACAAGATCACTAATGTGGAACTGATGTCAAGATGACTAATGTGGAACTGATGTCAAGATCATTAATGTGGAACTGATGACAAGATGACTAATGTGGAACTGATGTCAAGATCACTAATGTGGAACTGATGACAAGATGATTAATGTGGAACTGATGTCAAGATCACTAATGTGGAACTGATGTCAAGATCACTAATGTGAAACTGATGTCAAGATGACTAATGTGGAACTGATGTCAAGATCATTAATGTGGAACTGATGACAAGATGACTAATGTGGAACTGATGTCAAGATCACTTATGTGGAACTGATGACAAGATCACTAATGTGGAACTGATGACAAGATGACTAATGTGGAACTGATGTCAAGATCACTAATGTGGAACTGATGACAAGATCACTAATGTGGAACTGATGTCAAGATCATTAATGTGGAACTGATGACAAGATGACTAATGTGGAACTGATGTCAAGATCACTAATGTGGAACTGATGACAAGATGATTAATGTGGAACTGATGTCAAGATCACTAATGTGGAACTGATGTCAAGATCACTAATGTGAAACTGATGTCAAGATGACTAATGTGGAACTGATGTCAAGATCACTAATGTGGAACTGATGACAAGATGACTAATGTGGAACTGATGACAAGATCACTAATGTGGAACTGATGACAAGATGACTAATGTGGAACTGATGTCAAGATCACTAATGTGGAACTGATGTCAAGATCACTAATGTGGAACTGATGACAAGATGACTAATGTGGAACTGATGTCAAGATCACTAATGTGGAACTGATGACAAGATGACTAATGTGGAACTGATGTCAAGATCACTAATGTGGAACTGATGACAAGATCACTAATGTGGAACTGATGTCAAGATGACTAATGTGGAACTGATGTCAAGATCACTAATGTGGAACTGATGACAAGATGACTAATGTGGAACTGATGTCAAGATCACTAATGTGGAACTGATGTCAAGATCACTCATGTGGAACTGATGACAAGATCACTAATGTGGAACTGATGACAAGATGACTAATGTGGAACTGATGACAAGATCACTAATGTGGAACTGATGACAAGATGACTAATGTGGAACTGATGTCAAGATCACTAATGTGGAACTGATGTCAAGATCACTAATGTGGAACTGATGACAAGATGACTAATGTGGAACTGATGACAAGATCACTAATGTGGAACTGATGTCAAGATCACTGATGTGGAACTGATGTCAAGATCACTAATGTGGAACTGATGTCAAGATCACTAATGTGGAACTGATGACAAGATGACTAATGTGGAACTGATGTCAAGAACCAGACAAGTGCCAGTGGAACATGAGTAGAAGACGCTGGAGATGGATAGGACACACATTGAGGAAACCTGTTGATAGTATTACAAGGCAGTCCTTGTTCTGGAATCCCCAGGGTAAGAGAGGTAGAGCAGGATCAAAGAACACATGAAGAAGAGAACTGGAGACAGACATAAAGGGGATGAAAGGAGAAAAGTTCAAGGATCCCGTTACACGCCCATTTAGGCATATTGGGAATATGGTGTTAGGCCCATATTTTCTTGACCGTCGGCACACTAGGGGTGATGTGGTCAGCATCACGCCGGCCGCCTTAACCTTCCCAGAGTTGCTCTGGTACCCATTTGGGGCTGGGTCGACCCAGGAGCCGTTTGTGGCCTAAAAAATCCCACTTCATCTGGGGATCGAACCATAGACCACTGAGCTAGGAAGCCAGTACACTAACTACTACACTACCGCGGCCCCCAAAGGGGATGAACAAGACATAGAAAGACCTGGAGCAGACGGCACAGGTCAGGACAATTTGGCATACGTTTGTTGAAGGCCTATGCTCCTTGGGGTGTTAAAAGGTGATGAATGAATAAACAGTCAATCCTCGCTATTCGAATGTGGTTATGTTCCTTGAAAACATAATGAATACGGAACCATTAACCCTATGGGAAAAAGGCGGTTAGGTTCCTGCAGGACCCTGTTCACCATACACTTTTGCTCCTGATCACCATACACTTTTGCTCCTGATCACCATACACTCATCATTTCGTGAACCTTTCTTGTAAAAAACAGCTTATTTATTATATTTTGCATTTTATAAATATATTGTATGCACTGTTTTCTTTGTAATAGTGCAGTATATACAATCTTTTGGTGTAACAATACTCACTCACTCAAACTGTCACTACTAATTTACACAAACACATTATTATTACATCCCTGGAAAACAAACATTGAAAACATTTTCACAGAATGTTTAAAATTAAAAAATAAAGACAATGTCATACAGAAATCCCAGAAAGAAGTTTATCTAACACACGTACTTTATCACTGAGGCTTATCACAGCCTCCGTCTGCTTAGGCACACTCGCCACCACACTTGCACTATGTTTGGATGCCGATATTAATTCCAAAAATAATCAAAACAGCGTAAAACTGCAAAAATGTGGATGAAAAGATGCTCTATAAAGACATGTATAAACACAATGAAAGCCACGAGAACAAGGAGGCAGCCTCTCCTTGCTGGAATTTTTTGCCTACTGCATATGGCCGTGAATACCCACGAGGTTCCCATGAATGGCAAAATATGTGTTATACTTTATTTCAAGTGAATCCGCGAATATGAAACATTCAAATAGCAAAAGTTTGAGAAGACTGGCTTTAGTTACCATATCCAAGTTTTAACTTAGCTCGTTTAATTTATAAATGTCTTAATATACACCTCTTTATCTTGCCATCAGACTTGACTGAACACTCAGTCAAAGGCTAGACTCATATTCACTTCACTATATGTGGCCTACTTCCATAATGTACTGTTTATTAAATTATAATTTACCACTCAACCCCCCCAAAAAAAAGTGACAAATAGAAAACAGATAAATAATTTTAATTACAATAAATGAAATAGATCAAGGTACAGTAAAGCACACTCCACAAGTCCATACATCCCAAGTAGTATGGGTTATCTGTAATCTGTTCAGGTTTTTCAGATTTTTTTGTACAGGATTTTCATATTTTCATCTTGCCGGGGGGGGGGGGGGGGTGGGGGGGGGGGGGGGTGTGGTATGTATGAAAGTCCCTCAAACACTAAAGGGTAAAGTGAGACTTATTACCATTAAAGAGTATGGAAAGGAGCATAGCATAAACACTTAAGACATTATCATCATCATCATCAGCTGCCATCTCCACAACGAAGGTTGGCTGTAATGGATCTCCAACGTCTTCTGTCTCTTGTCTTGGTGGTGTACTCTGATAGACTCTTTCCTGTCGATCTCTTGATGTTATCTTCCCACTTATAGCGCTGTCTTCCCCTTGCACGTTTGCCTTCAACTCTCCCTTCCATTATGGTCTTCTGCAAGGTGTTATGCCTTTTTATGTTTCCAAAGTATTTTAGCTGCCGAACTTTGACCTCCTCTCTTTTCATACCTAGATTTTCTAGGACCTCCTTATTTGTTTTCTTCTCTTTCCACGAGATGCGCCCCATTCTTCTATGTATCCACATTTCAAGAGCCTCAATTCTTTCTTCCAAATGCTTATTCATCGTTCATGTTTCTGCACCATACAGAAATGCAGAATATATATAACACTTTATGATTCTCAGTTTTAATTTGTGAGATAACTGTTTAGATGTCAGTATATGTTTCATGTTGTTGAATGTAGCTTTGGCCATTCCTATTCTCTTCTTGATTATTATAAAAGACATTATAAAATACCATAAACATTGTGGAGAATTTGCAGCCAACAGAAGAAATGCAACATACTATATAGAATAGAAGACACTATATACCCAAATTATAACCCACATTGGGTTGAACTGAGTATTCTTTGTACAGGATAAACACTGCATTTCTTGTGCATGGGCCAACAGTCAGTGCTTCTTTGCTATTTGATGTCCCGTGTAGTTTCTGGCATCTCTGAGGAGACAAACAGAACAGGACTGCTGTAACCTCAGGCATGTTGTGACAGGTGACAAATATGAGGTTGTGTATGAGACTGGCAATCTCATCATGTCAAAAATATTGCTACAGACAATTGCAGCAAGAACACAAAAATGCATTCATGCAGGCTTCCTGGACGGTGACCAACGGCAGTGGTTATTCCGTGCTTCATAATGAACAAAAAAGGGAAATGAAGAAGTCAGGGTCATGGATTTCTTGACTCCATGTGCCACTTGTCTCCATCCCTCTCCTGTCTGACCGAGATCATCATCTGCATCATTCCAATCCCTTTTGATCAAACTAAGTGTGTCTGTCCATCTTTTGTCATATTTTTTTGCAGTGGCACATCTACATTTTGGGGCCCTGAAGGTTCAGCTCTTGGAGGGGGCCCTTTTATGAAAAAAAAGTTCGGGGATGGGAAAGAAACATATTATAGAGAAAACTGGACTTGGGGGCCCTGAAGCACAAGTTTCATTAGCTTGATAGTAGACCCTCCTGTGTGTCTTTGTGGTCTGCTAGAGAAAACTGGAGGCCCTGAAGTAAAGCCTCCTATGTGTCTTTGTGGTCTGATAGACAAAACTGGGGGCCCTGTAGTAGACCCTCCTGTATGTCTTTGTGTTCTGCTAGAGAAAACTGGGGGCCCTGAAGTAGGCCCTCCTATGTGTGGTCTGATAGAGAAAACTGGGGGCCATGAAGTAGACCCTCCTATGTGTGGTCTGATAGAGAAAACTAGGGACTCTGAAGTAGACCCTCCTATGTGTCTGTGTGGTCTGATAGAGAAAACTAGGGACCCTGAAGTAGACCCTCCTATGTGTCTGTGTGGTCTGATAGAGAAAACTAGTATATAAATAAAAAATAATATGGTATGAAATCAGTTTTACAAGTAAACGGTACACATGAAACAAGGGACGTTTCGGGTTTTACCCTTCGTCAGCCGCAGTTACGAACAGGTGACAAGGACAAGAATTACAAATAGGTGCTACAAAAATCAACGATGATGAGGAAATCGCCAAATGAGCGATACAAGCAGATGAAATGACGGTGATGAGCGAAATGATAACAGTAATAACGCCAAGAAAATCGTAAAACCAGAAAGACATGTCAAAACAGGAAAGTAAATAATCGACGAAGCGAAGACAGAAATGAACAACACTATTAAAACAAGTAAAAAATCACTTAGCTGGATCCCAGAAAGAAACATTCAAGATGGCTGAAAAAATGAGGCGTCACCTAGAGAAAACTAGGGACCCTGAAGTAGACCCTCCTATGTGTGGTCTGATAGAGAAAACTGGGGGCCCTAAATTAGACCCTCCTATGTGCCTTTGTGGTCTGATAGAGAAAACTAAGGGCCCTGAAGTAGACCCTTCTATGTGTGGTCTGATAGAGAAAACTGGGGGCCCTAAAGTAGACCCTCCTATGTGTCTTTGTGATCTGATAGAGAAAACTAGGGGCCCTGTAGTAGACCCTCCTTTGTGTCTTTGTGGTCTGATAGAGAAAACTAGGGGCCCTGATGTAGACCCTCCTATGTGTATTTGTGGTCTGATAGAGAAAACTGGGGGCCCTAAAGTAGACCCTCCTATGTGTCTTTGTGATCTGATAGAGAAAACTAGGGGCCCTGTAGTAGACCCTCCTTTGTGTCTTTGTGGTCTGATAGAGAAAACTAGGGGCCCTGAAGTAGACCCTCCTATTTGTCTTTGTGGTCTGATAGAGAAAACTAGGGGCCCTGAAGTAGACCCTCCTATTTGTCTTTGTGGTCTGATAGAGAAAACTGGGGGCCCTGAATTAGACCCTCCTATGTGTCTTTGCAGTCTAATAGAGAAAACTAGGGGTCCTGTAGTAGACCATCCTTTGTGTCTTTGTGGTCTGATAGAGAAAATGGGGGGCCCTGAAGTAGACCCTCCTATGTGTGGTCTGATAGAGATAACTGGGGGCCCTGAAGTAGACCCTCCTATGTGTATTTGTGGTCTGTTAGAGAAAACTGGGGGCCCTGAAGTAGACCCTCCTATGTGTATTTGTGGTCTGATAGAGAAAACTGGGGGCCCTGAAGTAGACCCTCCTATGTGTATTTGTGGTCTGATAGAGAAAACTGGGGGCCCTGAAGTAGACCCTCCTATGTGTATTTGTGGTCTGATAGAGAAAACTGGGGGCCCTATAGTAGACCCTCCTATGTGTCTTTGTGGTCTGACAGAGAAAACTGGGGGCCCTGAAGTAGACCCTCCTATGTGTATTTGTGGTCTGACAGAGAAAACTGGGGGCCCTGAAGTAGTAGCCCCTGACTGACAAATAAGTCAGTGGCCATCACACCTAGTGGAGTCTTGTAGGGCAACAATAAACTGTCCTCATTTTGCTCGGTCATTAGCCATCCTTCATGCTATGCCTAAACTCTGGTTCATGCTATGCCCCAACTCTGGTTCATGCTTTACATCTCAGCCTCCACTGTTCTCCGCCAGGTTGTATTTGGTCTGCCTCTCTTTCACCGTCCTTCTGGGGTCCATAGCATAGCAGTTCTGGTGATAGTGCCGGGGTCTCTTCTGAGGCCATGGCCAACCCAGTTTCAGCGCGTAGTCATATTTATGAGCCACGTGTAGTTCCTGGGGTCTTTGTTGAGGCCAACAATGAATAGGACTACTGGTCCCTCAGGTGCCAGGTGACTAACATGAGGTTATACATGAGCCTGGCAACCTCATCATGTTCAACACGTTGCTGCAGACACCACCACTACAAGAACATGAGAATACTTGGTGTGGGCTTCAATGGGACTGACTGACTGACTGACCGACCGACTGACTGACTGACTGCAGTGATGACTGCATGCCCTGTAAGGGGTTAAAGGGAGAATGATGATGAAGATAATGCAGATACCATTAATTTTGTTGACCCTGTTTCAGGAAACTTTCTCTGAGAAGAAAACAAGAGGATGAGGAAGAGGAGGACAAGAAGAGAAAACATGTGTCTAAACTTGATGCCCGGTTTTTCAGTGTCACAACTGTCTACTACGCTGTATGTCTTTGATATTGTTAACAACAACTGTCTGCTCCGCTGTATGTCTTTGATAATGTTAACAACAACTGTCTACTACGCTGTATGTCTTTCATTATGTTAATAACAACTGTTTACTACACTGTACGTCTTTGATTTTTTATTTTTTTTTATTATTTTTTTAAATTTTCGTGTTGGACTTGATTTCTCTTGACCTCCATATGTTTCCCAATGCAATGAAAGCGCCTCCTGCTTTTTGTATTCTTATTTTGACATCACTGTCTGTCCCTCCAACTCTGTCTATATTACTGTCAAGATATGTGTACGATTCTACATCCTTTAGTGGTGTTTATTCAAGTTCAACCTTGTTATCATTTCTTGCATTTATTCTCATAATCTTTATCTTTTCCCTGTGTATTTTTAGGTCCACTTGTTGTGACCTCTCATCGAGAATTTTTATTTTCTCTTGCATCTGATTATGGTTATGGGACAGAAGAGCCAAGTCATCTGCAAAATCCAGATTATCAAGCTGTTTATCAGATTCCACTGGATTCCATTTCTGTTGTGTGATGCCGATGTTTTCATAGCCCAATCTATTGCTAGTAAGAAAAGAAATGGAGACTAGAGGCATCCCTGTCTCTTATCCTAAACGGTTCTGTAAGTTGTCCTTCATGAAGAACTCTGCATGTCATGTCTTCATAGGTCTTCCTTATTAAGTTAATGATCTTCATGGGAACTCCATAATGCTTCATCAGTTTCCAAAGTGATTCTCTGTCTACACTGTCAAATGCCTTTTCATAGTCCACGAATCTGATGTAAAGCGGTGAATTCCATTCCAGACTTTGTTCAACTATTATTCTCAATGTGGCTATCTGGTCTGTACAGGATTTTGTTTTTTTTTTTTCTTTTTTGACTGTTTGTTCGAAATAAATTTCCCATCTTAGGCAACTTGACCAGATAACCTTCCTTCCATTCTGCTGGTATTTCCTTTATCTCCCAGACTTTGCAAAGTAGTTTGTACAATAAAACTTCTTCTTCAGTATCGCAACTGTTTACTACGCTGTATGTCTTTGACTTACTACACTGTAGGTTTTTAATTATGTTAAAACTTCTTCATTGTCACATCTGTCTACTACGCTGTACATGTTTGATTATGATAAAACTTCTTCTTCATTGTCACAACTGTCTACTACGCTGTACGTGTTTGATTATGATAAAACTTCTTCTTCAGTGTCACAACTGTTTACTACGCTGTACGTGTTTGATTATGATAAAACTTCTTCATTGTCACAACTGTCTACTACGCTGTACGTGTTTGATTATGATAAAACTTCTTCTTCAGTGTCACAACTGTTTACTATGCTGTATGTGTTTGATTATGTTAAAACAACTGTATTAAAATTAGAGGCAGAGGAAACATTGTTAGATTATGTTCTTTGGTAGGAAACATTGTTAGATTATGTTCTTTGGTGGGAAACATTGTTAGATTATGTTCTTTGGTAGGAAACATTGTTAGTCTAATATGTTCTGTTGTAGGTAAGAAACATTGTTAGACTAAGTTCTTCTGTAGGAAATATTGTTAGTCTAATATGTTCTGTTGTAGGTAAGAAACATTGTTAGACTAAGTTCTTCTGTAGGAAATATTGTTAGATTTTGTTCTTTGCAGGAAATATTGTAAGACTATGTTCTGTTGCAGGAAAAATAGACTATTTCCTTATCTATCTATTGTCAAGCCATATCCTTATCTGCTTTATCATCAGAGTATATTATTCTTATCTGTCTTATTGTCTGACAATATCCCTATCTATCTGAATTCATTTTGTTCAGACACTTATCTCTGTTATGAATGTCGCTAATCTTACCAGTAGCTAAATTCTTTCAGCGCTTCTTTAGCTATTTTACTTTGTTGTCTTTAACTCTTTCAGTCCCAAGCAAAAAAGTGAGTTTGGCCCAAGCAAAAATGGCCACCCCAGTGCGTTTTTATTGTTGTTGTTTGGAAATAATTTTTTTTAATGTTCATATGCATAAATAACTTTGTTGTTGTATATGAAACTGAAGGTAATTGGATGTACTTTACTCTTGTGCTACAAGTATAAAAGCTTTCATTGAAAAATGATTAGTTATTCAAGGTAAAATGGAGGATATGCGCTTAAAAAAATGATTAGTTATTCAAGGTAAAATGGAGGATATGCGCTTAAAAAAATCGCTTTAAAAATCTAAAATAAATATCTCAAAACTGAAACACGTTCACTCTTAAACACGTGCGGTATTTAAAAGAATGTACTTGCAGTCGGAAATGTCGTTTTGAGTGGTTTGTGGGTAGTTATAATTAGAAACAGTCTCAAACAGAGGCACATATACTAAAGCCTTTTTAAAGTCGATTGGGCCAAGCGCATCTAACCCCTGAGACACTTTAAAGTCGATTGGGGCTTAAAGAGTTAAGTGTTGGTTGAGCTGATGAAGATTTTGTGAAAATGTTAACTGATCTTACACTGTAGGCCCTACATACATCAGTAAATTGACTTTTTTATTTTTCTAGCATCCATTTATTCCTTGCCTTTTAGGCTGTCACACAGAATGGTACATACTAATGTTTTTGTACATGTTCTGTACATATTTTATGTCCATCTCTCTGTGTTCGTTACTGCAAGGAAATTAAGTTATATTTTAAATATGTTGTTTACATTTGTGTTTTTTTTTTCATCAAAGATCATAGAACAAAAATGAGTCTGTTATTTACATTACTTTACTTTTTCCTACCACTATTGCCGTAAAGTGTGGTGGGGAGCTGAAGTTTGTGTTCCCGAGCCAAGTGTGTTGCCTCCGCTGCTGTGAGGCTGTGTTGTTGTAGGATGTCTGTGATGTTGTCTATCCTTCTGCCTCTTGGTCTTCCCTGTGTCCTGAACCCAGACGCGTCAACAGTGAGGAATGCAATCAGCGACCCATAGCTTGACTGCTTGCATCAGGGTCAGCAAACCAAAGCTGACCAAGACCCTACTCCACCTCCAAGTGGTGGTCCTGAAAACAGACTGCATCACTGCAGTCTGGCTGAGTGAGTAGGGATCGAAGAGGGAAGGCTAACCCGGTCCCAAAAAATGCCGTGCTGAAGTCGGATGTGTCGGCTGAAAGGCGCAAATATCGCAGCTTTGCTGTAAACGGACTCAACATTTACATCTGAGTAGACTGGCATGTGATGCTTCCAGGTTTTGAACACAGTAATTTAGCCTCAAGAAGCAAATGCTCTAACCACCCTGCCACTTAACACTCTTGTTCTCTATAAGTAACTTAAATGGACTGTTGAATGATGATAATGGTTTCAGGTCAAGCTCTTTTGTGGGTTGGAGTTTTGGGCCTAGTAATCTTCTACCTTTATGGCATGATCGGCTTTGCTCTGATGAGAAGCATGTTCGACCCTGGAGACTACCTCTACTGTAACACCCTATGGCAATGTACTGTTACAGTCATACGTTATGGCCTTATAGGAGATCTATTTGAGGTGATGTATAGATTCATGTATGGATGAATGGATAACGAGTTAAGAAATAAATTAATAAAAAATGTGTGGATGTCTTTAGAGCTGAAGGATTATTAAAACATCCTCTTCTTCTTCTTCTGTGTTCACTCACAGATGTCAACTTGAATATGTTCAAAGATCACTCTCAGACGTCAACTTGAATATGTTCAAAGATAACTCTCAGATGTCAACTTGAATATGTTCAAAGATCACTCTCAGACGTCAACTTGAATATTTTCAAAGATCACCCTCAGACGTTAACTTGAATATGTTCAAAGATCACTCTCAGACGTCAACTTGAATATCTTCAAAGATCACTCTCAGACGTCAACTTGAATATGTTCAAAGATCACCCTCAGACGTCAACTTGAATATGTTCAAAGATCTCTCTCAGACGTCAACTTGAATATGTTCAAAGATCACCCTCAGACGTCAACTTGAATATGTTCAAAGATCACCCTCAGACGTCAACTTGAATATGTTCAAAGATCACTCTCAGACGTCAACTTGAATATGTTCAAAGATCACTCTCAGATGTCAACTTGAATATGTTCAAAGATCACCCTCAGACATCAACTTGAATATGTTCAAAGATCACTCTCAGACGTCAACTTGAATATGTTCAAAGATCACTCTCAGACGTCAACTTGAATATGTTCAAAGATCACTCTCAGACGTCAACTTGAATATGTTCAAAGATCACTCTCAGACGTCAACTTGAATATGTTCAAAGATCACTCTCAGACGTCAACTTGAATATGTTCAAAGATCACTCTCAGACGTCAACTTGAATATGTTTAAAGATCACCCTCAGACGTCAACTTGAATATGTTCAAAGATCACCCTCAGACGTCAACTTGAATATGTTCAAAGATCACCCTCAGACGTCAACTTGAATATGTTCAAAGATCACCCTCAGACGTCAACTTGAATATGTTCAAAGATCACCCTCAGACGTCAACTTGAATATGTTCAAAGATCTCTCTCAGACGTCAACTTGAATATGTTCAAAGATCACCCTCAGACGTCAACTTGAGTATGTTCAAAGATCACTCTCAGATGTCAACTTGAATATGTTCAAAGAAAGCAGTGGTCAGTTTGAGGCTGTTGGTATCTCCATACAGTTTTTCCAGGGATGGCACAGTAACAACTACAGTACTGGGGAAGGTGACCACCAGTAGCTTGGGTTGGACCCCTCCAAGGCGGGGGTCCAACACTTTCGCTGCCTGGTCATGGGATGAGCACCACTCTGCTTAATCTTAATTCGTGACATCATCATTAAGCAAAGTGCGTTGCACTGTTTCCCAAGGCCTGTGCCCCAGTGCATCCAATTTCAACAGGCATTTCTGTTGAGTCGCCTTTCTTAGCCTTTGACTGTCAGATTGCGCCAGCAAGGCAACAGGTGTGTGTCTCTCTTGGTCTGGTCCCTACCCTTGACTTAGCTCTTGGGATCATGGGAACACACGAGCTCCTCTACCTCAACCAGATGGAGACACAGCAGAGAAGCTATTAATAAATAAAACATATACACAGTTAACCCGCCTGTGGTTCCTGCAAGTCTCTGACCAGATGAAGAAAGAATAGGATTACTACACCTTCAGGCGTGTTGTAAGACGTGACTAGTGCAGTGTGCAGTCCCCGGGGGTCTCTGAGGAGATGAAGAAAGAACAAGACTGCCCCTGCCTTGGACATAAGGGGAGACTAATATGATACTGGCAACCTCACCATGTAAAACCAATTGCCACTGAAACCACAACTGAATGCTATGGTACAGGCATCTCCTGCTTGGAGGCCTTCTTCTGCAATGGGTTCTCCATGCTCCATAGGTAACAATAAATGAATGAATGACTTACAAGTAGATTTTATGTTCGTTAAAACAATAGATTGATTAATAAGTAATGATTGATTACCCATCAGGTCATGAAGCCACATGGAAACGAAAAAACATTTGAAAAGTTTGGCATTGTTGTCTTCTATCATGTCTCGTTCTTCATCTTTATCACAACCATTGGGCTCAACATCGTTCTTGGTATAATTGTGGACACCTTCTCTGAGCTGAGAGACCTTAAGGTAGGACTACATATTAAGGAGTTACAATATAAATTAAGGAGACACATGAAGTACCAATCCGAGTATCGAAAATTTATCACAGGTAGTCGAGCTCAAATGTGGTTAAGGGGGTTGAACATAACTTAATATAGTTATAAGAACATAGTCCTAGCACAGTTATGTAAACATAATCCTAGCATGGTTATGTGAATATAGTCCTGCCACAGATATCTGAACATAGTCCAAGCACAGTTGTGTGAACTTTGTCTTAGCATAGTTATAGGAACATAGTTATGTAAACATAGTCTAGCATGGTTATATGAACATATTCCTAGCATAGTTATGTAAACATAATCCTAGCATTGTTATATGAACATATTCCTAGCATAGTTATATAAACATATTCCTAGCAAAGTTATATGAGGATAGTCCTAGCATGGTTATATGACACATAGTCCTAGCACAGTTATGAGAAGAAAAGTAGAAGAAATACACAACTCTTACAGTACCTAGTAGCCTCCTCCAGTCATAACTGACTATGGGAATTATGCACACTTGAGGCGGCAGCTCTCCGCTGCTTTTTTTTGCCTGTTGTTTTTTTTTCAACATGTTCTTTTCTCTTCTGCTGGTTGTAAGAGCTTCATTTTGCCCAACCTGAGGTGACAGTTTGCTCCAGTCATCTCTAGAATACTATTGACAATTTGCTCCAGTCATCTCTAGAATACTATTCACAGTTTGCTCCAGTCATCTCTAGAATACTATTCACAGTTTGGTCCAGTCATCCCTAGAATAGTATTCACAGTTTGCTCCAGTCATCTCTAGAATACTATTGACAGTTTGCTCCAGTCATCTCTAGAATACTATTGACAGTTTGCTGCAGTCATCTCTACAATACTATTGACAGTTTGCTCCAGTCATCTCTAGAATACTATTCACAGTTTGCTCCAGTCATCTCTAGAATACTATTGACAGTTTGCTCCAGTCATCTCTAGAATACTATTGACAGTTTGCTCCAGTCATCTCTAGAATACTATTCACAGTTTGCTCCAGTCATCTCTAGAATACTATTCACAGTTTGGTCTAGTCATCCCTAGAATAGTATTCACAGTTTGCTCGAGTCATCTCTAGAATACTATTGACAGTTTGCTCCAGTCATCTCTACAATACTATTGACAGTTTGCTCCAGCCATCTCTAGAATACTATTCACAGTTTGCTCCAGTCATCTCTACAATACTATTGACAGTTTGCTCCAGTCACTTATAGACAGCAAAATAGTAAACTAGAATGGGGATAAATTAATAAGTTTCTGTAGCATTAACAACCTGGTCAAGCTTCTGGCCATGATAAATTAAATGCAGAGCTATTTAAGGCAGAACCTGAGCTAGCAGCAGAACTATTAGAACCACTATTTGCAAAAGTCTGGAAAACAGGGACAACACCAATGGAGTAGAACAAAGGAATAATTGTCAAATTGCCCAAGAAGGGCGACCTTGCAGACTGCAACAATTGAAGAGGAATCACTCTTCTCTCAGTTCCCAGCAAAATACTAGGCAGGATAATTATACAGAGAATTTCAAAATCAGTTGACCACAGAGGAAAGAACAAGCAGGATTTAGAAAGAACAGAAGATGTGTAGATCATATATTTACCCTCAGGAACATTATAGAGCAGTGCTCAGAATGGCAGATACAGCTGTACATTAATTTCGTTGATTTTGAAAAGGCTTTTGACAGTATACATAGGGACAGTTTATGGAAAATACTGAGAGCTTATGGAATTCCAAGCTGCATAGTGTCCATTATAAAAAGCCTCTGCCAACTTTACATGTAGTGTTGGGCAGAGCAACCTAACTTTTGAGGGGAAGACAGGAGTACGACAGGGATGCCCCTTATCAACCACTTTATTTTTAACAGTCATAGACAACAGAAGGCAGTCCAAGAGGAATAAGATGGACTACGTTTTCTACATTGGAAGATCTGGAATATGCAGATGACATTGCACTACTAGCACATTCACATCAACACATCCAGGAAAAAACGGATAGACAATAAGTATAGCCAGCAGGTGGGCTTGAACATCATTTTAAAGAAGACAGAGGTCATGACGCTCAATGTGGGCAACCTTGAGCCCATAACAGTAAGGAATCAGAAACTGGAACAGACAGACACCTTCACATACCTAGGATGCATAGTAACACCAGATGTCGGAGCAAGCAAAGACATCAATAACAGAATGAACAAAGCAAGAACAGTCTTTGTTAGTCTAAACAACATCTGGAAGTCCTCTCAGTACAGCACAAACACAAAATTAAGATTATATGAGAGCTATGTACTTTCTGTGCTTCTCTATGGTGCGGAATGCTGGAGAGTAACAGAGAAGGAAATGTTGAAATTGTACTCTTTCCACACAATCTGCCTAAAGAAAATTTTCCGAATCTTTTAGCCGAATACCATCACCAACCAAGAACTGCTAACTCGGAGCAACCATGAGGACATGCACATCATAGCTGGTAGACGCTGGAGTTGGGTTGGCCATGTTCTCAGAAGAGACCCTGATGCCATCATAAGAACAGCTATGCTATGGACCCCGGAAGGAAAATGAAAGAGAGGCCGACCAAAAATAACATGGCGGAGAACTGTGGAGGCTGAGATGCAAAGAGTGAATCAGAGCTGGGGTACTGCACGAAAGATGGCTGCCAACCGAGCAAAGTGGAAGCAGTTTGTTGCCGTCTTACAAGATGCCACCTGGCGTGATGGCACTGACGGCTTTAACAGTCGGTGGCTAAGGATCAGAAAAGATGATGTCTAAAATGTTGGTCATAATTTAGCCGAGTCATGTCTAAAATGTTGGTCATATTTTAACTGGGTTATATCTAAATTGTTGGTCATATTTTAAACGGGTCATGTCTAAAATGTTGGTCATGTTTTAACCAGATCAGGTCTAAAATGTTGGTCATAGTTTAGCCGGGTAATGTCTAAAATGTTGGCCATATTTTAACTGGGCCATGTCTAAAATGTTGGTCATAATTTAACTGGGTCAGGTCTAAAATGTTGATCATGTTTTAACCGGGCCATGACTAAAATGTTGGTAATAGGTTAGCCAAGTCATGCCTAAAATGTTGTTCATAATTTAGCCAGGTAATGTCTAAAATGTTAGTCATAATTTAGCCAGGTCATGTCAAAAATGTTGGTCATAATTTAGCCGGGTCATGTCTAAAATGTTGGTCATAATTTAGCCAGGTCATGTCAAAAATGTTGGTCATAATTTACCCAGGTGTTGGGTTCGATTATTGTGCTTTGGTTCTCGTTTGTTCGTTGTTTGAGGTGTGACAATGAGTTTGTCGAAGCTGTCTACTTGATAACGCGAATGTATTCAATTTGGAACAAGTAGTAAAAAGTCAACTGCAACTGCCAACCCTGGGCATGGTAACTAATGCCAAGAAGATGTATAGTTCAATCAATTTATTTAACATGGTACGGTTCACTAGACGAACATATAAGGTTGACGACGGATGGTTGACGTTCACTGGACAGCACACCACGTAAGGTTCATATTTTAAAAATGCAGTTAATTCGTTCATAAAGATCATCGCTTAGGTAACGTCAGAATAGTTATTCAGAGTTTATAACATGGCATCTAATTAAGCACATGAGGCAGTTATATAAGATAGTTCAATCTTCCACTGTCCTATGACCTTGGCAATGACGGAGAACTTTGTCAGGTCTTCTATATCACATAATGTTCCGATACTACGTATCTCCTTTAGTACTGGCCTCTTATTTTCAATCAATGACGAATAACAATACTATATACTTTTCTGCCCACGACCTTCGTGGCATCATAGCTTTGATATAGCAAAAATACTTGAGTCACCTCTGCTTTGCGGGGTACGTATTCGTAACAGCCGAATACTAATTTATATCATAACAATTTATATCAAGCCAATCCGGGATGATCCTAACGTCGGAATCCGTCGGCTTTAAAGTTTACATATTAAGTTTCACGTAAGACTCCATTTTGTACCAATGACGTATTGGTTCAACTAGACGTCTACGTGAGAACGAAAAGACATTATCATCAAAAATCATACTTGCTTCTCTTCCCAAGAAATAACACTAGATTACTGTAGACCCGAGTCCTCATCTATGAACAGACGGACGGTCATACACAATAACAATATACCCGCAAACGGGTTCGAACGCCATGAATCAATGGACTCGTTCTTGGGCACTAAGCTTCTCAACCCCAGCTATGACGTAGACTGACTGACTAGATACACCTGCGGTCTACATAACCCCCTATACGCCTTAGTGCACAACCGTGCGCTAATGAAATCAAACTCACCAATAAGACTTACTCTCATGTGAGTCGGTGCGCAAAGTTACTTACAGAGGTAGGACAACATATTAACAATATGATACTACCTTCATCTATCTACGAAAAGGGTTCTACAGATTCCTTACCAGTCCCCCCAAAAAAATTAATTATATTAATTTTTTTCTTTAATACTCGACACTAGAGGTGATTCAAGTTTACATCTTACAATTTTACAAATATATCATGATGAAAATAATCAAATATGAAATTGCAATCAACTCAACTGAACAAAAGGTATGCATAAAAGCATACATCCACAATTGACCACTTTTGGTACAATGTGGTAAATGAAATAAAATAACATATTTAGAAATATTGAATTAACACAAATGTAAAGAAATGATGAAAAACCAATGAATAAACAGAAAAGTGATGGATATGTCTTCAAAATGACAAGTGAAAAAAAAAATGATTAAAAATGAAAGAATACAATTTAAACACGTATAAGAGCAACGCACTTAACTGTGTCTCTAAGTCATTTTGTGGTACTAATTAAATTACCAATGTTAAATTAATGTGCTTAAATACCAATATTAATAAATCTACTTAAATATTATATAGTTAATTACATCAATCATTATGTTAACTAACTAATTATCCAAGTTTAATAATCTAATAAATTTGTTTATTTCACTTTAATAGTGTTATTAATTCCTTAAATAACGAAAGTTCCATTTTCCAGTTAGTGAACAGTTTATAATATAACAAGTTCAGTTCCACAAAGAAAATCCAAGTGTTAGAAATGTCATTCCTGTGAGAAAATATAATCCTTTTTCAAAGTTATTTTCTCTTCAATGTCGTAATTAAGTGACTTTTATTTTCAACAAGATAGTCATATATCTTAACGTTCAATGTTATTTTGATACATAAGCATTGTAAATCTCACTTGAATGAATGTTAATGAATATGATAATCGAGGTATTACACGTAAAAGTTACAATCGATGAACTGTCAGTATCGAAGTTTCAGTTGTCTTAATGGTGTAGCTGCTACTTCGATTCATTCGGACATCTCGACAAGATGTCTGCGAGAACATTCTGTGTGCCAGGTATGGATCGGATCGTGAAATTAAATGGTTGTAACGCGATCGCATACCTGGTAGATTTGGCAGATTTTACGTCCTTTGTGTTGAGTGCAGTAAGAGCTTTTTGGTCTGATTCAACAATAAAGTGTGATCCGAGCAAGTATCTCTGAAATTTATTTATTGACCACACAAGACCGAGAAGTTCCTTATCTAAAACAGAATACTTCTGTTCGGTTGGAGTTAACTTCCGTGACGCATAGAGAACTGGGTGCAAGGTATCATTGTATTCTTGTAATAAGACACTTCCCACGCCGTAATTAGAAGCATCGCTGCGTAATACAAATGGCAAATTCTCGTTAGGTAATCTTAAAACAGGATGATTAGAAAAAAAATGTCTTTATGATATCCAACGCGATTTGATGTTCGTTAGACCACCGAATCACGTTAGCTGCACCTTTCCTAAGTAATGAAGAGAAAGGAGCAGTAATGGACGAAAGATGTGGTATGAATTTCCCATAGTATTGTACTAGTCCTAATAGAGATCGCACTTGTTTCTTTGTTTTAGGTGTGGAGATGTTAAGGATTTTGGAAACATTACTGTCATCTGTGTACAACATACCGCGACCAATACGGTGTCCCAAAAAAGCAATCTCGTGGAAACCCACAAATGCCTTTGATGGCTTAGCAGTTAAATTATGATTTTGTAATGTGGACAGTAATGAGTTTAATCCTTCTAAATGTTCTTCCCATGAGTCACTGAAAAGACAAATGTCGTCTATGTACGCAATGACGTTGGGATGATGAGATAGGATTCGACGCATCATGCGTACGAACGTGGCAGGAGCGTTAACTAACCCGAAAGGCATAAAATTAAATTGGAATAGTTCATGAGAACTAGAAAAAGAACAAGTAACTATTACAAGAAAGAGATGATGACTGCATAGGCTGAGTCATCAAAGAATGTGAAATCAAAATCAAATATAGTAGGTTACTATCTGCGTGACGCAGAATCGGGAACCAATTGTAATCGGAGAGAATGGTGGTGGAAATACACACCATTGTCCCGCTCGATAGCCATGCGAGCATCTCTATTGGTCCTAAAAGTAACCACGGCGTCACCATACCTGTTATTGGTATGAGGTAACAGACGCACGAACCTAACGTCTGCCGTGTGGTTGAGAAAATCTCCTAGTGCTTGCCAACTAGTTCGCTGTGGCAGATTTTGCACAAGGATGGTGCGAGAAGATGCACCTCTACCAATATAAGTGGTACCATAGTCACAAGAATGTGAACAAGGTTGATGGGTAACATTAGCTCTCTTAGGTATATTATAATATTTATTATTTATACCTTTAGGATTATTCTGAAATGTACCATACTTTTGTACTTGATTATTATTACTTATGCCAGACAAAGGTGTAGGTGTACGGCATGTCGTAGACACCTGCTTGCTGGGCAAAGTTAAAATCTTACTGGCAACCTTATTGGTATTAATTTTCCCAACGGAGTTACAACTACTCTTATTTTTATTAGGAACATCATTTTCCTTTTTCACAAACGTAACTTTTTTCTTACGATCAGTTGCCTGCTGATCAAGTCGAGGGAAGGTATATGTCCCCCGGAATGACTTATTAGTCTTCACAGGTTGCGTTGAAACTTTAATATCCTTCTTAAGAATGGACGCATGTCGTAAAGGCTGTAATGCATTAGCAACAGTGGCGTAATGAACAATGGAATCATTTTCGATGCTAGATTCCAAGATCTTATCATTACATAGCAATTTAGCAATATGAGCATATGAAACAAATCTAGGAATAGTATTAAATGCATAGGCATTCTGTATATTCTGCTTTTCCCATTCGGCAATTTGCTCTGGTGTACACTCTTTTATACTGTGTATTCGACCCAATATGACATCACTAATTGGATTCGGAAGAAGACAGGCGTGGATCTTTCCTGAAAAAAATGGTGTATTTAATTCAATAATGGCTGTGGGGAATGTTTCCACTGTCCCACTAAAAGTAACACATTGGATGGTCTCTCCAGTTGCACAGGCGGGGTCGACCAAAGAGTTCCGCACTCCCACAGTACTGCAGCCTGAATCGAATAAAAGAGAGCATGGAATGCCATTTATAAAACCCTTATTTAATTTAAGGCTTCCTGTTCCATAGTCAGTAGCTGACGTGGCCGTACAAGCCGCTGGTAGGCTGGGCAACACATGTTCGCATCGTGGCGTCGTGATCGCCCTGGGCTGGAATGGGGTATTACCCTCATCACAAGACTTGACCTGTTCGAAATCCAGAGAACATGACATAGCACTATGTGCATTAACATTATTATCCTGTTCCTTGTTTGAATGTGTATCACTCAAAGCGACATTAGAATGTCTACGTGTACTACTCGACGATCTATCTCTTCGACGCGATCGATTCTGATTATTATCCCCAAAATTGCTAGTATTTGCATTTTTGTTTACGTTAAAATCACGGTTAGTATGACCATTACCATTGTGCCATTGACCATACTGTCTATTTTGATAACCTTGTCTGTTATTGAAAGATTGTGATCTAAATTTCCCATTATGATAATAATTATTGCTTTGATTATTTCCAAAATTATTCTGATGAAAATCTCGTGATCTGTGAGATTGGCTAGAAGATACATTATATAGAGAAGTTTGACAAAATTGTTTCCCTGTAAAAGAATTGCAATTCTTGTTATTTCCCTTTCTGACTTTTCTATCTTTAAGATTCATTATCAATTTTTTCTGTTTTTCAGCTTCTATTTTCAACTCTACATAATCTGACTTCCACTTCTCATAATTCATTTTGACTTGTTCTAGCTCTCTAGCAATCCCATTGATAATATTTAAATCTTTAACTTCGAGTTCTGCAGCAGCAGTTTGAGTTAGATGTTCAACATCGATAGTGTGTTTCCTGACATGTTCTTTATTAATGGCCTTTTCTTTTTCAAGTGCCTCAATGGCATTTTGATGGCTATTCGTAAGTTCCTCAACCCTTAATTTCAAAAGAGGAATCTCAGATGTAAGTTCTTGAATCTGAGCCAAATGAGCATGACAGTCTGTCTTTATAGCCATATTTAACTTATCAAATTCTCCAATGACCTTATTCTCCTTGTCAAGTAATATTTTTACTGAGCGTACTTCATTCTCTAACTCATTTTTCTCCATGAGTAATTTTTCAATATTTATCTGTTTTTCTTGAGACACTTTCTCCTGTTGACATAGAAGATTCCTAAGTTCTTGAGTTGCCAAGGTAAGATCTGCTACTTTCTTATCCAAAACTTTCATGTTTTGTTCCATCGTTTTTTCCATATTACACTTTTCTCTCAAAAGAGTTACCTCAGATGTCAGGCTCTGAATTTGAGCCACGTGTGTATTGCAATCTATCTGCAAAGTAGTATTAATAGCAATAGGTTTATTTTCATCGTCACTATCTTCTTCGAAAAATATGTTCATTAAGGAGGTCACCTCATTATCTAACTCTCTTTTCTGGCCAAAAGAGGAGTCATGAAATTTCTTATTATCCTCTATCAACACCGTCACTTTATTCTTCAACTCAGCATTTTCAAAATCCATAGCCAACAACTTCTTCTCATATTCCCCTTTTTGCTGTAACAGCTCATTCGTAAGGGCAATCTCCCTACCCTTGTGCTTCGTTATGGTTTTCTTCAACTCATCCACCTCAATAACACTACTGTCTTGAGTAGTTATTTTTCCTTCATCATAAAAAATGGTTTGTCCAAGAACTGTACATTAAAGTCATCATATAATAGTCAAATATTAATAATCAATAATGTAATTTATAACATGAAATGGTGTGAAAGCAATAACGTGACAGACAATAGTACAATACTGGCACGACACGATAATCAAGACAAATGACTACAGTCGTAGAAATCAAATAAAATAAAAATGTGGAACTAAAATAGAATGTCGTAAAAAATTACGATGACATCTACGATCCAATAATGCACAAGACAATTGACAACACAGTGTAAAAACATATGTTTTGTATAAAACTGAACGATAGTCAGGTTAGAAGGACAATAATCACATACAAAATACATCATAAAACTAAGGTACGAGTAAAAATAGCTACGAAAACAACAATTAAAACTTGACGGAACAGCTAAACAACTACTATCATAAGAAGCAAGTAGCGATCGGAACTACAGCAAGGTTTCTAGCCTTGAACTGGAATTATCGCTCAATTGAAACTTATAATTCAAAACCTACAGAACGTCTGACAAAGAGCCCGAATCGGCTTCGAGATGAACCTCGTTTGTCAGATCGACCTCCCTACCTCCCACGAAAAACATTGAACATGGAACATGCAACATGAATAAATAAACGGTGGACATATTACTAAGTCAAGGCACAGTTAAACGTAAAACGGTGCAACAACACGACGTTTTTACTTATCTCGACTGGCTAAAAAAACAATATTCCTCGCATCCGGAACTGCATGCTTAAGTCATCTACTTGAAGTACCGTACTGTAATGACCGTTAGAATTGCTGCAAGGTCCAGGATGTTGTCGCCTTGAAAGTTACCATATTTCTATTCAACCGAGTTTTGATAGTAGATTGGAGTAAACCACAACTGGCCGCCATACTGTTGGGTTTCGAATTATTGGTGTTGGTTCTCGTTTGTTCGTTGTTTGAGGTGTGACAATGAGTTTGTCGAAGCTGTCTACTTGATAACGCGAATGTATTCAATTTGGAACAAGTAGTAAAAAGTCAACTGCAACTGCCAACCCTGGGCATGGTAACTAATGCCAAGAAGATGTATAGTTCAATCAATTTATTTAACATGGTACGGTTCACTAGACGAACATATAAGGTTGACGACGGATGGTTGACGTTCACTGGACAGCACACCACGTAAGGTTCATATTTTAAAAATGCAGTTAATTCGTTCATAAAGATCATCACTTAGGTAACGTCAGAATAGTTACAGTGTTCATAACATGGCATCCAATTAAGCAAATGAGGCAGTTATATAAGATAGTTCAATCTTCCACTGTCCTATGACCTTGGCAATGACGGAGAACTTTGTCAGGTCTGTAACATCATATAAGATTCCGATACTACGTATCTCCTTTAGTACTGGCCTCTTATTTTCAATCAATGACGAATAACAATACTATATACTTTTCTGCCCACGACCTTCGTGGCATCATAGCTTTGATATAGCAAAAATACTTGAGTCACCTCTGCTTTGCGGGGTACGTATTCGTAACAGCCGAATACTGATTTATATCATATCAATTTATATCAAGCCAATCCGGGATGATCCTAACGTCGGAATCTGTCGGCTTTAAAGTTTACATAATAAGTTTCACGTAAGACTCCATTTTGTACCAATGACGTATTGGTTCAACTAGACGTCTACGTGAGAACGAAAAGACATTATCATCAAAAATCATACTTGCTTCTCTTCCTCAAGAAATAACACTAGATTACTGTAGACCCGAGTCCTCATCTATGAACAGACGGACGGTCATACACAATAACAATATACCCGCAAACGGGTTCGAACGCCATGAATCAATGGACTCGTTCTTGGGCACTAAGCTTCTCAACCCCAGCTATGACGTAGACTGACTGACTAGATACACGTGCGGTCTACATAACCCCCTATACGCCTTAGTGCACAACCGTGCGCTAATGAAATCAAACTCACCAATAAGACTTACTCTCATGTGAGTCGGTGCGCAAAGTTACTTACAGAGGTAGGACAACATATTAACAATATGATACTACCTTCATCTATCTACGAAAAGGGCTCTACACCAGGTCATGTCTAATATGTTGGTCATAATTTAGCCAGGTCATGTCTAAAATGTTGGTCATATTTTAACTGGGTTATGTCTAAAATGTTGGTCATATTTTAAACCGGTCATGTCTAAAATGTTGGTCATGTTTTAACCGGATCAGGTCTAAAATGATGGTCATAGTTTAGCCGGTGTAACAGGGTAGACTATTAAGTAGCTACAACTGTTAGCCTTGTAGTAAAGTATTTTATGAATGACTAGTTAGATAAATAAACCACTAGTCAAGAATCAATGACATCATCAGTCATGACACACATGAACCCATGATGTCATCAAACCTTGTGTGGCCTCCATACAAGTCAGACCGGAAAACATTTAGATTAGAGAGAACTTTAAACAATGGTTGGTCATCATCACATAGAAACAATAATTTTAGACTAGAGGATTCGTAGTTAGTTAGGTTAAAGATTATTTCAACAGTCCACTAGCCCCCAAGACCAATCATTAGAAGGTTTCCGGTCTTAATTCCAATCAGAAATACTTCCTCTGGCAAGCCATAGCACCAGACAAGTATAAAAACTGATGCATCTTAGTAACCAGATAGAGCTTGAGACAGTAACTCAATACTAGAGTCAAATCAACATAGGGCGTTCTTTAGTTTAGGTTTGGAGCAACCTGGCGCTACATCTACTATTGAACGAAAAAGCCCTTGACTCCTACGGTTTGGATAATAATATCCATCTAGAGATCCTCTACCACCCAGGACAGTTAAGTGACCCAGCACTAACCCCTGCAACGATTATATTTGTGGTTCACTCCACAGGACGTAAGTTCGATTTAGTTATAATTGAGGTTTCGAATCGAATTTTCATTTCGTTAGGATTTCCACAGAGATAACAAAACGACTACAGTATATGAGAAACTCCGTAAGCCTTTCGACTTAGAGGCTAAAGCTGGCAGTTTTGCTTTCCCCCACCAGAAATTCCATCGAACTGCCACAGCATCATTTTCCTCAAACGAAACTGAATAAAGTACACCTTTTATATAACTATTCGGATCTTTCAAGTAATCTGTTCTATTGAAGTTTCACTTGACTGTTTGAGTTGCCGATTATATTCAACCCTTCAAGATAAAATTTGGAACCATCAAGGCACTTACGAGCTCTACTAATTACCTGGGTTGTTCCTCCCTTCTGGAATTATTATCTCTGGTGTATAACCAGTATTTCCCAGAAGAAACGCAATAAGGAAAGTCTTGGGATTATTTCCCTTATCTCAAGTGATATACAGATTTACATCCCTTTCCACAAAATCCACTATCACGATCTACACTGTCACACTAGCCTTGACTTTAGGTGCCGTTCCCGTCTACTCTCCCGGCCACACCGGGTAATGTCTAAAATGTTGGCCATATTTTAACTGGGCCATGTCTAAAATGTTGGTCATAATTTAACTGGGTCAGGTCTAAAATGTTGATCATGTTTTAACCGGGCCATGTTTAAAATGTTGGTAATAGGTTAGCCAAGTCATGCCTAAAATGTTGTTCATAATTTAGCCAGGTAATGTCTAAAATGTTAGTCATAATTTAGCCAGGTCATGTCAAAAATGTTGGTCATAATTTAGCCGGATCATGTCTAAAATGTTGGTCATAATTTAGTCAGGTAATGTCTAAAATGTTAGTCATAATTTAGTCAGGTAATGTCTAAAATATTAGTCATAATTTAGCCAGGTCATGTCTAAAACATTGGTCATAATTTAGCCAGGTCATGTCTAAAATGTTAGTCATAATTTAGCCAGGTCATGTCAAAAATGTTAGTCATAATTTAGCCGGGTCATGTCTAAATGTTAGTCATAATTTAGCCAAGTCATGCCTAAAATGTTGTTCATAATTTAGCCAGATAATGTCTAAAATGTTAGTCATAATTTAGCCAGGTCATGTCAAAAATGTTGGTCATAATTTACCCAGGTCATGTCTAAAATGTTAGTCATAATTTAGCCAGGTCATGTCTAAAATGTTGGTCATATTTTAACTGGGTTATGTCTTAAAATGATCAGCGGGCTGATCACCCGCTTGCCAGTTACTCAGATTACGGAAACAACAATTAATTTTTTGTTGTACCAATAAACGCCACTAGGCGTAATGGAATAACAGTTAATTTCTTGTTGCCCTAAGGCGCCACTAGGCGTATTGGCCACGGACTGCTTTGTCGGTCAGCGGCTAAGGACGGAAGAAGAAGAAGATGTCTAAAATGATGGTCATATTTTAAACAGGTCATGTCTAAAATGTTGGTCATGTTTTAACCAGATCAGGTCTAAAATGTTGGTCATAGTTTAGCCGGGTAATGTCTAAAATGTTGGCCATATTTTAACTGGGCCATGTCTAAAATGTTGGTCATATTAACTGGGTCAGGTCTAAAATGTTGATCATGTTTGAACCAGGCCATGTTTAAAATGTTGGTAATAGGTTAGCCAAGTCATGCCTAAAATGTTGTTCATAATTTAGCAAGGTCATGTCAAAAATGTTGGTCATAATTTAGCCAGGTCATGTCTAAAATGTTGGTCATAATTTAGCCAGGTCATGTCTAAAATGTTGGTCATATTTTAGCCGGGTCATGTCTAAAATGTTGGTCATAATTTAGCCAGGTCATGTCTAAAATGTTGGTCATAATTTAGTCAGGTAATGTCTAAAATGTTTGTCATAATTTAGTCAGGTAATGTCTAAAATGTTAGTCATAATTTAGCCAGGTCATGTCTTAAACGTTGGTCATAATTTAGCCAGGTCATGTCTAAAATGTTAGTCATAATTTAGCCAGGTCATGTCAAAAATGTTAGTCATAATTTAGCCAGGTCATGTCAAAAATGTTAGTCATAATTTAGCCAGGTCATGTCTAAAATGTTAGTCATAATTTAGCCAGGTCATGTCTAAAATGTTAGTCATAATTTAACCTGATTGTGTTTCAAATGTTGGTCATAGTCATCGCAAACATGTGATATCTATTTGTGTCTGTAAGTTTTTATATGATTATTTCCTTTTATCTTCTACTTCCCTTGTCTTCGTCTAATAAAAACATTACAGACCACAAGGACTTTTATATTTGGACATGCAATATAACTGATGGACCCTGTGTCTAGGTTGAAGGGTTCCTCGCCAAAACGAGACAAACTTTCTGTTTTTATTTTCTTTATCTCATGTCCATTTATTAACTCATTACCCTTCCTCTGACTCTGGAGCATAGGTAGACCCATAGCGAATACTGCCTGAGGGGAGTGAAGTGTTAGAGACTTAACTATACTACATCCAGCTGTTAGAGGTGGAAGTGACTAGTTCTAGTTCCTTTCTTCGCTGCCTTTGACTTCCTTCACATTTACAGCTGGGTAGACTTGAGTGTTAAACTACCAGGTTTTGAACCCAGAACCCCGTAACTTTGCTACGAGAGTCAAGCACCCTAACCACTCTGCCAGTCAGATGTGGATGGAGCTAACTCAAGCCAAGTCTTCCTGTCCTGTGCTCTTGATCTCTTTCATATTTGTCTCCAGTTCCTTTCTCCGTGTGCTTAAGGTAGCCCCATACAAGATACTGCCATAGGGGAGTGAAGTGTACTATACTAGGAGACTCACTATACTAGGTCCAGCTTTGAGAGGTAAAGCGACTAGTTCCTTCTTCACTGCCTTTGCTGTCCTTAACTAAAGAGCAGAGTTAGGTACCCATTTACAGCTGGGTAGACTGGAGCATGACACCACCATGTTTCAAACCTGGTACCTTTGCCATGAGAGGTCAGTGCCTGACCACTCTGCCAGTCAGACTCTACTAAGCATGAAAATAAAAATGAGGTGTTTTTTTTTTTTTTCTCCAGGGATTTGACCACCATGTTCGCCACGAGCACAACATGTGGTCTTACATTTTTTTCTTCATCCACCTCAACGGAACAAAGATCAATGACTACACAGCCATGGAGATGTTTGTCTTTAAGTTGGTGAGTGTCTGGTGTGAGGGTGATACTTGAGATGTTTGTCTTTAAGTTGGTGAATATCTGGTGTGAGGGTGATACTTGAGATGTTTGTCTTCAAGTTGGTGAGTGTCTGGTATGAGGGTGATACTTGAGATGTTTGTCTTTTAAGCTGGTGAGTGTCTGGTGTAAGGGTGATACTTGAGATGTTTGTCTTTAATGTGACAGCGCCATCTTGAGGTCTGTCGTTCTAGGCGCTGGCCCCATCTGGTCAGTCATATTGTCCGTGTGGTTTAGTGCCTTTTGATCACGTTATCTTCAAGCAGATTTATTACAAGGCCATAATAAGCCTACGAATTAGCTGTGTTTTTGCTCTGGTTGTGTATATCTGTGTTTTCATGCATTCTGGAGCATAATCGCGTGTGTTATCTGTGTGGCGTAGATTAATACGAGTAGCGCGCAGTAAATTGAGTGGTTAGGCCAGGGCCTATAAAAGGGGTAGCAAGTGGCGAAACTGGGATTGTTGAGACAGCCGCCCAGTGAGAACAGACGAAGAAGACACACAAGAGCCAAGCTGTAAATGCCTTGAGCACACAGTCTATGAACACTGACTGGGCGTTCGTTTGATTGTTCGTTTGATTGTTTGTTGGATTGGTTGTTTGGTGTTCGGTTCTGTTCGGTAGAATTAAATGTTGATCTGCATAAGGCTTTTGGTTGCTTGAATTGTTAAGTCTGCTGCTGAGAGGGTTGCAAGCAACCAATAATTGCAACCCCTGTCAAACGATCCTTTATAAATTTTCTTGGTGCACGGGTCTTGGGTGTGAGGTACCCCTAGCGCCCCTGTCACAAGTGGCGTTGTCGGCAGGATTGACAGACAGCACGCAGTGAAGCAACTCTTCAGCAATCAGAGCAGCAACAGCCGAAACAGTAGAACACCCAGTTCAGTGCAAGGCAAGCGACGGGATCATCCAGTTTGTCAAGATTTCTAGTCAACTCTACTAGCAACAAGATGGCGGCACGCAACACACGTGCTGCTAGTAGAACTGATAACGAAGATGTGGCTGAGGTGGATGACCCTGTAGTAGGGCTGGATCGTCAACCAGAACGAGTACAGTACATCGTGGTACCTACTCACAAGAGAGTGCGGTGCTTTGGGGAGCGCACGGGTCCTACGGCTGAGGAATATGTCAGAGAGGTGAGAGCTGCCTGGAGAGTAGGGATGATGAGTAAAGAGGACCAGGCAGATGTTATTCTTGACAGTGTGACCCCAAGTGTCCGTAGGGAGCTGAGGATTCAGGCTGATGACGGTGACCCAGAAGCAATGCTACATTCCATTCTTAGGGTGTATGGGGAGCGTCGGAGCATCCCAGAAGTAATGGCCGCGTTCTACTCTACCCGGCAAGGTGCAAGGGAGTCTCTTTGGGAATTCTCCCATCGCATTCACGAGGTGTTTGAAAGTGTTGTAAGGGCACAAAAGCAGAACAACGTCACTCCCTTGGCGCCATCCTTTCTTCGTGACCAGTTTGCTGCTTGTCTGAGAGATGACCTACTAAGAAAGCTTGCAAAGGAAATGATCATCAAGGAGCCTACAGCATCGTTCACGTCGGTGAGGGACTATGCCCTACGGTTTTTGGAGACTGAGCCCACTTCTGGGGCTGGTGTTGCCAGTGTCGAAGCAGCTTCGGGGGCTGGTGTTGCCAGTGTTGAAGTGGCAAGAACAGAGACTGTGTCAGATACGCATGCATTAAACGCAGAAGTAGAGCGCTGAGAGCACAGGTGGCTCAATTAGAGGCTAAAATTGATGCGATGTCTCAGGAGCAGGGGAGACGTACCAGGACAGTTCGTTGTTTTAGATGCAGAGAACTAGGCCACGTACAGAATCGATGTCCACAGGCGTTAAACTAGACCCCTCTGTGGCTGGGAGTCAGGTTACAGAAGGGGAGCAGAATGGCTCAAAGATAAAGATGGTTGGTGGTCGACCGGAGTGTGAGGCGCTTATTGCAGGGAAGAAAGTCAAAGGCGGCCAGGGATGTAAGGGTAGCAGGAGGCGACCCAGGGCACCAAGGAAGCCTAGGAAAATAAGATGCTTCAACTGTGGAGACCTTTCGAACCACATGGCAGCCAAGTGTCCCCAGGGCCCGCTTCCTAAGCGATGTTTCCATTGTAGGTCCCCGGACCATTTGGTATCGGTTTGCCCATCAAAGAGCGCCCTCTCTAAGCGTACCAACACATCTACATTGCCGTCACAGTGCAAGCCAAGAGATGGCCGTGGCAACTGTCGCCATAAGGGCGCCAGGAAAAGTGGTCGGCATTTAGAGGAGGAGACTCATCTAAAACTCGTTGAAGGACACGTTTCCAGGCTACGAGGGGCGCACGTAAGAGCAGAGCCACCGTTGCAGAGTTTTGCAGCAGTCCGGAAAGAGAGATGTGACAAGCTGTCGTGTTCTACTCCACTACAGGTCGAAGAATTGGTGAAGAAGAGAATGCACGACGCTGAGAGATCCGAGATTCGTGATATGTGGTCAGAAGACGAGTACGTTGTAGTTCGTGCTCCCACAATGACAGGGAGTCCATATATCATCCAACGAATGGACAGAGCGAGTCCGAGCATTAGAGTAACCAGCAATGACCTGAGACGAAGTGAAGGAAAAGGTGATCCTCCAGATTTGGAGAATACGACTGAAGCGCCTGATTTAGTGCAGTTGTCGGGATGACAACAAAATCAGGCGGGGAATATGTGACAGCGCCATCTTGAGGTCTGTCGTTCTAGGCGCTGGCCCCATCTGGTCAGTCATATTGTCCATGTGGTTTAGTGCCTTTTGATCACGTTATCTTCAAGCAGATTTATTACAAGGCCATAATAAGCCTACGAATTAGCTGTTTTTTTGCTCTGGTTGTGTATATCTGTGTTTTCATGCATTCTGGAGCATAATCGCGTGTGTTATTTGTGTGGCGTAGATTAATACGAGTAGCGCGCAGTAAATTGAGTGGTTAGGCCAGGGCCTATAAAAGGGGTAGCAAGTGGCGAAACTGGGATTGTTGAGACAGCCGCCCAGTGAGAACAGACGAAGAAGACACACAAGAGCCAAGCTGTAAATGCCTTGAGCACACAGTCTATGAACACTGACTGGGTGTTCGTTTGATTGTTCGTTTGATTGTTTGTTGGATTGGTTGTTTGGTGTTCGGTTCTGTTCGGTAGAATTAAATGTTGATCTGCATAAGGCTTTTGGTTGCTTGAATTGTTAAGTCTGCTGCTGAGAGGGTTGCAAGCAACCAATAATTGCAACCCCTGTCAAACGATCCTTTATAAATTTTCTTGGTGCACGGGTCTTGGGTGTGAGGTACCCCTAGCGCCCCTGTCACATTAAGTTGGTAAGTGTCTGGTGTGAGGGTGATACTTGAGATGTTTGTCTTTAAGCTGGTGAGTGTCTGGTGTAAGGGTGATACTTGAGATGTTTGTCTTTAAGTTGGTGAGTGTCTGGTGTAAGGGTGATACTTGAGATGTTTGTCTTTAAGTTGGTGAGTGTCTGGTGTAAGAGTGATACTTGAGATGTTTGTCTTTAAGTTGGTGAGTGTCTGGTGTAAGGGTGATACTTGAGATGTTTGTCTTTAAGTTGGTGAGTGTCTGGTGTGAGGGTGATACTTGAGATATTTGTCTTTAACTCTATTCAATAAAACCCTTAGAAATCGGACACCTGAGGCTAGTAATTTCTAAGTCGCAGAAAGTACCTTAAAAACTTTTTTTTTCAAATTAATATCGTTATTTTATAATAAAATACTAAATAACATTTATTTAAAATGTAAAAATTTTCTTTAAAACAAGTTATGTGAGAAAATAATTAATGTTGAAATAATGAGTGAACGCCAAAGACACTCGACGCCATTTTGAAAGTTGGCTTGAGTTCGATTTCTTTGCCACCGCAAAAAAAAATAAAACATGAGTTCCAGCGATGATTTAAGTTATGAATGCAGCACTGATTCTGCAGAGGATGATGTCTGGGAGCCTGAAACATCAGATTCAGACATGGATATTAATGATAATGTCCCCGATGACCCAATTTTCAAAGCCGGCAAGGTAAGTTCCGAGAACTAGCGACTACGCGATAGCGTCAAGAATTGTACAGGAATGTGATATCGTAATGACCTAATTTTAAAAAATTACCACTTAAATAGTAACTGTAACCTATTTTCTATTAAAATTTGTAATTAATTTAATATTTATTATGAACAAAAGTTTTTTTCTTCATGTTTCTAAAGCTTACCAGTTCATAGCAATGGTTGCTAAGGAAACATGTATTTGCAAAACAAATACAGAGTAAAATAATATAATAAAACAGCCTGGAAAGTGGTGATAGTTGTTATTTGTTTGAAAGGATAATGTTTAAAAATTTTTAAAGTTTGTACTTTATAATTATCATTATTATTTTAATTATAAAGAATAAATTATAGTACATGATGTGTGCTTTTACAAAATATTGCACTTACTTTCTCAAACTTTAACTAAATGTGTGTTAAATTCATTCATTACAGACCCGGAGGCTATGATGATTTCGATGGTGGAGCCCCTGTGTCAATTCCAAAGTTTTTGCCCTGTCGAAAGCCTGGGGTTCATCTGAAGGAGAAAATGCTAACGAGAGATGATGTCTGAGAGTTTTTAAGGCCCGTGGATTTTTTCAAGTTGTTTTTTACTGTTGATCTTGTATCTTATTTATGTCTGTATACAAACAAATATGCTTTGATGTATGGTCCATCAAGGCCATCAGTTTACAGTGGATGGATGGATGTAATGGTTGAAGAATTTTATAAGTTTCTTGGACTTCTTATGTATATGGGTATTGTACAAACCCAGTTGTGCAGAAATATTGGTCTACATCTTCCTTGTACCACGGATTGTGGGCTAGGTCTTTTATGACAAAAAAGCGATTTTTACAGATAATGTCCTTTCTGAAAGTTTCAAACTTTGAGACTGAAAATCCTACTGATAAGCTAAGTAAAGTACGCTTTCTGTCTGATTACATACATAGGAAATTCCAGAAACTTTATCAGCCTGGACAACATCTTTCCATTGATGAACGGATGGTTCGAAATAAAGGCAGGTATCCATTTAGGCAGTATTAGAGATAAGCCAACTAAATGGGGAATTATATTATGGATCCTTGCTGAAGCTGAAACAGGATACACATATCATTTTGAAGTTGACCTTGGTAAGGGTACCCAAGCTTCCCCATTTGGTTTGGCTTATGATGTAGTAATGAGACTAATAAAGTCTCATATTAATCAAGGTTTTCACCTATTTTTTGATAATTTTTACACTAGTGTACAGCTTTTAAAAGATCTTTTAAAGAAAGGTGTTTGTGCATGTGGAACTGTTATAAAAAATAGAAAGGATTTTCCAAAGTCTTTAAAAGAAATAGTCATTTGAAAAAAAAGCAGCTCGCGGTGACATGCACTGGGTGTGAGAGAGGGAGATTTTAACAGTACAGTGGAGAGATAATAAAACAGTTTCTATCATGTCTAATTTTATGACAGCAAATGGATATTCAGAAGCCACTAGAAGAACAAAAGTCAATGGGGAATTTAGAGAGTTAAAAGTTAAGCATCCTAATGTAGTGAAACAATATAATACTTATATGGGTGGGATAGATAAAAGTGACCAATTAATTAATAAATATAATGTTCTTAGGAAAACAAACAAATATTGGAAAACCTTATTCTACCATTTTCTTGATATTGCTAGGGTTAACAGCTATATTATTTTTCAAGAGTGGAGAAAGGATCATCCTGATGTTGAAGAACTAGATCGACCAAATCGTTACCTTCAAATAGATTTTACGGAGGAACTTATTAGGGAGCTGGGTGGACTTGAAAAGCATCAGAATATTCCTTCTTCACACAATGCCATAAAAACTAAAATCAGCACTACACACACAATTATTCCAGAATTTAATGCTACAAGAAAAAGTTGTAAACATTGTTGGGCAACTTTAGGTATTCAAGAAGGAACATAAACAAAATGTAGTGCATGCAACACCTCTCTTTGCTTCATGAAAGACAGAAACTGCCTATTTGAATACCATAAGTCCGAAAACAATCTTGATTTCTTCTATTTCTTGATTCAACATGATTGTGAACTTTACTTTTTTCACAAATCTTAGTTTGGTTTTTAAAATTTTCACTTACTAATACTTTGTACATATCAGTTTTAATTATTTTTAATCAATTTATATAGTCAGAATGTTAAAATGTTGTCAAAGTGTTAACATACTTGGATAATCTATTAAATAAAAGTCAATTTATTGTCTTATTTTAATTAAATAGGTTTTTTCATTCTTGAGTATCTCATTTTTATGTCCAGTTCTGCAATAGTTTTGACCTTGGATAATTACATTGTACAACATTATTGCTATAAATACCCCAGATACACAGTTTATTAACTTCCAAACAAATATATATATAATATACACATACCTAGGATGCATAGTAACACCAGACGGCAGAGCAAGCAAAGACATCAACAACAGAATGAACAAAGCAAGACCAGCCTATTTTAGTCTAAACAACATCTGGAAGTCATCTCAGTACAGCACAAGCACAAAAATAGAATTATATCAGAGCTGTGTGCTTTCTGTGCTTCTCTATGGCGCGGAGAGCTGGAGAGTTACAGAGAAGGAAATGTCGAAATTGTCCTCTTTTCAAACAACATGCCTAAGAAAAATTCTCCGAATCTTTTGGCCAAATACCATCACCAACCAAGATCTGCTTACTCAGAGCAAGCAAGAGGACATGCACACCACCATAGCTGGCAGACGCTGGAGCTGGGTTGGCCATGTCCTCAGAAGAGACCCCGATGCCATCACAAGAACAGCTATGTTATGGACCCCTGAAGGAAAATGAAAGAGAGGCAGACCAAAAACAACTTGGCGGAGGATAGTGGAGGCTGAGATGCAAAGAATGAACCAGAGTTGGGGCACTGTACGAAGGATAGCCACTGACCGAGCAAAGTGGAATCAGTTTGTTGCTGCCCTACAAGACGCCACCAGGCGTGATGGCCACTGACTGCTTTGACGGTCGGCAGCTAAGGATCAAAGAAAGAAGAATATATATATATATTTGTTTCATACATGTTTCAAGATTTTAAGTGTTATTTTGTAATGTCACCATAATTTTGTTCAAATACCCAGTTCTTGCCCCTTTCTACCTAACACTTTAATTAATTTTTTAATTAAAGAATTTATGATCAGATTTGTCTAACTTTTTTGGAAATCATATTCAAAATTGGATGTACTTTTAAATAAAAGCCACTGTTTTGTACATATTGCATTTGCTAGTTTTTTTCTTTGAATATTTCAGTGAATGTAAATTTTTGTTATTTTTTATGCATCTAATTAGGTACCGTAATTAATTTGTTGCTACTCAAGCAAGGTAAAAAGAATCTCAAAGTAACTGCTACTTTTCTAAAGTCCATTCAAATAAAAACGCATAGATATATAATGTATATATGTTTAACATATTTAATAATATTCTACATGCTTTTAAAAAATGTCACCTAAAATCTACACAAAAAACATTAAAAAGTCAAGAATTGAATAGAGTTAAGCTGGCAATTCTCTGGTGTGAAGGTGATACTTGAGATGATTGTCTTTCAGTTGGTGAGTGTCTGGTGTAAGGGTGATACTTGAGATGTTTGTTTGTACAAGTTTGATAATATCTGATGTAAATAGGATAGTGGTAGTTTATGGTCTAGAATATCTGATGTGAGTAGGATAGTGGTAGTTTATGGTCTAAGAGAGGAAACCATAGGCCTATTTATGTTGAAGAGCAAAATAGTAGTAGATAATTATTGGACGCAAGAGGGGAAAGGTCATATGAATAAATTAAGATAGAGGCATGAGCGGTGGTCACGTGTTAGGTTCTAGAGAGTTCGACTTCGACCACCTCTCTTTAAGGGAGAGCTCTGACCTCTTTTTAGCGCCATTGTAATTCAATGAAGAAACAGCTCATAGTGCTTGTGCAAGTTTTCATGACTTTGCCATAGTTGCAGTCTGTGGTTAGCAAGACATGCAAATCACTTATACAAGGCAAGAGATGCTAGTAGAGATGTGCATAGAAATAGTTGTCAGCAGACATGACAAAAATGGTAGGTGGTAAGTTTCACGTTTGTTAACAAAGATGAACCAGACAGAGAAGTGTAGCTTTGAATCGTATGTAGACAAGGTCTTGTGCTGTTGGGCACATTTCTTAGAGGTAATATTCTGTTAACCTTTAGAGGACAAAAGTAGAAGACAGCATAGTCAGGACAAAATTACCAACCCTGGAAGTTAGTCCAGTTGATATTATCTATAGCCTGAACAGCTGTAAGAAGAACAGTAGACTGAATATGATAGACAGTAAAAGGAACATTAAAATTAGTAGCTCAGACCTCCATGACCAGCCAGTTATGATGGTGATGTACTTCAGATGTTTTGATTGAGAGCAGGCAGAGATGTGTGCCTTGCATTGAATGACATTGTTATTGTTCTACCACCCCATATCTTCTTCTTCTTCCGTCCTTAGCCAAAGACCGACCAAGCAGTCAGAGGCCATCACGCCCTGTGGCGTCCTAAGGGCAACAGCAGACTGATTTTCTCTGTTGCAGTTTCCCATCACGCCTAGCGGCGTCTTTAGGGCAACAACAAATAGATCCATCTGCCGTTGTTTCCGTAATCGGTGTGACAAGCCAACGGGTGATCAGCCCATTGGGCCCCCCCCATATACATGTGTTGAAATAAAAGCCTGACAAAGTCGTTGGTCATTTGTAATGTCTGTCACCAGTAATCATCGTCAAGGCGAATGAATACAACGGTCTTTATGATCACAAAGTAGAGTTATGGCTTATTTGTTGCCACAGATACTTGAAATGTTTGTATACACCTTGGTGAATATCTCTTGTGAGAAGGATATTTGTGTTCAAGTCGTATATCATGTGAGTAGGATATTTGTGTACAAGTCTACATCATCTGAGTAGGATATTTGAGATATATGTGTACAAGTCAGTTTATCATGTGAACAGAATACTTGAGATAGCTGTGTACAAGTCAGTATATCATGTGAACAGGATACTTGAGATATTTGTGTACAAGTCAGTATATCATGTAAGCAGGATACTTGAGATATTTGTTTACACATCAGCATATGATGTAAGCAGGCTACTTGAGATATCTGTGTACACATCAGCATATGATGTAAGCAGGCTACTTGAGATATCTGTGTACAAGGCAGTATATAATGTGAGCAGGATATTTGAGATATTTGTGTACAAGTCAGTATATAATGTGAACAGGATACTTGAGATATCCGTGTACAAGTCAGTATATCATGTGAAGTAAGTACTTGAGATGTACATGTAAGTAAATCATGTGAGCAGGATACTTGAAATATTTGTGTACAAGTCAGCATATTATGTGAACAGGATACTTGATATATTTTTGTACAAGTCAGTACATCATGTGACCAGGATATTTGAGATATTTGTGTACACGTTAGTAAATCATGTGAGTTGGATATTTGAGATATCCATGTACAAGTCAGTATATCATATGAGCAGGATACTTGAGATATCCAGTACAAGTCAGTATATCATGCGAGTAGGATACTTGAGATATCTGTACATGTCAGTATATCATATGAGCAGGATACTTGAGATATCTGTGTACAAGTCAGTATATCACGTGAACATGATACTTGAGATATTTGTGTACGCATCAGTGTATCATGTGAGCAGGATATTTGAAATATCCATGTGCACATCTGTTACGGTATTTTATTGGCATGGTCTGCTAGAGGTTAGCAGCATAAGATTAAGAGGTGACCACGTTTAATATAATGTAAATAATTGTTAGTTTAGTGTACGCGATACACACGATTGATTATGACGTGTGTGCGTTGGTATGTCACGCACCGTGACTAGGTTACCACACCCTTTTCTTGTATGACCGTCGAACGGATAAGACGTGTCCTTGTATTCATGCAGTGTCGGGCATGGAGTGCCACACAGATTATATTATAATTAATGATGGACATGGGTCAGTCCAATGTTATGATTTGGAAGAAGAATGCTACAGGTTAGTAAGTGACTAAACCTAAGTCGAGATAGATTTATAATTATTGACGAACGCATAATCTCACTGTCGGTCGCTGGGATCACCAGCCACGCGTGCATACAGTTATGTCGTTCTGTCTATTGGTTATTTGACAAGGACTGAATTGAAGATAAATCATAATTCAAGGAAGGAACAGAACTTTATATATATATGCTTCATGACAACCATTGTTTGAAATATTGTCTATAATCTTCTATGTAATAAATACATGTGGACTCATAAAGGACTTATCCCATTATTGAATATCAGAAGTTCAACCGTCAGTATAATGGATACAAAGCTTTACACCACCACTTGCGAAATTAACCATCTATCAGCACGATGCTCTATAATAATCATGATTGACTAATTCTCCCCGCAATAACATAACACGCAACCTTGCAACGAGAAAACCGTTGGACCCTTCAATCAGAAATAAACCAACCGTCAGTATACAATAATACATGAAAACCTTAACAAACCTTGGCCACCACCACTTGCGAAATTAACCATCTATCAGCACGATGCTCTATAATAATCATGATTGACTAATTCTCCCCGCAATAACATAACACGCAACCTTGCAACGAGAAAACCGTTGGACCCTTACGCCACAACAAGAAGAGGCGTACCGCCACAATCAGAAATAAACAACCGCTACAAATGGTTGGCCAGCGATAGGGAGCGAAATAAGAACGAAGAAAAAAAAAAAATTTCTTATTTACAAACTGATAGACTGTTTATCATTACAAGAAACTATTCAAGTCACATGATTCCGAACATGACGTGGCTTGTGTAACTATGCAAATCAGTGACGTCACAATATGCTGTGTACAAGAGCTCACCTACTGTTTCATTGAAGAATACAACTTCTCGATAGACCAAATGATTGAAAAGACATTATTTGCCAACAAGGAGCAAACAGTCCTATACACTAGTCTAGTCCGTTGGTGAAGATCGCATCGGACGACGGGTTAAAAGATAAGTCTCATTTCGTGACTGTTGTCATTGAGAAGAAACATTACTGAGTCTAGTTCACATTTGCAGGCATGTCCATTCTATATGTTATATATGTACGTGTCACGAAAACTGAAACCACCAGAAGTGAAATACTCTACGGTTGACCGCGAACTTTTGGCCGTCGTGTGGGCGATAACCAAACTTGAGAAATTTCTACTGGGAGCCCCTTTCGTAGTACAAACTGATCAGAGGGCCGTAGCATCACTACAACGAGCAAATCACAAAAGTCCAAAGTTGACCAGATTTGCTATACTCCTTCAACCTTTCGAGTTTTCAATCGAGTACATCACAGGATCCGACAACATCTTGGCAGATACGTTATCTCGAAATCCTAATGATGTCGATTCCTAATTCACGTTGTTTGTCGCAAAGACAATACTATTCACAGAGAAACTTAATCAAAGGACATAGCACCATCGTAGCTTTTTGACACATGAATGAACCATTGACTCAGCTGCTTCCTAAAGGCAGATTATACGCAAAGTGACTGCAATCAATTGACACTATATTCGTCTTTACGCCGGGACTCTCCTGGTTTACATTCGTCACAATACTGTTTCAAAACACTTCGGAGATAATAAATGACATTCCATTCGAACTAATTCGTTATATAACTTGATTCAGAATGCTTGAACATTTTGTCTAATGGAAATTCAAAGATCAAGACTACGAATGGATCTTCATATCCAATGTTAATTACTTTTAATTTAGTCTTTAAAACTAGTCCACATTAAAATGACAAGTGAGTTGAATTTTAAAAAAAAAAAAAAATGAAACTTAAAAAAATGAAAGAAAGAAAAGAAAACTCACACAATTCTTTGATTATATTCTTAGAATTACATGATTATATTGCATATTTAATAATTATGTCAATACATCACATACTATTGGTTAAAGTAGTTAGATAGGTATTAATAACTTAATACTACACTTACTTGATGTTCAACACACATAACTTAGTTAAATTTATACATCATTTTTTTTATTTTTTCCTCTACTTTATTCTTTATTCGTTATTATGTCTTTCTTTAACATATCCTCTCACTTTTCTTACATTAGATTTTCAACAACTTATTCTTATTCCATACCTAGTATAGTTAATTAGTTTAATTTTAACACTTTAGATTAGTCTGACATGACATTTTATCACGACATATTTTAAGTTAATTAATTATTTAATTAGAGATCAACATTACCATTCTCTTTTAGTTCTTATTACAATTTATATTTATGTATGATATAAATAATTAATATATTACATGACTGTTAGTTAGTCAACATGACCATGACATTGGTTCTAGACAGAACGTCGTAGGCCATATGCCGCAATTTTGTTAAATTTTTTTTTTTTGATATTGTTAACATTTTGGTATTCATTCAGATGGGGTTTTTTTTAAAAAAATCTATCTAATAGATTTTTTTTCCCCCAGTGGACAGGGAATTGTTACGGTATTTTATTGGCATGGTCTGCTAGAGGTTAGCAGCATAAGATTAAGAGGTGACCACGTTTAATATAATGTAAATAATTGTTAGTTTAGTGTACGCGATACACACGATTGATTATGACGTGTGTGCGTTGGTATGTCACGCACCGTGACTAGGTTACCACACCCTTTTCTTGTATGACCGTCGAACGGATAAGACGTGTCCTTGTATTCATGCAGTGTCGGGCATGGAGTGCCACACAGATTATATTATAATTAATGATGGACATGGGTCAGTCCAATGTTATGATTTGGAAGAAGAATGCTACAGGTTAGTAAGTGACTAAACCTAAGTCGAGATAGATTTATAATTATTGACGAACGCATAATCTCACTGTCGGTCGCTGGGATCACCAGCCACGCGTGCATACAGTTATGTCGTTCTGTCTATTGGTTATTTGACAAGGACTGAATTGAAGATAAATCATAATTCAAGGAAGGAACAGAACTTTATATATATATGCTTCATGACAACCATTGTTTGAAATATTGTCTATAATCTTCTATGTAATAAATACATGTGGACTCATAAAGGACTTATCCCATTATTGAATATCAGAAGTTCAACCGTCAGTATAATGGATACAAAGCTTTACACCACCACTTGCGAAATTAACCATCTATCAGCACGATGCTCTATAATAATCATGATTGACTAATTCTCCCCGCAATAACATAACACGCAACCTTGCAACGAGAAAACCGTTGGGCCCTTACGCCACAAGAAGAAGAGGCGTACCGCCACAATCAGAAATAAATAACCCGCTACAACATCAGTATATCATATTTTGCAGGATATTTGAGATATTTGTGTACACATCAGTATATCATGTGAGCAGGAAACTTGATATATTTGTGTACACATCAGTATATTGTGCGAGCAGGATACTTGAGATATTTGTGTACAAATCAGTATATAATGAGAACAGGATACTTGAGATATCCAAGTACAAGTCAGTATATCATGTGAGTTAGGTACTTGAGATATCCATGTACATGTAAGTATATCATGTGAGTAGGATTTTTGAGACATTTGTGTACAAGTCAGCATATGATGTGAACACAATACTTGAGATATCCATGTACAAGTCAGTATATCATGTGAGTAGGATACTTGATATATCTGTGTACATATTAGTATATCATGTGAGCAGGAAATTTGATATAGTTGTGTACATGTCATTATATCATGTGAGCAGGAAATTTGAGATATTTGTGTACAAGTCAGAACTCCGCCTAGGCCGGTCCCAAGCACGGCTGAAAAAGGAGGAGGGCCTGCATGGAGGCCGTAAGGAGGCAGCCCCTCCACCATGCAAAGGCACAACAGGCCAATCACCTGTTTGCTTTAAACTTTTGATTATGAGAACTACAAGAGAGAAAACCAGACTGATTCTAAAGGCGACGAAGAACTGGAATGGACTACGACTTGGAACACAAGAAGTATCAATGGGAAAGAAGAGGAGTTGGTGGAAGAGATGAGGAAAGCCAAATTAGAAATCCTGGCTATAACGGAAACAAAGAAAAAAGGACAAGGAGTCATGGATCTCAATGGCAACACGCTGCTCTACAGTGGTGTACCCACATCCGAAAGAGCTAAAGGGGGCGTGGGTTGCATTGTGGCCAAAAACCAAAAAGATAGTATCAAGGGATGGAACTTTGTCTCGGAGCGCATTATGGTTGTAAAACTAAAAGAAGGAGAAACCATAGTCAACCTGGTCATAGTGTATGGGTCAAATGAGGATGAGAGAGCAGAGGTCAAGGAGGAATTCTTCCAGCTGCTTCAAAGGACAGTGGATGACTGCCTAGATGAAATTATCATGCTCGGAGATTTCAATGCCAGAGTTGGAAATTACCATGTTAGATGGGGTGGAGTTATCGGAAGATATGGAGAAGATACTCTCAATGACAATGGAAAGCGACTCCTTAGATTCTGCAGTGAGCAGAATCTGATCATTACAAACACAAAGTTCCCCCATAAGCGCATACATGCATACACTAGATGTGAACCAACAAAGAATGAGAAGTCAGTGATCGACTATGCCATTGTTAGGAGCTCATTCAAATATGTCCGGGATGCTAGAGTCTGGAGGGGGCCAGAGATTGGAAGTGATCACTACCTGCTTACAATCAAAAGAACAACTGAAAGAGTTGCTCAGCCTAGGAACTGCCCAACATCATGCAAGAAACTAATTAAATGAACGGGAGAAATGAGCATTAAGACCTACAAACTGAGAGAGCCAGAAATTAAGACCAGATATCAGGGGCTTATTGCTGCAGCGGTGAGCAACACAGAAGAACACCCTGATGACTTGGAAACCCTCTGGCTTAAATTCAAGGACATCATAAAGACAGCTGCTGCAGAAGCATGTGGTGAAGTCCGACTTGGGAACAAGAGAAAGAGAACACCTTGGTGGACAGAGGAAGTCAAAGAGAAAATAAGAGAGAAGAAAATGGCATGGAAACAATACTTAGGAGCTAAAAACACAACAGGAAAAATGGAGAAATACAGAGAATATGTGACACTCAGAACAGAAGCAAAGAAAAAGGTGCTAGCAGCAAAACAGGAGTCCTGGGAAGAATTTGGAGAAAAGCTAGAAAAATATGTGCAAGAAAACCAGAAATTGTTCTATAAGACCCTAAAGAACATGAGGAAGGAAAAACAATGCCCTCTCAAATTTATAAAGGACAAGCAAGGCAAATTGCTTACTGCCCTGAAGGAAGTAATGGAAAGAATATTTCTCAGAACTCCTTGATGGTGAGCATGGTGAAGCATCAGAAATGATAACCACTAGCACAGAAGAGAAAACCAATGATGGTGAAGGTGACATAAAGATGGAAGAACTGAAGGCAGCACTGGAGAAAATCAAGATGGGCAAAGCAGCAGGGCATGATGGTATAACACCAGAAATGGTTAAGTACATGGGAGCATCAGGCGACCTGACCTATTACTCTTAAGGGTCCTACAGGCAGCGTGGTGCAACAAGACTATACCAAAGGATTGGGAGATTGCCATCATAACACCAATTTTCAAAAAGGGTGACAATCGACAATGTGGAAACCATAGAGGCATATCCCTTCTCAGTATCCCTGGTAAAATCTACTCTAGAATCCTAGAGCAGAGACTCCGACGCCTGGCTGAGCCACAATTGGATCAGGTCCAGTGCGGATTCTGAGCAAACTGAAGTACTCAAGACCTAATCTTCACACTCAGACAGCTGAGTGAAAAGGCCCTTGAGTATAAGAGTGAGATCCATCTTTGTTTCATAGATCTGGAAAAGGCGTTTGACAGAGTCCTCTGGAGCAAACTTTGGGACTGTTTGGCAAGGAAGAACATTCCAGCACCTCTGATTCATGCTATACAGAGCTTCTACAAGTCTTGCAGAAATTATGTGAGGACAGCAAACCATAAGTCAGAAGAGTTCAGGACCACCATTGGTGTAAGACAAGGTGATATCCTGTCACCTTATCTTTTCATACTCCTCATGGACGATGTCATCAAAGCATGTAAGGAGAGAACAAGAAAGTATTCAGTGGGGTACTGGGAGATGAGACAGGTCTGTATTTCAGAGCTGGCATTTGCTGATGATGTTGCCCTGAATGCTAAATCAGAGGCACATCTCCAATCCCACCTGCAAGTCTGGAAGGAAGAGCTGGAGAAGAGAGGGATGGTCATATGCAGCTCTAAAACAAAATCCATGGTGATATCACGAGAAGAAAGAAGACATCAGATTAAGCTGGGAGAACAGGTCCTGGAGCAGGTCGACAACTTTAAATACCTTGGAGCTATTATAGACCGAAAGGGAGGCATCAAAGAAGAGTTGGCCACTCGAAAAGCAGCAGCTGGGAGACTTTTTCAGGCCATAAATCGAAGATTCCTCAGCAAGAGAGAGTTGGTAAGAAAACGAAGATGGCTGTATACCGCTCCACCTATGTCCCAGTCTTGACATATGGATGCGAGTCATGTGCAATGACTAAACCCACAAAAGCCAGATCCAAACCTCAGAAATGAGGTATCTGAGGAAGGTGGTTGAAGTAACAAGAAGAGACATGGTCCGCAACCAGACAATACGTCAAGGCCTAAAATCCCACCCCCTGCAGACCCAAGTAGAACAGTCCCAACTAAGATGGTTTGGCCATGTCTGCAGAATGGGAGAAGATCGGCTACCACGACAAGCATGGGAAACAAAGAGCCAGGGATCCAGACCCCCAGGACGACCCAGAGTCTGCTGGGAGGACAACATTAGAAGGACCGAGGACTAGAATGGAACCAGGCCAGGAGGAAGACAGCCGATAGGATAGTCTGGCGCTCTCTCTTCCAAACCTCTATACCTCACGGTAGAAGGGGAACGTCTAAGTAAGTAAGTAAGTGTACAAGTCAGTATATCATGTGAGCAGGATACTTGATAGATTTGTGTACAAGTCAGTATATCATGTGAGCTGGATATTTGTGTACAAGTCATTTTATCATGTGAGCTGGATACTTGAGATATTTGTGTACAAGTCAGTATATCATGTGAGCTGGATACCTGAGATATTTGTGTACAAGTCAGTATATCATGTGAGCAGGATACTTGAGATATTTGTGTACAAGTCAGTATATCATGTGAGTTGGATATTTGAGATATCCATGTACAAGTTAGTATATCATGTGAGCAGGATACTTGAGATATTTTTCTTCAGGTAGTGGTGTAACTGGTGTGGGTACACAGACAGGTAAATGGATGGAGAAAAGACATTTCTCCAGGGTTTACAATAGGGGTTAAGTTTATGAATAATAGTCCATTATTTTCAAACTAGTCCAGGTCTTATTCTGATATTTTTCTTTTATAAGCATTGTAATATTTGAGTATAATACTTCTAAGGGTTATCTTTCTCTGTAGCATAACAACAAAAGTTATCTCTCTAATTCATGAGTTATATCTAACAAAGTTTATATTAGTTAATTCACTAGCGTATAAATAAGATTCATCTGTCTAATATAGCCACAAGATTCATCTGTCTAATATAGACAGAAGATTCATCTGTCTAATATAGACACAAGATTCGTCTTGCTGGAAAAAAAAACATTATTACTCTGAGATAACTTTGACATTGCTACTAGAGTTATTTCACTTATTTTAAAAAAATAATATTACTAAGTTATACAAAGAAGCAAGCTGGAATACATTGTGACAACAGGAAAGATTGAATACATTGTGACAACAGGAAAGATTGAATACATTGTGACAACAGGAAAGATTGAATACATTGTGACAACAGGAAAGATTGAATACATTGTGACAACAGGAAAGATTGAAGGAATACATTGTGACAACAGGAAAGATTGAAGGAATACATTGTGACAACAGGAGAGATTGAAGGAATACATTGTGACAACAGGAAAGATTGAAGGAATACATTGTGACAGCAGGAAAGATTGAAGGAATACATTGTGACAGCAGGAAAGATTGAAGGAATACATTGTGACAGCAGGAAAGATTGAAGGAATACAAGTAGGTGACAAAGAGAGAAACTGGACAGTTTGACATGACAGAATGGAGAAGAATTCAACAACAGAATTTATAAACAGTTCTAGAGAAGGAAAGTTGTGGAGATAAATGATCACCAACGATTTCAGGAACAGTATGTGAAGAAGGAGAATTGATTGATGCTGTTGTTGATAAGTAAGTTGGTGGATGAATCATTGCTGTAAATATGATGTCATTTTTGCAATGAAAGAAATAATGATCTTCCATTTTATTCCCAGCTTGGAAAGGAGAACTATGATTTCTTCCCTCTGGACCGAGCGCTGTCACTCGCCTCCATGAGCAAGGATGCCACAGAGACTAAACTGGATGACCTGCTGGGCCAGGTCACAAGTATCGTGGAGAAACAACGAGTGGAGGTACATCATCATCATGTTTTCTGTTCAGTGGCATGGATCTCGATCATAAATATTTTGTTCATTTCCTCTTCTGTCAACCAGCCAATCTGTCAACCAGTCACTCAACACCTTATCAGCTCCTTGTGGAGCACAGGCCCTCAACAAATACACACCTAACTCTCCTGTCCTGTGTCATCCCTCTCACAACTCTCTCTCCAGTTCTCTTTTCCGCATGTTTTCAGTCTCCCTCTATTATTCTTACCCTGGGGATTCCAGAACAAGGACTGCCTTATAATGATGTCAGTCAGTTGTCTTTAAATATGTCATCTGTCAGGGTATCCTGTTTCTGTCCTGATATGTCATCTCTCAGAGTGTCCTTTATCTTCTTTCTGTCCTGAAATATCATGTCAGGGTGTCCTGTATCTTCTTTCTGTCCTGGTATGTCATCTGTCAGAGTGTCCTTTATCTTCTTTCTGTCCTGATATGTCATCTGTCAGAGTGTCCTTTATCTTCTTTGTCATCTGTCAGGGTGTCCTGTATCTTTTTTTATGTCCTGGTATGTCATCTGTCAGTGTGTCCTTTATCTTCTTTCTGTCCTGGTATGTCATCTGTCAGGGTGTCCTTTATCTTCTTTCTGTCCTGGTATGTCATCTGTCAGGATGTCCTGTATCCTCTTTCTGTCCTGCATCTGTCAAGGTGTCCTTTATCTTCTATCTGTCCTGATATGTCATCTATCAGGGTGTCCTTTATCTTCTATCTGTCCTGATATGTCATCTGTCAGGGTGTCCTGTATCCTCTTTATCCTGGTATGTCTTCTATCAGGGTGTCCTTTATCTTCTTTCTGTCCTGGTATGTCATCTGTCAGGGTGTCCTTTATCTTCTTTCTGTCCTGCTAAATCATCTATCAAGGTGTCCTGTATCTTCTTTCCGTCCTGGTATGTCATCTATCAGGGTGTCCTTTATCTTCTTTCTGTCCTGATATGTCATCTGTCAGGGTGTCCTTTATCTTCTTTATGTCCTGATATGTCATCTGTCAGGGTGTCCTGTAATTTCTTTGTTTGTCCTGCTGTGTCATCTGTCAGGGTGTCCTGTATCTTCTTTCTATCCTGCTATCTTTGTCTTTGTGTATATTTCTATGTTTATCCTTTTTTTCCTGTGCTTTTTCTTTCTTTATAAAATGTTTTTGTTATATGTGCTTTTTTTTCATTTGCATGTCCATTGAAGCCTGATTATCTTATTTGTTGTTTTTGTAATTATATTTCTGTCTGCCTCAGCATTTTTTCATAGATGTTTTATTAGACATATTAGCTGTCCTGAATTCTTTATTATATCAAGGGCATTCTGATAATTGAACTCCTTCATTACCTCCAGTTGTAAAACTCTGTATTGAGTTTCTTGTCATTAAAACTTTGCAACCTGACACATGATAAACATGTACAACCAAACAAATAATAGATACCCAGTATCAAACAAACAAGAAATTTTATCTAGTGTTTAATTTTTTTTTTCCCTTGAGGATTTTGCCGTCTTGTGGCAAGGCACATTCCTTTCAACCTAAACATAAGTCTGGCGGATATATCAGAGCGCTATTGCTGATAAAAGAACTACATATACTGAAGTATTGTATTGATAAAAGCTAAACCCTCAAAAGGGCAGCTAGCTCTAAGAAGCCTTGAAAAGGGTTAGTCCTGAAAAATACTGCTAGCTTGTTCAGATAAGGTCTAAAAAGGTCTAATAGTATCTATGTGCTAGCATGATGAAACCTTGACAAGGACTTCTAGCTTGTTCAGATAAGGTCTAAAAGTGTCTATGTGCAAGCATGATGAAACCCTGAAAATTACTGCTAGCTTGTTCAGATAAGGTCTAATAGTATCTATGTGCAAGCATGATGAAACCCTGAAAATTACTGCTAGCTTGTTCAGATAAGGTCTAAAAAGGTCTAATAGTATCTGTGTGCAAGCATGATGAAACCATGACAAGGACTTCTAGCTTGTTCAGATAAGGTCTAAAAGTGTCTATGTGCAAGCATGATGAAACCATGACAAGGACTTCTAGCTTGTTCAGATAAGGTCTAAAAGTGTCTATGTGCAAGCATGATGAAACCCTGAAAATTACTGCTAGCTTGTTCAGATAAGGTCTAATAGTATCTATGTGCAAGCATGATGAAACCTTGAAAATTACTGCTAGCTTGTTCAGATAAGGTCTAAAAGTATCCGTGTGCAAGCATGATGAAACCATGACAAGGACTTCTAGCTTGTTCAGATAAGGTCTAAAAGTGTCTATGTGCAAGCATGATGAAACCCTGAAAATTACTGCTAGCTTGTTCAGATAAGGTCTAATAGTATCTATGTGCAAGCATGATGAAACCCTGAAAATTACTGCTAGCTTGTTCAGATAAGGTCTAAAAAGGTCTAATAGTATCTTTGTGAAAGCATGATGAAACTATGACAAGGACTTCTAGCTTGTTCAGATAAGGTCTAAAAGTGTCTATGTGCAAGCATGATGAAACCCTGAAAATTACTGCTAGCTTGTTCAGATAAGGTCTAATAGTATCTATGTGCAAGCATGATGAAACCCTGAAAATTACTACTAGCTTGTTCAGATAAGGTCTAAAAAGGTCTAATAGTATCTATGTGCAAGCATGATGAAACCCTGACAAGGACTTCTAGCTACACCAGTGCTGCCCAAACATCCTCAGCATTCAAAAAACACAAAATATCCATTGAGAAAGAGGATCTAGTGTTTAAGACAACTACAAGTTGACCGATAAGCTCTATAGCCTCTTGCAATTTTTGAAGTGCATCATGTCACTTTTACCATTTCCAGGAACTTGAAAAGAAAAGACGAGAAGAAAGACTGAAACAAAAGCAGTGGGAACAGAAACACCATTTGAGCTCCTTCAGACGTCGTGCCCGCCTTCCTGGTCCACAGGATCAAGAATCTAATAATTTGGCGGCATCACAAACTCTGGCCCCTGATGATTCTAGAATGATGCAGATTAGTTCACTGCCAGGTCACAGACGTCAGAGCTCCGGAGATTATAGTGGCCATGGTCGAACATCTATCGGTAAGACCTGATAGTTATTTGAATGTTTTCCTTCATGTTTGGTATTTCCACACTATTTTTGAGTGGTTACAAATGTGACTCAAGTCTAGATGGAAGAATTACATCTGCTAGTTAAAGATGGGGGAAGTGCCCATCTTCTGACATTTTTCTAGTTGATGTAAAGCCCATGTTCTGACATTTTTCTAGTTGATATGAAGCCCATTTTCTCACATGTTTCTAGTTGATATAAAGCCCATCTTCTGACATTTTTCTAGTTGATGTAACGCCCATGTTCTGACATTTTTCTAGTTGATATAAAGCCCATGTTCTGACATTTTTCTAGTTGATATAAAGCCCATGTTCTGACATTTTTCTAGTTGATGTAAAGCCCATCTTCTGACATTTTTCTAGTTAATATAAAGTCCATCTTCTGACATTTTTCTAGTTCATATCTTTAATAATTGCCGTAGTGAAATCTAGCTCACTTTTCAGACATTGTTAGAAATCTGGTATTGTTTGATGGCAATATTTACATGAACTTGACCCAAGCTGGCTTGTTACTTCTTTGCTGGGATGGAAAAGAATTCTGTTTGCTTGTGCTTAATTCCATGTTTAAACCACTAACCAAGACCCTGAAGCACATCCACAAGGCAGCAACAGACAACCTCAAGTACTTGAGTTGCCAGGCTAATGCTCAAGGGATTAATTAGTTGCACCAGAGTGGTCCGACACTATGGTTTCTCCTGTACTGCAGCATGATGAGAACCCAGCATTGCACATTAAGCTTGGGTGAATCACTCGAGCTCCAGACTTAACTCCAGCTTTTACCCTAATAGACTGCATGCATGAGAATCCCACAAAGCATAGAGAGCAGGTGAGGGGACTTGGGAGGTGACTGTTTTCAGGATGTGACGATTTCTTGGTACAACCCACAACCAGAACACAGGATTTTAGTCCTGCATATTTGGAAAGCCTCTGGATGGCAAGAAATGCACAGTATGCTATCTCTCTTTCCCCCTTCTTTTCCAGCATAAGACCAGATGTGAGGATCTTTTACATCATGCCAAGTGAGGATAGAATACCCGGGAAAGTAACTAGAACTCATTAATTTAACTCAGCAAGTTGCAGAATGGCAGACAAGTCACAGGAAGTTATACTAGATCTGCACCATAGATAATACCAAAGAAATCAGCTTGGTATTGGCTGCAAAAGGTAAACAATAACAGCAATGTGTTCGCTAGTTTTCCTATTTTGTCATGCATTTGAAAACTAAAATTTGCTGACGTGAGATGGAGCTCAACAGTTTATATTCTTAATGGAAGAGTTCAAAATGTTGTGCATTCTGGCAAAATTGGTAACTTGTCAGCATGTTTGATTTCAGGAAATATTCAAGAAAACCTTTGATTAAAATATCATTTGTGAAATGCTTACATTTTATGACACACCTGTTTCTGTGATATCAAATAGTGTTGATTACAGTGTCTTGAAGATGATCTTCTATACATTTAATGTACAATTAAAAGCATGACCCATGTAGAAAACCAATACGGCACTGAACACTAAATAAGATATCTGAATTTGACATCTCTAACATACTATCTTTAAACATGGATAACTGTTCCCAAATTGCCCAATTTGTGTACATTATTCATCATTACAAAAGTCTTTGCATGTTTCATGTAATAAAAATATCTCAGAATGCCACAGTTGTATCAATTTGTGAGATTTCATCACATATTTAATTTATTTAGTGAGGTATCACATGTCAGTGTTATGTTTTCTATTTAGACTTAATTTTCATCTGTAATTCCACTATACCTAGTTAATATTCTTAATGGAAGAGTACTCAGTGTTGTGCATTCAGACAAAATTGATAACTTCTCAGCATATTTGATTTCAGGAAATATGCAAACAACTGTAATTTGATTTAAAGATCAATATTGAAGAGTTTGCAATTTACAAAACATCAGTTTTTATGTTATCAAATAGTATAGGTTAACATTTGTCAAACATTATCTTATACGTGTAATATGCATTGAAAAAGCAATAACCCATTTCGAAAATTAATAATAAGGCACCAAGCACTAAATAAGATGTTCTCTAAATTTGACATTTTTGGCGTACTGTCTTCAAACATGGATAATTTTTCCCAAAATTTCCCAATTTAAAAAAATATTATTCACCATTACAAAAGGTCTTCAGAAGATTTTTCTTGTGATTCAGTTTCTCAAAATGCTACAATTTTATTTCATGACATATTACTTTATTTGGTGAAGCATCACACTTCATTGTCTTGCTTTTCAACTAGAAATAATTTTTATCTGTAATTTCATTTGCCTGGTTAGCTGACCTCGCTGCTCGAGTGAGTGAATCTATACGACGTCCCAGTATCTCAGACGGACGCATGGACCAAGGTGGCAGGCAAAGTTTGGCTGATATTGGGACAAGGCCAAGTCTGTCAGACCATGCTAGCAGACTGGCTTACCTGGATAGTAGAAGATCTAGCATTGGAGACCACTCAGGTAGTTTGGGCTTCATGTATTCATTCATTATCTTTCAGCTCCCCATAGAGCACAGGCTAAGTCTTCCTGTCCTGTGCCATTCATTCAAGCTTTCTTTGTCTACTTTATCCCCTTTAGTTCTGTGTCTTCTTTTTCTTCATAAACTCAGACGTATACTTGAATTTTTTAAAAGAAACAATTGGTCAGCTGGAGGCTGTTTTTATCACCATAGAGTTTGACCAGGAATGGTACTGGTGACGGCCATATGTGCTTTCACTATTCCTCATATGTTGGACATTTTTGAAGTAGATGTTCAGCAGTCATTTTATTGGTGTTGCATTTATACTCATAGGTAGAGCCTATCTTTAGCTTGTTGAATAGATGGTATTCCAGTCTGTTGTGGCCTCTACAGAGTATGATAATTTCCACTTGTTCTTTTCTGCTGAGCTGGTAATATGCACCATTTATGCAGACCTATATCTGCTTGTGATAAAACTCTTTGCCTCTTCAAAAGTTACACTTGTATCAGCTGAGGTCCCTTTCCACCTTTCTTTGCCAATATGTCAGCCTCTTCATTGCCAGGAATGTTGCAGTGAGATGGGATCCATTATATAACAACTCTTTTGAATATGTGTCTAATTCCTTTTATTTTGGTTTGGATGGTCTGTGTCATAAACCTACTTAATAGAGGACCTTCTTCCATTTTAGATGGCATAGTAGAATGATCTAAAATGTTTGCTTTGGATAACTTGTTCATATTTGTTGAAGTCTTTTGGCTTAAAGTTTCTACAGCTGCAGCTGACCCCATGGCCAACCTTCCTTAGTCACCTTCCCCAATATGCCTGGTTGGTAGTGGTAGGTTACAGTGTTACTATTTTTTTATTCCGTCAGACTCCAATATCATGTGTGCTTGACATATTTAAACCCCTGTTATGTGAGTGTCTGGGAAGAGTGGCTGCAATAGTTAAATAAACATCAAGGTAGGCAGGTATTATAAGGTGGGTAATAGACTACAGCACTCCATCACGGTCTGACTTATAGGCATTTTTCAATCTCCAATTAGGGAAATTCCCATTTTCTGAATTCTACCTTCAAGTTTTACTTTCAAGTGAAGCTTGGCCATTCTCGTTCCCTCACGTATCTATGTTAAAGGACTGTTTGAGATTTCCAGGTGTGAGGATGAGGGAAGAGATTGACACGTTCACAGAGGGTGTGTAATTCATCTTCACAATGAGCCGTTTTTTCTCTGTATCATTTTGTCCTTGGTTCACTCTGTTTAAGAGTAGGAGTCCATCTCTACTCCATGCAATAAGCAGATAGTAATTCCTCAACTTTATGCTGCCAGTAGCAGCTATGTCTACTTCACCTATCAAATAGAGGATAATCCCATGTCTACTCCACCTGTCAAATAGAGGATAATCCCATGTCTATTCCCCCTAACAAATAGAGTATAATCCCATGTCTACTCCACCTAGCAAATAGAGGATAATCCCATGTCTACTCATCTAGCAAATAGAGGATAACACCTTGTCTACTCTACCTAGCAGATAGAAGATAACCCCATGTCTGCTCCATCTAGTAAGTAGAGAATAATCACACCCTCTACAGCATCCAGTAAATAGAAAGTCATTCTAGCTCTGCTGCATGCAGTCAATATAAAACAATCCTACCTCTACTTCATCCAGTAAGTAACAGTAATCCCACCTGTAACTCTACAGTAACAAAACAGTAATTCCCCCACTTCGTCATGCAGTAACTAGACTGTGATTTCACCTCTACTTCATAAAGTAAACAGAACAATAATCCTCATATAATGGATCAGTCAAACAACACATATTAAACAAACCCTTCAAGATAAAAGAGAGAATAAAACTAAGCTTTGCAAGCCACACAACAACAAAAACTCTCCAGATTGTTGTGTCATCTTTCATTCAAAAAAAAAAAAAAAAAAGATATCAGAACAACACAGAGATGAGAAAGTGGGACATAAATCTGAAGGACAAGTGGGACATGGAAAAAAATAGACTAGCCAGGACTTGAAGGTATGGAGACATCAGGTTGAGAGCCAATGTGTCACAGGGCTCGGGATGGTGAAGAAAGAGTTTCACTGATAGAAAAGCAGTTTACATAAAGTGGACAATTTAATATCCTCTGGCTCTGATACTCTATACAGAGCATCACAACAGGAGGCAATCTGATCATCATAAGTTGTCCTGCTTTTATCTCTTTTACACTCTAAAATAAAAAAGGGAGGGATACAGCCTGACTGGGAATATAACCCATTCTGCCCTGGTTTTTATCCACGCCACCAGAATGAGGAAGTTTTAAAAGTTCCCTAGCCCACTGTGGTTGATTGACAGCCAGCCAGCATGATGCCTTTTCCACACTTTTCCCCAAGCATTTTAAGTGCCCTTGTTCTTGACTGTCCTTCCAGGCCCAGCTATTTCAGTAGATCATACAAGGCCACCAATAGTCGTCTTCTACCTACTTCTACAGCTTTGACTTTTGCTTTGAACCTCTCATGTCTCAGTTCTGTGACCAGGTCATTATACTTGGCCCATTTTAATGAATGCTGCTCGTCTAATCTAGATTCAAATGGCACTTTCATTATAATCTGATGATGAGTAATAAACCAATAAAAGAAATTACACAGCCAGTAAAACAGATGTCACCTACGGTACCAGTGTTACAACAAAATGATGCCTGAAGTCAACTTAAGTAGAAGTAGCATTGAATTTTAAGTCAAAATAGTTAGTTCCATAATTTATTAAGAATTTGCTGAATATTCTAAGCAGTTGTTTTTTTTTTAAATATGAAAACTATATTTTCTTAAGAAACTTTTTCATGCGAAGAAAACTATTATCATGAAATTTACCGTGTTTTTCATGCGAAGAAAACTATTATCATGAAATGTACTGTGTCCTTTTGTATATACATGTTTAAAAGGCCTCAATTATGCCTTATAATGATATATTCAGTGCTGCATAAGCTAAGTCACAATGAATAAAATGTATCCGCACCTTCAATTACAAAGTACTGGCTGTACTTTCATTAGAGTTTTTTTTTTCAGGCCTAGGTGTCTTCCGTCAGGGAAGCTCATCAAGATATGACCGTCTTGAGAGACAACGAACACTAAGAAGTATGAGCCCTGTACACTTCGATGGTGAGCAGCACGCACCCTCACGCTATTTCCGTGGACACCACAGTCCTTCTCGCTATGAGATTGATGACCCGTATGTTCGCAGTCTAAGCCCAGTGCGGTATGATCAAAGTGTTCGCAGTCCAGCCAGATCCAGGCATGGTAGTGATCCTGACATCCTTGGTATAATATCTATCTCATCCACCAGGCGAGAAATCCCAACACGTGACCTGTCTAGCATGCTGAGCCCCCGTTATCCAGACAGTAGGCAAACTAGTCCACGAGGAGCTATGAGTTTCTTCCCAGACACAGATTCATTGCAGATCTACCGTGGTGATCATGCTTCAGACCGTGCCTCAGCTGAAGAGTATCCTGGGGAGGCAGGTGAAAGTCAGGCAGAACGAGATCTGGATGCAGACAGTACTCACAGTGGTGATTTTGGAAGACATGATAGCAGATTTTGAAGTGTTGAACGTGACAATTTTTGGTGACATGAAAGTAGATATTGTAGTGTTCATTGTGACATTTTTGAGAGACATGAAAGTAGATATTGTAGTGTTCAATGTGACAATTTTGGAAGACATGACAGCAGATTTTGAAGTGTTCAGCGTGACTATTTGGAGTGACATGAAAGTAAATTTTGAAGTATTAAATACGGCAATTTAGGGAGACATGAAAGCAGATTTTAAAATGTTCAGTGTCCCACAAAAACAACATAGTTAGATAAATTACATACCAGTATACACTGGATTCAGTGTAAGAACCTTGAATGATTAAGTTATTGTCTTAATGTATTAAGAGGCCATTACCTGAGTAGTGAAATTTGTAAATGGTTAATGTTTTGAAAGACCTACATCACGATGGTGAGATTTAGTCAGTGATCCACTTTATGTACCAATGAACTGAAAGCCTATTCACAGATAAGATTTTATAAAGCCATTTCTCTTCATTTCTTTAAACTGAAATGTCCAGTACAGATGCTGTATGTGGTTAAAAAAAGCCAGCAAGATAAATGTATTGCAAACCTTCACAAGTAAAATGAGCTGATAGAAATAAAGTGCAATGGTAGTTCTTCAAAATTTCAATTCATTATTTAGCAAATTAATCTAGTGCAATTACAAGAAAGTGCCACTTCCACTCCACAGCTTTTGGGGAGACTTTGCCACTCATTTTATTTGTTCTTTTGAAAAGTAGAAAGCCTTTAAAAGTGAAAAGATTACATTTTAACCATGCCCAAAAGCAGTTAATGCTGGTGCTAACACTAACCACTTATTGTGTATTATCTAGTGTTGTTTCATTTTAAATTCTGATAGTTTGCAAAATGTTTCTCTGAATATAATACCTTGCAGCCCTTTTATTTAAAAAAATGTGACAGTCTTCTAGCATTGAAGGAATGATACTACACACATTTTGTATGACTTTATATGTGAAAAATTACGTTTCTGTGTCTACAAACTGGTCATCATGCCGCACATGTAAAAAGACCTTGTATTATTTTCTGCACACTGCCTGTTTTTCTCATTTGTTTTTAAACTAATGTTCTTAAGTCTTTAGACTGACCTCTTTCATCTTGCAATTTATTCACTCATCAATCTTCCCACCTATTCATTCATTCTTTTACACACCCTTTAATTGATCCACCCAAATACATTCATCAGTACACATCTCTTGGTCGGTGCGAGCAGTGCTGCTGCAGTGGGTACCATCTTGAGGAGGGTACCGAAATCTTTTTTTAAACTATGGAAATTATAGTGTGATCCACATCATTAGCTTCCTCTTTAGAAAACACTACAGTAAGGCCGAGGGGACACCTAAAGGAAACCTCGCACTACCTTGAGAAATCCTTAGGGCCGGCTCTGCATCAGTTATCCAAGTCCATTAATCCATCAGTTGATTCACCCACCTATTTACCTTTGCACTCATCCATCCATCAAAATCCATTTATCCATCTAGATATTTAAATAACCTTGAGTGATGACACAGGAGGGCGTGGCATCAATTTATTTATGTTCCATTGGCAGCTTAAGGGTGAAGTCTACACACATCCAGTTGTCTCTGTCTGTATCCTGCTTTGAGAACTAATGTTTAAGTCAGACAAAGTATTCTGCAAAAAAAGGTTACATCATTTGAAATGAAATGCTACAGAAGGATGTTAAGAATATCCTGGACAGAAAAAAAGACCAACAGAGAAGTACTGCACTCACTAAACGTAGAGGAAAATTGGCTCCTAAATACCATCGCAATAAGGAAGCTGAAATTTTTCGGTCATATAAAAAGACATAATAGTCTGGAAAAAATAGTGATGGAAGGCATGGTCCCTGGAAAAGGGGGAAGGGGTCGACCTAGACGACTGTGGACCCAGGACATCCAAGAGAGTCTGAACTTGTCTTTGGCTGATGCAGGTCGACTTGCCCAGAATCGTGATGCGTTCAGAGCAGCTGTAATGGAGACAACGTTCTGGAAAGAATACGTCACATGATGATGATGATTCTCTTACAATAAACAAATTGCTTGACATAAACCACCACTGTAAGAAGACATGAATGCTTTAGTGCAGTCTTACCTTCAAGGGGACCACAGCCACCACCACAGCCACAGTGGTGGCTGTATGCTCCATAAGGTGCAATAAGGAAATGACATTTATGTCATGCTGTACCAAGCACAATAATGGATGCCCAGAAATTGTACCCTGTTAATACATGTACATTTTAGTGTCAGTATTTCGTCTCTTGTTAAAGTTCTCTTTTCTAATTTTTTTTTTAAATTACAATATCGTAAGCTTCTTTTTTATTTGTAGACATATCACTTTTATCACATTAGTTATTGATATGTTCTGTATTTGCATGTCAATATTTATTCCATCATTCTCTTCATTTGTTTCCATATCTGTAAGTGATAATTATGAATTTTACCATATACTGTTCTTCATTACATTATTCTTAATATCATGTCTATTCTTTATATCCATTATTTCTGTGTAGTTCTAATCACTGTCTTTCTATATTTAAAATGTATAACATTTGTTCTTTTTTTTTTTTTTTCTCAATAATTTAACTAAAGCTATTGTTTATTTGTTTTGTTTCACTATAACTTCACAATTTCTGTGCATTCCAAATTTTACATATCTCCAGTATATTCCACTACCATATATAAATATTTGAATGTATCATTTCATGTTTTGTAATTGGTTACCAAGCATACAAGATATGAATAGAATTAATGTGTACTTTTTAATTCTTTAGGGCATATCTTTGGAAAATGCCCATGGAGAATATTTCTTAAATTGGTTTTTATCTCATGTAATTTCTAAAACTGTCTTCCCATTTTTCTGATTGATTCATTTATTGATTGGTTCTTAATTAGATTCTGTAGTGTCTGGGGGGGAACACTCTGTGGTTATTGAGGGTGTCAGATGAGATAGGAAAGAAAAGAACCACAACTGCCTCGTGCATGATGGTAAGAGGTGACTAATGTAAGGTCAAGGATGAATCTACTATCCTCATTATGCAAAACAATTTCTACAGAAACCAGCACTACATGAGCCTTTGTGATGCTTTAATGTCAACTTCCTACAGGTCAAGGGTTATCTAAAATGATGATGACCCTATGCTTTATGAAGAGCAAACAAGGAGAAGGGTGAGGTGTACAGACCAATTCTCAAGTTGTTAGAATATGAGCTTCAACATTTCTGACACATTTTTGTTATATCAATGCCCAGTTCGTGTTTCATTACATTTTCACTCAAGTACAATTTGTTTAATTACGTGTTCAATCAAGTAAAATTTGTTTCATTACATGTTCAGTCAAGTACAATTTGTTTTGTACATGTTCATTCAAGTACTTTTTACTTCATTACATGTTCACTCAAGTACAATTTGTTTCAGATAAGTGTTGGATTAATGTCACACTGTTCCAACTAATGTTACATTAGTCTATGTAGAAATTATTATCACACTGATGACTGTAGTAACTACTAGTGTCACTTCACAAGCTGTATAAACTTATGTCATATCATTGTATATGTGAACTAATGTCACTTCACTGCTTATATGATCTACAGTAATGTCATTTGACTATACATAAGAATTAATGTCATTTCACTGCATATAGAAAATAACATCATATCACGGCACAAAGGAAGTAATGTCATATCACTGCATGTAGGACAAATGTCACATCACTGTATGAGGAACTAATGTCACATCACTGCATGTAAGAACTAATGTCATATTACTGCACATAGGAACTAATGTCACATCATTGCATGCAGGAACTAATGTTACATCACTGCATGCAGGAACTAATGTCATATTACTGCACACAGGAACTAATGTCATTTCACTTCAAGAACATGATTCATAATTTAATTGTCATTTCTAGAACGTTGTTCTTAATTTAATTCTGTCACTTCTACACTTCTAGAGCATTGTTCATAATTTAATTCAGTCACTTCTAGATCATTGTTCATAGTTTAGTTTTGACACTGCTGTGCTTATTCTCTCCTGTTGTCTGAACATATTTCTCCACTTTTTATGTCAGTTCTACATTTCACCAAAAATTGCTCTAAATTCTTCTTGTCTACTTATTTATCTAAAATATTTTGTGATCTTTTTCTAACCCTCCTGATTAGTTTTTGTTCATGTGCTGCCATATTCAGAATTTCTATGGTATTTTCTGCATCCCTGATATTGTTGGATAGTGTTTATCAAAGTTTGTCCTAGCATTCTTAGACATTGTTGTAAATGTTTTTCCTTGCACACCGCTAAATACTAACAAAACATTTATGCTTACCACTTAATACACATGAGACTTGTACAATGATAAAAGGTCAAGGTAGTCCCATAGCAGAAACTGCAGAAGGGGAGTGAAGTGTTAGAGACTTCACCATATTAGGTCCAGCTTTATAAGGTGGGGGGGGGGGGGGGGGTGACCAGTTCTCTTCCTCGCTGTCCTTGTGTTGTGGTGTATTCTGTCCATCTTTATGTAACAGTGCTGTATATGTGAGTAGGGGTCAGGTCAACCCAGGCAGTACAATGATGTGAATATAGGTCACCAGGCATTGAGGCACTGACAAGGTGTAATGAAGACTCTCTCTCTCAAACGTACAGGCTCTCAGATGTGTAGTGATCGTAGAAATGTGTGGTTGACATGATGTGTGGGTGAGTAGACATCGGATAAGATGATGGACGCGAATGTGTATAGGCTCTTGGACAGTGGCATGATACACCCACTCAACCACAGGTAGAAGTCAGAGAACGTTGTTAACAGCAGCTGACTTTACAATACTTTAATGCAGTACGATTACAACAGACACCGACATCAGAACATAGTCATTTGACAAAACTCAGGAACATTGTAAACATGATGACAGTTTAGTACAGTTTGCATCAACAGTTCATCAGTAAGCTGTGCATATATGATGCTGACTTCCATCAAACTCTCTTCCTACAGCCACAGCAAAAATACCCCGCATTGCCAGCGGGTCTTTAAATATGAGTTTAAACCAACTCTATTCTGACATCAGCAAGTCAGATACATTGTCTAGTATACAGCAGGCCGCAAAATATGGCAGGCCTCTAGGTACAATGGCCTCTGTGGCATTCCATAGCAAATGAGGTGAGTCAGACCCTGTCCAATATGATAATATAATGTTCTTTGGGCATATACAGACCCTAAGCAAATAATGTCAGCATAATTCGTGAGCTCAACCTCTCGTATCCTCGAAGGACTCTTTCCCGCCCAGGGAAAAGTCACTGAGCTGGTAAATAAATGTTATACGTGATTCTGATAATAGAGGAAAATGAATCGAAGGATAATTTACCTTGTCATCCCTTCAGAATAACACTAATAAACACACTTGTCTTCTAGACGCATAGAAATATATCATGGGGAAACAATCTTTAGACATCTTGGTCTCACACACAGAGGACTTTCCTTCCCCAGGCTTAAAGCCAGATCGAAGACGCCAAAAGCACGTCTTGACACTCTGAAAAACACAGCTCGACTCCAGATCGGAAGTCTTTCTTAACCAAAAACTTGCGCATGCATCTTTAGACGCTAGACCCTCTGAGCTAAACTCAGGTGGGCGATGTTGAACACATACTAGGAAAAGACTGACCATTCAAGCCATATATGGTCAGGTAATAAGACATCGGTTCTAGTTGCAAACATTCCGAGAAAAGCTGACCATTCAAGCCATATATGGTCAGGCAACCAGACATCGGTTCTAATATTAGACCGCTAGGTTAAAACAAGTGGGATAACAACCACTGTTGAATTCAACCCAAGTAAAACATGAGTAATACCCCTTTGATCAGGAATCTAAAAAATAATGTCTCCAAACTAAACAGGTACATTTAACAAATTATAAACTCAGCGAAACTGTACGCAACACCTTGCCTTCCCTAACACAAGAGCAGTCAGGTACCCATTTACAGCTGGGTAGACTTGAGTGTGAGGCTACCAGGTTTTGATCCCGGAACACAGTAACTGTGTCACGAGAGGAAAGCACTCTAACTGCTCAGCCAGTCGGACGTTTATGTACAATGATAGGAAACTGTATACAGAGCATCACAACAGGAGGTACTGGCGATGGAACCACTAAGGCCATGATGTCCAAGTGCTATCCACCTATTTATTTATGTTTGTTCCACCTGCACTGGTATTTAAACCTATTTCATCTTGGTTGCAACTTTCAAATTGGTTATTTTATTTACTTTCAGTTTTATCCATTTACACATACAATTAGGGGGTTGGAGTGGCTAAGGTATGGCATCCGCCTTGAATTATAAAGGTACCGGGTTCAATTCTCAGTGAAGGGAATCTTAATTTATGGAAATTTTTTTCAGAAACCAGTGGTCCTAATGATGTCATACTCCCCCCCCGCCTCCCCCCCCCCCCCCCCCCCCCCCCCCCCCCCCCCCCCCGGTCTCCTGGGTAGTGAGATCGGATGCCTAGCCTTCTCAGATAAAGGCCAAAAAACAGGAGGTCCTGTGTGCAAGCGTCTCACGTTAAAAATCCCTTGGCAGTTGGAAAGAGTAGGCCATAAGGTCGCTGCCCTGGCAAAATAAAAAAATTAGAAACCTACCCACCACAAAAATATTTATAGAATGTGTGATTCCTGTATACACACATTGGGATTCTCACAAGTGCTACAGAGAATACGGTTTCATGCACTGTGCTGAGATCCTCCTTGTGTGATCTAAGGGAGGAGATCAGAGTGCTGATGAAGTTGTCCGTATGCAATGAAGATAGTCCTCCAAACCAAACCAAACATACAAGTGAATACAAGTAATACATCCGAGTGTATTGAAATGCATATGAAAATACAAATACAAATTTATGAAATTTGTTTCAAATAATATGTAGAAACAATTTTCTTTTAAAGCCAGAGTTTTAATATTTTCACACCTTGTTCGTGTACTGCCAGAGGACCCTTCATATATCACCCTTGGGCCTTCACCTAAAGTTCTCAGAGGCTTCCAGTCATCGTATAATTATGTTATTAGTGTCCGACGCATTTTCTATTTTATGTATGAGAATGAACATGGCAATCTTACAGGTGTGATATGTGTTTGGATGGTCATATCTTAATATGTCAGAATGTCCTTTACTTTACCAAAACTGATCATTATATTTCAATTTTTTTTTTTAACATTACAATCATTCCTTTGTTTTCGCCATTTATGTAACATGAAATTTTAGCATAGCAGCTACCAACCTTGCTTTGCCTGAGAGAGACTAGAGTAATTCCCTGCTGAGGACCCAAGTATGAGACATTCCAGGTTATAATGTGTGTAATTATGTTGTTAAGTGGATCATTTTTTCCCATTCTGTTTAACAGTGGTTTTCTTCTTCGTTCGCCCTCAGACTTCTACATTAATGACTCTAATAAAGGCCGGAGTCAGCTTAAGGTTCCTGACATCTCCTTTACCCTCAGACTTCTACATTAATGACTCTAATAAAGGCCGGAGTCAGCTCAAGGTTCCTGACATCTCCTTTACCCTCAGACTTCTACATTAATGACTCTAATAAAGGCCGGAGTCAGCTTAAGGTTCCTGACATCTCCTTTACCCTCAGACTTCTACATTAATGACTCTAATAAAGGCCGGAGTCAGCTCAAGGTTCCTGACATCTCCTTTACCCTCAGACTTCTACATTAATGACTCTAATAAAGGCCGGAGTCAGCTTAAGGTTCCTGACATCTCCTTTACCCTCAGACTTCTACATTAATGACTCTAATAAAGGCCGGAGTCAGCTTAAGGTTCCTGACATCTCCTTTACCCTCAGACTTCTACATTAATGACTCTAATAAAGGCAGTAGTCAGCTCAAGGTTCCTGACATCTCCAAACAGTTTTTCGTGGAAAGAAATAGGTTGTTGCCATATGCTACTCCGTTCACTGCTGTATGCTTGGCAGATTTTTGGTTTAAACTAGCATATTCATGGGTTTTTTTTTTTTTTGAGTTGTGAAATTCTTTTCTTTTGCTGTTATCAGCAATGATGAATCAACAAGACGTCATATTTCACTATTCCAATACATTAGTCTTTGTTTTTTTAATTACTAATATGAAAGAATGAAACCTCATGGTTTATTGTAAGTAAGACAACAGTTAAACATTTTTGTACTGTGAAGGAAGACAGCTTTATAGTTTATTATTAGTACAAACAAAATTATTATATCTTTTTTTTCTTGTTTAATTAACCTGAAAGAATGGAGCTGTTTATTTTACTTTATGTAGGGAACCCCACTGTAAACTTTGTTTTCTTTGTTGTTAACTGTGTAAGAATGAACTTTGTTTACTAAATGTAGTAGATCCCTGGGGTCTGTAAGGAGGCAATGAAAGGATATATCTTTCTCAGGCATACTGTGATAAATCTCTCTCAGGCATACCGTGATAGATCTCTCTCAGGCACACCGTGATAGATCTCTCTCAGGCACACCGTGATAGATCTCTCTCAGGCACACCGTGATAGATCTCTCTCAGGCACACCGTGATAGATCTCTCTCAGGCACACCGTGACAGATCTCTCTCAGGCACACCGTGATAGATCTCTCTCAGGCACACCGTGATAGATCTCTCTCCGGCACTACGTGATAGATCTCTCTCAGGCACACCGTGATAGATCTCTCTCAGGCACACCGTGATAGATCTCTCTCAGGCACACCGTGATAGATCTCTCTCAGGCACACCGTGATAGATCTCTCTCAGGCACACCGTGATAGATCTCTCTCAGGCACACCGTGATAGATCTCTCTCAGGCACACCGTGATAGATCTCTCTCAGGCACACCGTGATGGATCTCTCTCAGGCACACCGTGATGGATCTCTCTCAGGCACACCGTGATGGATCTCTCTCAGGCACACCGTGATAGATCTCTCTCAGGCACACCGTGATAGATCTCTCTCAGGCACACCATGATAGATCTCTCTCAGGCACACCGTGATAGATCTCTCTCAGGCACACCGTGATAGATCTCTCTCAGGCACACCGTGATAGATCTCTCTCAGGCACACCGTGATAGATCTCTCTCAGGCACACCGTGATAGATCTCTCTCAGGCATACCGTGATAGATCTCTCTCAGGCATACCGTGATAGATCTCTCTCAGGCACACCGTGATAGATCTCTCTCAGGCATACCGTGATAGATCTCTCTCAGGCATACCGTGATAGATCTCTCTCAGGCACACCGTGATAGATCTCTCTCAGGCATACCGTGATAGATCTCTCTCAGGCATACCGTGATAGATGATTAAAAAATTAGAGATTGTGCATGGGCTGACCACCTCATCTTATGAAACAAGTTGCTGCAAGAACCATTACTGTTGTGATACAGTTTTTCTGTGAAGAGCTAGCTTTAGTAGTAGCTCCACGTTTCATAAAGAGGTTATAAAAATTGATAAGGAACCTCACAATTATATCTTGTTTAGATTTACCTTAGCATTTGAAAGCATATGTTTACCTTAACCACTTTTTCTCGTTACAGTATTTAAGTATTTTTTAACATCTGCAGCAGTTCGACAATGTTTCCATCACCAGCAAGATGCATTCATCTGAAAGGCCTGCACTGTATGTTTTATTGCTTTTGCCATGACTGTTGAAGATTTGGCCCTTGTTGGGGACATTAGACTGCTGGAGGCCACCATGTTGGCCAAAAACGTGGTGTGTCACTTCAAACTTTATTTTTGTTTTTTAAACGGCCACAATATTTGTCAGCTGTTGTTAACATTGACAAAGCTTGAAACAGGTTTGGGGTTAGGTTATGCCTAGCTGTAAGGTAAATATGGATAGTCAGTCTGGCAACATGGCGGACCTTGTCTACTGTCCTCATCATCTACCAAATATTTAACTTTAGGTGACTATTGTGATCGCATTTTATTTGTTTATTAAACTTACACAAGAGATGTGAGACTCTTAACAGGCACAAGACATATCTGCTCCCTCTCCGGCACACCATAACAAGGGGTGCTTACTCTTTCTAAAAACACTAAGTACCTGTTTAAAATATTGACTGGACGTAAAAAAAATTAATTGTTTTACTTGCAATAATGCAAATGTTTTTGATATAGTTATTATGTATGAATGTGTTCAATGAATGTTATTCAGTATTGTTTAAGCTTATGTCTAGAATGAACTTATGCACCGCAGACTAAGTAGTGTGGTTTTTTTTTTTTTTTGTGTTGTTCAATGAATGTTATTCAGTATTGTTTAAGCTTATGTCTAGAATGAACTTATGCACCGCAGACTAAGTAGTGTGGTTTTTTTTTTTTTTTGTGTTCTAAGATACTGTATTCTCATTGACATATGTTGATTTTTATTTGGTAGTATTTTGTAGATTATACTGAAGTATTGTTTGACTTCTTCTTCCATTTACACAAAATAAAACGTATGTCACACAAGAGAATGTTACTGAATCGTTTAAGTTAAGGTGACATTTTTGTCATCGTCTGTTCACTCTATGGTTATTGTTGTTGTTTTTGTACCGTTATTGTGAATGAATTAATTCAGAGAATATTCTTCAGCTTTTTTTTCCTCTTCTATAGAATGAACTTATGTGTCAGCAACTAATTAATCTAGGTTGTTTTTTTTTTTTTTTTGCTGCTGCTGCTTTCTGATAGACAAGTATGTTGATTTTTAAAATGCAGTATGTTTAGACCATACTGAAAAATTATGTCATTTCTTCTTCCAACTACAGTACACTGTTTTGTTTGGTTTGGTTTTAAGGACTATCTTCACTGCACACGGACAACTCCATCAGTGCTCTGATCTCCCTTAGATTACACAAGGAGGGTCTCAGCACTGTGAATGCACTCCATAGCACCGGCGAGAATCCCACTGTGTGTATATAGGAATCACACATTCCATAAATATTTTTGTGGTGGGCAGGATTCTAATTTTTAAATTATGCCAGGGCAGCGATCTGATAGGCCTGCTCTTTATGATTTCCAACTGCCGTGGGATTTTTAACGTGCGCAATTTGCACACGTGACTTCCTATTTTGTTTCCCGTATCCAAGAAGGCTAGGCATCTGATCTCACTAAGAGAGATGTAAGGCTGTGCATGGGGCTGTCAACCTCATCATGTCAAACAGAAACCACTACAGCAAGAACATATCAATGTTGTGGTGCAGACTTCCTGCAAGGGCAATAGCTGCAGTCGTGGTTTCATGCTTCAAAGGGACCAACAAGGAAACGATGATGGTGCAAACCATGTACAGTCTAGCATGTAAAGAGAGGATGTGAAATAGGAGATGTGAAATAAGAGATGTGAAATAGGAGATGTGAAATAAGAGATGTGATGTTATAAATCTTTTCTGTACAAATTCAGTATGTAGACAAACAGAGAAGTCCCTGGGGGGGGGGGACACACACAAGTGCTGTTACAGAAGAATATTAAGAATACAATGGACAGTTAAAACAAGTCAAGAAGATGTGCCAGTGAGCAAAGGGAGCTTATTACTCTCACTAGATGGAAGCAATCAACTTTCTCTCGTCATGTAACGACAAGAGGATAGCGGGGAATATATTGTGACAACAGAAAATATCACAGAAAAAAAGGATACAGGATGACAAATAGAGAAGATACTAGACAGCCTGTCACAGAAAGATGTCAACATTAAGACACAGAAAGATGTCAACATTGGGGCACAGAAAGATGTCAACATTGGGGCACAGAAAGATGTCAACATTGGGGCACAGAAAGATGTCAACATTGTGACACAGAAAGATGTCAACATTGGGGCACAGAAAGATGTCAACATCGTGGCACAGAAAGATGTCAACATCGTGACACAGAAAGATGTCAACATTGTGGCACAGAAAGATGTCAACATTGTGGCACAGAAAGATGTCAACATCGTGGCACAGAAAGATGTCAACATCATGGCACAGAAAGATCTCAACATCATGGCACAGAAAGATGTCAACATCATGGCACAGAAAGATATCAACATCATGGCATAGAAAGATGTCAATATCATGGCACAGAAAGATGTCAATATCATAGCACAGAAAGATGTCAACATCATGGCATAGAAAGATGTCAACATCATGGCACAGAAAGATGTCAACATCATGGCATAGAAAGATGTCAACATCATGACACAGAAAGATGTCAACTTTGTGGTGCAGAAAGATGTCAACATCATGACACAGAAAGATGTCAACATCATGACACAGAAAGATGTCAATATCATGGCATAGAAAGATGTCAACATCATGGCACAGAAAGATGTCAACATTGTGACAGAAAGATGTCAACATCATCATTACTGTTTAGTTCCACAGGGAGCAAAGTCATCAACAAATTCATGCTAAATTTGCCTGTCCTGTCCTGTCCTGTACTATCCATTCAAGGTCTGTCCATGTCATTTCTGTCTCCAGGTTTCTTCTTGTATTTTTCACCTCCCTCTTCCTCTCTTACCCCGGGGATTCCAGAATTAGAACTGCTTTGTAATGATATCTACAGATTTAATCATTGTTGGTCTTATCCATATCCAGCCTTGTAATATCTACAGATTTAATCATTGTTGGTCTTATCCATTTCCAGCCTTGTCTTAAAGGAAATGGACACCAGACATCACTGGGGATGAAAAGTTCTGGGGAGTCATGATCACCTTGTGCCTACAGGAGCGGATCTGGTTTTAGTGTATGGGGAAGACCGAGAGGTAGATAGGTAGACAATATGACAGAAATCCTACAACAACGTGATTCTCTGCTCTGGAATTGAGAATCAGATTGATCACATACACATAAACAAGAAGTTTAGATCATCATTACATAACATAAAGGTATATAGAGAAGTAGATGTGGTATCAGACCACCATCTTTTGTTAGCCAAAATAAAATTAAAATTCAAGAGATATACCGCAGCACATGGCTATAGACAACAGTATAATGTGACATATCTAAGAAATAAGAGATAAATTTTTTATTACAGTGCTCAACAAATGCCAAATACTTCAACAGCTGGATGATGTAAACAATACAGCAGATCACTGGCATAAATAAAAAATATAAGGATTGAGACATGTGGAGAGGCACTGGGGAAAAAGAGAATGTCAGTGCAACGCATGGATAACAACAGAAACCATCAACAAGATTAAAAGCAGGACAAACCAAGGATGCAAATGTAAACAAGCAAAATCAGAAGCTCCAAAACCAATGCTCATGAAGTGAGCATAAAAGCAAACAAAGATGTAAAAAGAAACACCAAGAAGAGAGGAAATATATTGAGGAGTTGGCAAGGGAAGCAGAGGAAGCTGCAGCCAAAGGAAATACGATGGACCTGTACAACAACACAAAGAAGCTAACAGGGAATTATAAGCAAGCAAATGGCTTCATCAAAGCCAAGAATTGAAAATTGCGTGGTAATAAACAAAAACAAATAAGGAGATGGACAGAACACTTTGTGAAACTTCTCAATAGACCAGCTCCATCAAATCCCCCAGACATCCAGCCAGGGACCCAAAGATGCAGCAATAGAGAATGCAGTCAGCGACCCATAGCTTGACTGCTTGCATCAGGATCAGCGAACCAGAGCTGGTCAAGACCGTACTCCACCTCCACGTGGTGGTACTGGAAACAGTCTGCAGCAGTGCAGTCTGGCTGAGCGAGTACGGATCGAAGAGGGAAGGCAAACCCAGTCCCAAAAAATGCCGTGCAGAAGTCGGATGTGTCGACCGAAAGGTGCAGATATCACAGCTACGGCGTAAACAGACACAACGCAACCACCGTCCTTTTCAGGGCGAACGAGGAAGAAGAAGAAGACATCCAGCCAGCAGAACAGGAGCTATAACCCAACTGTAAATTACCAAACAGGAAAGAAATAAAGAAAGCTATAAAGCTTCTAAAAGATGGCAAAGCAGCTAGGCCAAATAGCATTCCAGCAGAGGTCATCAAAACAGATATTTACACCTCTACAGAGATATTATACAAACTACCGGTACTTGGTAAAATCTGGGAGAGAGAAGAAATACTAGCAGAATGGAAAGAAGGTTATCTGGTCAAGTTGCCCGAGATTTACAAGAGTAACATTACTTTCGGTGCCAGGGAAAACACTAATATTAAACAAGATCATCCTTGACAGATTATGAGAGTCCATAGACAGACAAATGAGAGACGAACAAGCAGGTTTTTGAAAAAAAAGATCCTGTACAGACCAGATAGCCACATAAGAATAATAGCTGAACAAAGTCTGGAATGAAATTCACTGCTATACATTGGATTTGTGAACTATGAAAAGGCGTTTGACAGTGTAGACAAGAGAATCACTTTGGAAATTGATGAGGCATTATGGAGCCCCCCCCCCCCTCCCCGCCCCCTTGAAGATCATTAACTTAATAAAGAAAACTTTTGAAGACATAATATGCAAAGTTCTTCATGAAGAACAACTTACAGAACTGTTTTGGATAAGAGCTGGAGTGCGACAGGGATGCCTTTTGTCTTCATTTCTTGCTGGCAATAGATTAGGTTATGAAAACATTGACGTCACATAACAGAAATGGAATCTGACTAAACAGCTTGATGGTCTAGCTAGACTTTGCTGATGATTTGGCTCTTCTGTCCCATAACCATAATCAGATGCAAGACAAAATGAAAATATTCATGAATTGGGTACCAGAGCAACTCTGGGAAGATTAAGGCAGCCGGCGTGATGCTGACCACATGTGCCGATGGTCAAGAAAATATGGGCCTAACACCATATTCCCAATATGCCTCAATAGGCGTGTAATGGGATCTTTTACCTTTCACCTGACCCAGTAAACACTTGTCAGGATAAATAGTTTCTGTTCTTGTGCGAGGTGTATAGGCCTGTAGTGCGTTAAACCATGTTTTCTAAGTATCTTACTAATGCTGAGTGTTTTCTAAGTATCTTACTAATGCTGGGTGCTTTCTAAGTATCATACTAATGCCATCAGTGCCCTACCCTGAAGCCAGATTGGCATTTGAAAGACTATGTACTAATTCATGTAACAGGATATACCTTGCTCACTGTCAGAAATGCATCAAAGAATCTCTAGTTATCATTGGTACAGCACTAGTACAATTACAACTTCTTCACGATGTGTCATTGCATGTTCTTCAGTAGTTTGACTATCTTTTGGTATTCTATTGATTCATGGATCCTAGATATATAGCTGTGTGAACATTCTCTTGCTTTTATATTTTTAAAAGACGTAAACTAAAATGATAAATCAAACTTTAACGATGTAATTCCAGTGTTCAACATCACAACAAGGAAATTAGCAGGCACGACATCTTAATGGCTCAGAGTTAAATATTTTAATACAGCAACATAAATATTATGCAACAGTACTTTCTTTTTTCACAGGACTGTTCATTCTTATGCAATGTAAAAGTTTATGAATACAGAAATTTCTTCTTACTGGACAGATATAACTATATTGTCTATATCTGCAATGTTGTTTCTTGTATAAACTTCACTGTCTTTTGTAGTTCATACAGAGGTCCATATAGTTTTGCTTCCAGTGTTGTTTCTCTGGGCCAGTGGGTTTGCCTCAATATATCATATTCGGGGCAATCTTGAAGTACGTGCTCCGCAGTCTGGGGTGCCTGTCCACATGTACACATGGCTGAATTGCCAATCTTGAATTTTGTATACATGTGGCTGCGGAGGCGGTTGTGTCCTGTTCTGAGGCGCAGAATGACTATTTGTTCTGATCTGTTCATAGCTTGGTAGTCATCCTGCGTTGGTGTTGGTGGCTTTCTGATAGATTTGATCATCTTTTTCTTCTGATGGTATGTAACTGGTACATCCGGTTGCTCGTCTGCAGCACCTTCTTTAGCCAGTCCATCTGCTCTCTCGTTTCCTGGTATTCCACAATGAGACGGTATCCACTGCATGGTGACCCTGCGCTGGTTGCACAGTTCAGAAAGTAGGGCTTGTATGCCTGGCAATTTTCTGGACTGAAGTGCTTGGAGTGCTGATCTTGCATCTGTCAGGAATACTACAGGCTGTGGACCGAGATTGGTGTTCAATAGTTTCTCAGTTGCCACCTTGATTGCCTGGACTTCTGCATCATAGTTGTTACAGAATTTCCCCGTTGGTACTCTGACAGTATCCCTAGTGTTGTTTGGGTATTCTATGTACACTCCTGCTCCTCCATTCTTTACTGCATTCTGTGCTGACCCATCCGTGTATACTCGGACCCAGAGGTCCTGTGGGTATTCATCATCCAGGAAACTGAGAGTGACTGTCCTACGTTGCACGCTGTTCTGTTCATCCCTGTCGAATATTCCTTTCACTTTTGTGTGGATGTGTACTGGTAGCCCATGCTCCTCTCTCCAAGGGGTTTGTTCTGGCACAGACTTTAGGGGGCTGTTAACTTCAGGCAGGTCTGAGGTTTGTCTACGTAATCGTTTGGCCTGGTGGATAAAGCTGCTTCTTTTCAGTCGCCCCATTGCTAGGTTTTGGAATCTGTCCTTCATTGGATGGCTCGGCATACAGAGGAACTTTTCTGCCTGTGTTAGCACTTTCGTGTCTCTGCGTTCTCTCAGTGCTTGTATCCTCCCCATTTTCTCCATCTTCACTATAGGCGTTGATTTCATTGCCCCCGTGATGACCCTAAGCGCCTGGTTTTGCACCTTATCTAGCTCTTGTAATGTGGTGTTTGATGCTGGGCACCACGCAGCTGACCCATATTCCAGGTGTGGTCGTATGCCCTGCTGGTAAACTTTACTAAGTATTTTCCCGCTGGCTCCCCATGTGGTTCCACTTAGTTTTCTCAGGATGGCTAACTTCCTCCTGGCCTTTGTTGCTGCTTTGTTGATGTGCTGCTTCCATGTCAGCCTATCATCGAATGTAACTCCGAGATAGGTGGGTTGTTTATCTTCTCTCAGGAGCTCTTCGTTTATCTTGATGACACCAGCTTTTTGTTTGGGAGAGAGGGTGAAGAGCGTAGTGCTGCACTTGTCTGTATTGATGCTGACACACCATCTATTTGCCCATGAGGTTAAGGCATCTATAGCTCTTTGTAGCAGTTTGGTGGCCACTGTTGCATGCTCATCTGTGCACCATATTACCAGGTCATCAGCGTACATTGCCACTTTCATTCCATGTGGTAGTTCAGCAACCAGGTCGTTGATGTAGACTAGGAAAAGTGTGGGGGACAGAACCCCTCCCTGAGGGACGCCATGACGCAGTAGAATTTTCTTACTCTTGAGGCCATCTAGTTGTACTCGGGCTCTTCTGTTATGCAGGTATGCTTTCACCCATTTGTACATCTTACCATTCACTCTACAATTTCTCAGTTTCTTCAGAAGCCCTTCTTTCCAAACCTTGTCAAATGCTTTCCTTAGATCTATCCATGCTGCTAGTACCAGTTTCTTATCTTGGAACGCATCCTCAATCTCTTGGGAAAGGTAAGTTGCCTGATCTTCGGTGGAATAACACTGCCTAAAGCCCGCCTGCTGTGGTACAAGAAGGTTTTCACTTTCAAGGTACCACTGTAGCCTGAGGTTGATGATACGTTCCATTGTTTTGCAGAGGCAGCTTGTAAGGCTGATTGGTCTGTAGCTGGAGGCAGTGGAACTGTCTTTTCCTGGTTTTAGGAGTGGTATCATGATTGCTTCCCTCCAGGTCTGTGGAACTCTGCCTGAGTTCCAACAGATATTGAAGATCTGCAGCAGCTTTGTTTTTGCTGCGGTTCCCAAGTTCTTAATCATTTCATTGGACACTCCATCAACTCCTGGCGACTTTCTCATTTTCAATTTGGATATTGCAAGCTCCAGTTCTCTGAATGTGATTGGTGCCTCCATAACTTCAGGTATGGTTCCATCTCGTCCTGCGTATTGTTGTTTCTCACGAGTCTCCTGTTGCTTCTCTGGGCTAACTTCGATGTTGTTGTCTTTAGCAAAGGAGTCTGCAAAGTGATCAGCTGCCTGTTTTCCCATGAGGATGTTTCCATCTTTGTACAGAGCAATCCTTGAGTTTCTCTCTGTACCTTCATCGTTAAGTTGTTTTACCAGCTTCCACAGTTTCCTCGTATCTCTTTCGAAGTTCAAGGACTCTGTTTTCTCCTTCCAGCTTCTTCGCCTGGCCTGCAACTTGGCCCTTTGAAATTTGGCCTTAGCTTGCTGGTAGTTATTGTGGTGTTCTTGGCATGGACTGGTCTCTGCCTGCTTTCGAGATGTTTCCACGTCGTTGTGCAGCTGCTCTAGTTCACTATTCCAATATGGTTTGTAGTGCTTACGAGCCCCTCTAGGTATTGTTTCACGAGCAGCCTGTAATATGCATCTGCTGAATTCATCGACTAGCTTATTGATGTCTTTGTCTACAGTCAGATCTCTAGCCAGTATACTAGTACGGTGCTGGTACATTGTCCAGTCTGCCTTCTTGTAGTTCCACCTAGAGAGAGTGCTGCTCTCCTTGACAAGTTCATTTTCCACAATTAGGAAGACTGGCCGGTGGTCGCTGCCTCCAAGTTGTTTCCCTACAACGCGTGTGGTGTTCCACTCCAGGCTGGGTGAGTGGAATGCCAGGTCTGGTGTAGAGGTGGTGTGCCATGATCTCGAGTAGAAGGTTGGTGGGTCGATTGGCTGGTTAATCAGGATAAGCCCATTGTCATCCTGCCAGTTTTCAAGCTCCTCACCTCTCCTGTCCATGTGATCATAGCCCCAGCTCTGTGAGTGGCTGTTGAAGTCTCCGCATACAATCAGTCTTTCTTTTGCTGGGATTGTATCTAGTGCCAGTGGGCGGTCGCTCGGACAGTAGTAGTTGAGCAGGTGGAATTCTGAACTTTCTGTCCTGAGATGAAGCATCTGGTATTCCACCCCCTCCATATATGTTTCAAGCTGACATGCACTGATGTTATTCCTCACAAGTGTCAGTATTCCACCCTTTCGCCTGTCTATTCGGTCAGATCGGTAGCACTGGTAGCCTCTGATTTTGAAGGCTATGTCCTTGTTGAGGTGGGTTTCTTGCAAGCAACATACATTTACTTGCTCTTCATTCAAGATATTTTCGAGCTCTAATTTTTTGCTGTAGCCGTCTTTTTTACTATTGACGCCTTCAGCATTCCAGTGCATTATTTTAAATGGTCTTTTCTTTGCTTGGCCAGTAGCTCTATTCTCATGCCTCCTGGCTCCACGGGGCAATTGAGAAGGACCCCCAGTAGTAGGGGTTGGGCCCTTCCGAGGCAGAGGGCCCGGCACTGCGCCTGCCTGGGTGTCCGTCACAGGGCGAGTGCCATAACGTTTTGCAGATATAGGCATACTTCCATAGCGCATGTGCGTGGCATCCTGATTGCTGTGGTGCGCCTCTTGGCTGGTTGCCTCCGTCTTCAGCACCTTGACTTGCTAGGGCAGACTGTGGTCTTGCTCGAGTGTAGGAGGGCCTGGCCAGTCTTGGATTTTCAGCCGCTGATGGCTGTACTTGAGCCCCATCTCCACGTCAAGGAGCTGGCCTCGATGGGGCTGACAGTATTTAAAGAAACATGGTTCGCTTGTGGTGTAATTGTTATTGTTGCTCAGATTCAACATCACTGCACTCCAAGCAAACCCATAGGTGCTCAGTCTCCCTCAGAAAACGTCGAAGGGTATGAATGCTAATTGTTCCTGTTGCGTGCTTGATGTGTGAACGCCGGATGCATCCTCTCATACGTTCATCCCAGCCAGTCTTGCGCTTAATGCCAAACTCCAGTAATCTTAGCCTTGATGATTCATCGATTGCAGTGTCATTCTCTAATATGCGATCATTAATTGTTCTCATTATCTCTCCCTTGTCCATATCCAATGCACCTACTAAAGGTGCATTAAAGCTATGCTCTTATTGTGCAGATTCACCGTACAATGACATAAAGAATTTGTGAACTCAAGTATGATCAAATTCTTCAAGAACAGAGAAAGTTTACTCACATAATTTCGCCTTGGTGCTATCAATTCATCAACAAAGGACTGTATTCATGATTGGCCATGGAGGTAAGGTCTTCTATAATGATTATCGTGTCCTCTGGTGGTTTTTCTTGTAACGGTACGCCATTCGGTTGGCCAGCAGAAGTTTAACTAGCAGATAGTTTCAATACATTGTTCGTTATGCATCTGACTATAACGCAGCACTCATCCTGATCTGGTGACGTTGAGTTCTGAACTGATTGTACCATTAAATTATACAAGTTCGTAACCTAAAGAGACTACAACGGTCCAAACAGTCTCCTGCACTTTTGTTAACGACTTCCCAAATGGCATCGAGATTATTACACCAATAACCGTGACGTCATACCACACCCTTTTTAATGAATGGCTCGGTCACAATTGTGCAAGTTATGTTGTCGTGGGCAGCGTGAGACCACGTAGCCTGAGAGTTTTGCTGATACTAACTATCCAACTACCTTCATTGCGTCCTTTCACCCTCATGTCATATCTGCTATTGAGGGGTTGCTTAAACTTTATTGAAAATGTACTGACCTGGACAGATTTCAACCCTATTTTCTCAAGACTGCTAATTTCGATACCTGTATTCTAGAGGATGTTCAGCTGTAATAACTTGGATACCTTCACACATTGGCATAGAGGGAAATGAAGAGGCAGATAAAGAAGCCAAGAAAGGTAGATCTGATAAAATTCCAAGAAAGGAAGATCTGATAACGTTCTAATAAATGTAAGAATGAGTACATCAAAGATTAAAAAGCTTAATCAAATAAATAATAACAGTTGAATGGGCAGCAGAGTGGGATAACAATCTGAAAGGAAGGCGTGCATATAAACTGTTCAAGGCTCCAACAAGAAAGTGTCAGATATCTAGGGAATTTAAAATTCCCAGTAATAAAAAACTTACAAATTAGGTAACGAATAAGGGTGTTGAGAACCATATGAAAGACCAACAAATCGATAGGCCTACTCATAAAGTTGAACAAAACCTCCCAAGGTTAAGGATTTTTCAAATCAGTGGCAAAGTGGTAAATATTAGAGCATTACCAGACAGTAAGATCATCAATGTACATTGGCACACAGCATTAAAGCTAGGCTAGAATTAGTCAAAGAAACCAGGAAATGTGTAATTAAAGGAATACCTGTGATAGTTCCAGAGGAAGAAATAAGAACTAGACTACAAACAGAAAATCCAAAATATAGGATTCTTAAACTGGAAAGGATATCACAGAAATTAGGAACTTCAACTGAAATAATAATTACATTAGAAGGAGGAGACATCCCATCACATTTCTTCAGTGGCAGTACTAAAATCAAAACAGAATCTTACATACCACCAGTCATTCAATGCTCAAATTGCCAGAAATTTGGCCACACCAAAAGAACATGTAGAAGTTAGCCTAAATGTCGATATTGTGCAGGGGACCACACCTATGATAACTGCAAATTAGTAGAAGATGATAAAGATTACAGAACAAGAAATATAAAAAGAAAATGTGCAAATGGTCTAGGAAACCACAGTGCACTTTTCCTAGGATGTCCACATTACCGAAGCTAGCTACTAATAAAATCAGTCAGTACTAACATACCATTTAAAGTAGCACTACAACAACATCAATTATCAGTCGCTACATCTACAACTCCGTCACCAAGAGAAATTACAGCCAGAACCAGAAATGCTAAAATAACCCAAAAGAAAAATAAAGTCCAAAAAATACTGATAAAAGATAGCACTCTACCAGAAGAAAGTGAAATAACCAAATCGTCGATAACAGAAGATACAGTGAGAAAGGCAGAAGACATCTTGAAAACCATGAAAAAAATACAGCATGAAGTAGCTAAAGATGTGGCTAAATTAGCAGAACTCAAAGAAGAGAATGAAGATTTACTGAAAAGGATTGAGTCAGAAAGTCAACTCATAAGGAGTGAGCAAAAACGAACAGATAAAAACCAACAAGAAGAAATGTAAAGAGAAAACCGAAAATGACAAAAAAGTGACAGAAGAGGTGTCGCATTGTAATTATGTATAATAATTCGTCATAATGTTCGAGGTTCATTGAACTCTATTGCGTTTTGAGTTCAGTATTGGCACTAAGATGCCAGAGTTAAGTTCAATTTGAGTCAAATTGTACTAGCATTTGAGAATTTTTGATCTTATGGACAATGTCATGAAATATTTGGTAACATTGTTGTTAACGCCCCACATTTGTGAATTTTTTTGATGTTATAGACATTGTCATGAAACATTTTATAGGAGCCTCTACTGGCTGGTTATAACACATAAATGTTTTTGGGGATGATAGCATGTACTTAGACAAGTACACCTACGAGAGCCCTCGACTTACGATTTTTTTCGAATAGTGAATTTTATGGATTTGATATATATTTTTGATAGAACGCAAATGTATCCTTACAGGATACATTTGTGTAGCCCCGGGATCTTCTTCTTCTTCGATCCTTAACCACCGGCCGTCAAAGCAGTCAATGGCCATCACGCCTAGTGGCGTCTTGTAGGGCAACAACAAATTGATTCCACTTTGCACGGTCGGTGGCCATCCTTCGTACAGTGCCCCAACTCTGGTTCATTCTTTGCATCTCAGCCTCCACAGTCCTCCGCCAAGTTGTTTTTGGTCGGCCTCTCTTTCGCTTTCCTTCAGGGGTCCAAAGCATAGCTGTTCTTGTGATGGCATCGGGGTCTCTTCTGAGGACATGACCAACCCAGCTCCAGCGTCTGCCAGCTATGATGGTATGCATGTCCTCTTGCTTGCTACGAGTAAGCAGATCTTGGTTGGTGATGGTATTCGGCCAAAAGATTGGGAGAATTTTTCTTAGGCATGTTGTGTGAAAAGAGGACAATTTTGACATTTCCTTCTCTGTGACTCTCCAGCATTCCGCACCATAGAGAAGCACAGAAAGCACGCAATTCTGGTATAATCTTAATTTTGCGCTTGTGCTGCACTGGGAGGACCCCCAGATGTTATCTAGGCCAAAGAAGGCTGCTCTTGCCTTATTCATTCTGACGTTGATGTCCCCGCCTGCCCCACCGTCTGGTGTCACCATGCCCCCCAGGCATGCGAAGGCATCTGTCTGTACCAGTTGCCGATTCCCCACCGATATGGGCCCAGGGTTGCTCACACTGAGCGCCACGACCCCAGACTTCTTTGAATTGATGTTCAAGCCCACCTGCTTGGCCAAACCCATTGAGTCTATCCGTCCCTTCCTGGATGCGTTGATGCGAATGTGCCAGCAGCGCAACGAGCCCCGGGATCTATGTCACCGAAAGACCTACAACTGATACCATAGCATCATTCGTGCTAATAGTTATCAGTTAGATTAGGAAGAACAGTTACGATGTTTTATAGAAATAAAGGCTAGTATCAGATTGAAACTGAAAAATTATTTATATAATATTTTATATAATTCATATAATTTATATAATCAAACTCAGTCAGGATTTAGGAAGAACAGATGCACTATGGATCAGATAATTAAATTGGAACATGAAGTAAAATCAGGATTTCAAAAGAAAGAAAAAAACTGTGGTAGTATTTTTTAGATATAGCTAGGGCTTAAGATGAATGCTGGAGAGAGGGTGCTCTCTTTAAAATGAAGAAGATAGGAGTAACCGGTAAACTGGGTAACATCTGTCAAAATTATATAAGGATCTACAGAAGCAAATAAATAAAGTATGTAAATGGATGACAAAATTGGGTTTTCAGCTGAATACAAATAAAACATTGGGAATGATCTTCAGTAAAGATAGGGTTGTAAAAAATAAAATTATAGACATAAATATCCAAGGGCAAAACATTAATACAGTGCAAACCACTCGATATCTAGGAATGATATTGGACCAAAAGCTGAACTGGAATAAACTCATAGATAAACTACTGGAGTCTTGCAGAGTGTCACGGCGCTATTTCGCAGCGCATCTTTTGCACGAAAAGTTAGCCGGGCAACGCCGGGTATAGCCAAACCGGTGAGTCAGGTGACCACGGGAAGCTGGGAAATCTGGCGTAATTTTTAGGCAGTTAGAATCTAGCCATTGTCCTGATCGGGCGGATTTTTTTTCCCTTTGCCAGCAAGTTAGCTGTGAAGTTCATGTTATGGACTATTTGTTATAAGTGCTTGTCATATTTCGGTCCTGGTGGATTATTATGTTGTTATTCTAGTTCAGTGTAGTGTCTAGAGTGTGTTTGCTACAGGCCGTAGATTTATAAGTTGTCAATGAGTTGAGTGTACCATTGTCACAGTTTGCCGCTCAAGGTGAGCGACAGTCATTGCAGTGTTTTTTCAGTGTAAGTCGTACTGTTGTGTATGATACTGATAGACTAAGTTGTTAAGGCAAGTTACATTGGCATTTCATTATTATATTGTATTTCATGCGTTTGTCGGCCGTGTGAGGCCTTAATGTTGTGTGCATAATATTAAAGGGGAGTACCGGTAGAAGGTGTCAGCCATTGTTGTGTGGTCATACTTCTAGAAGAATGAGCCTATTAGTGTTATTATAAATCCACACTACAGTGGTACATCCATAGTAGATTGGTTCTAACAACTGGGGAGCTCTTGTCCGATTATTTAGAGGCCGTGGGGCCAGTATTATACATTATAAAAGGCTAGAAATTTCTATGCACACATATGAATAGAAGGTTATAGCAGTAGTGTGTTCACGCCTTCAGGTTTTACAGTGTTCACGGCAGTGTGCTTGTTTTGGTTAGTCAGTAAGCAGTGAACTGTTTACGTTCTGGGAGTAACCCGCTAGCGGTATCTGACCTAGATCGGAAATAGGGCACAGTGAAAGGTTGGTGTTGTCAGTACAGAGAATATTTTTCATTTATTGTGTTCCGCGCTGTTTTGGAAAGTTACTTTTGTGCTAGGGTGATAGAAGCAGTGTCAAAAGTGATAGAGTAAGGTTGCAGCTGGCGGCCGGCATCACAGTTTGATATATTACAAGGCACACTTTGTAGCTTAGTGTTAGGAAGGTGGTGATCCATTCGGAGCAGCGGAGGTTAGTGTGACAAGTGTTGGCAGTTGGTTCATAAACGATGTAGAGTAGAATAGTTTGGCAATATTTGTCGGTAATAGTTGGGCCCGAGAGACTGACTGTGGTGTCGTCAGGAGGGAAGAGTTTGTCAATATTGGTTGGTAATATTTGGGCTCGAGTGTCTGACTGTGCGTGTTGGCAGAGGAATATAGATCTTCAAGATTGGTGGATATTAGGAGTATCAATAGTGGCGGTGGTATCTCAGGATGTGTGTAACTCCTCTTATCTGGATCATGGTCTAGATCAACTCAACCATTGTTGGGTACGTAGCCAATCTGCAGTAGAGCCATTGCTCGTGCTGCTCTACCCACCTGGGAAACATAAATCTCTGCGCTCCTGCAAAGTTCTGTCGTGATCATACCTTACCGAGGTGCCTCTCCAGTGGGAGCCTACCCATGCCCTTTCGTGGTCCTAGTAAGCCTGCTGATCTGAGTGGCCCTGGAATACACTGTGCTGAAGACTGCTGGGTTCCTGAAGTGTCGCAGTGAAGTGAACTTTGCTTGGATACATGTATAATACGCATCACCGTGCCAAAAAACATTTGCGTTATTATTTGGTACATAGACTTGTGTAGAAGTCGTGTTATCTGGACATTATTGGTTATACGGGCGTTATTCTTGCTGTGGACTGTGCTGAGATAACACCGCGTGGAACGTTTCTTTTTGATGTCTTCAAGTCTGTGAAGTCTAGTTCGTGTGGTTTCATCTACCGTCTTCTGTGTTTGAGAAGCTACGTGGAGGAGCATCGCTGGATCGTTAGTTAAGTTATTGTTTGTATATCTGATGTTTGATCTGTTGTAGTTATGTTTTTTTTCCTTTAAAGTCTGTTTTTCTTCCTTCAAAATTTTATTTTCTGTCTATCCACCTGATACAACTTATCGTACAGTCTGGTCTTTTATATTAGTGGGACACTTCTGTTGGGGCAGTGCTAGGTTAGCATAAAGCAATAAGCTTTGTTCTGTTTCTATGTCTGTTTCTTGAGGTTTTCTTATTGGTTTGTTGTTGTTTTCCTTCCTTTTGTTTGGTTCTTTTTCCTCGCTTTCTTTGTAGAGACTTAGTCTGTCTTTATATGGTGTTGGTTAGTTAGGTGGGTGTCGTAATTTTTGATAAGATAGGACTGAGATATTTATGGTCCCGTCCGAGCAGAGGTGATAGTGATAGCTAGGTGATAGGAAGGTGTAAGAAATAGTTTCTGTTTCACGAAGGGGTGATGGTGTAAGAGAAAGAACAGTCTTGGATTGAGTAATTGCTCTAATCCAGCCTATCCTTTACGACTATATTTAAAATTTAGACGCACTTTCTCTCCTTGTACAAAAATTACAAGTTACACTGCACACACATACACAAATTAGGTAACGAATTCGCACAAACGTGAAAACAAACTAGGTATAACAGATGGGCAGGGGTTTGACTGACACAATAGCTTAAGGTTTATCCTGTTTATTATAAGTAGGAAAAAAATCACAACATCAAGAAAAAGAAAGCATTTTTCATCAATGAAAATATAGTTTACAAGCAAGAAAAAATGAAAATCTAATCCAATAGGCCCTCCCTCTTGTAAAGGAAAAAACTAGGAAGATCCCAACAGAGGTAGTTAACCCAAACAGATCAAAGAAATTAACAGTGGGGTGTAGGGAGTAGTCAGGACGGGTAAAAAAAAACAAGTCCCTAATTTAACCTATCTCGAGAACACTCAGATTAGTGAGAGATTAAAAAAAGACGATTGTGATGTTATTGGTAACAAAAGAAAATTAAGTTTCTTTCTTCCAGTTCACTCAATCATTCATATAGTGGCCACTTTCAGATTTGCTTACCCATTCGTTGACGCAACATACATTCCATGAAATAAACACTAGCAGGTACTAAGAAAAAAATCAGAGTCCTATTCTTTGTCAATTTCAGGCCCAGACTATCCGGTTTGCTGACTGTTATTGTCCGGTAGTCGCTGAAATTGATGCGTTTGTAATTTTCCTGGATATTACTCCTTTCACTGCCGGTATTGGCTTGGGATAAGTGTTTCTATTGTGGTGGCACCGTCATAGGGGTTAATAGGTAAATCTATGGCCCCAGTGTGGTCTAGCCTCAGGTGGCTGTGACACTCTCTGACGTGATGAAATGTTTAAAAAAAAAGAATGTTACCCCTCGGCTGTTTTCTGCGGGAAATAGCCGAGTATGACCAGTGATTTCTCTCGCGTATAATTCCGTGGCAAGAAACTTTACAGCCAGAGGTTTAGAAACAGTGATATAAATTCTGCCACAGCAGGCCAGTAATATTTCTATATATATGGAAAGATTTTTCTGGTACAGTATATAGTTCTGTTTCAGTTATACTTTAAATTTTATTGTTATTGTTCTGGTTTTTTGACCACTCTCATGGATGGAGAAGGTGGACCGCACAGGGTCACAACAAACATATTTTTTCACAACAATGTCTGGATGTTTAAGAACGTACGACCGTAATACCGTAAGACCGCTAGATCGCAAGGGTATGACCAGCCTAGATGTAGAAAATAGATAAACATGAAATCATAATATAAATCATATTCTAACACCCTACGCGTTAGGTAAGACCTGTTTATCACTCCGGTATTTAATTATATATATATTAAAAAAACCACACGAGTGTCTAGTTTATCTTAACGGTTTTAACACGAGATAAACACTAGTCGTTTATAAAATTACACACAATGAAAATAGAATTAAATAGTATTTCCGTCAATTATCAATCGCCTTAATTAATTAATTAATTAATTAATTGAAACATCTATTTCCTGGGGAATAGCTTGTAATTAAATCTACATTACACTGGAAAACTTAGCTTTGCGTTATTTAATACGTTAGTATTAGCACTTAAAAAAAATCCCAGTGAATTATAAATGATGAATTTAACACACAAAATCACTTGAATGCTAATATATATTTTACCACAACTCAGGAAACTAAAATTCTCCACGAATTATAAGAAATCCAGTTGAAAATAAGGCTCTAAAATGCGAGCTAGAACATTCAAGAAATCCTGTAGCGAACTGATAACTGAGTTTTTGGAGACAGGACATATATACTGAATTAGCGCAATCTCGCAGGTGTCTGGCAAAAATCGCACCTCGGGCGAATCTACGGTTCAATTTCTGAATCAGATATATTTTTCGCGCCTTTTGCCGACAGGATGGCCGCTTCAGCAGAGATTTCTTTCCCGTGTAAAAGGTTTCTCAGTCCGTTCTGTTACCTGGTGTTAATCAGCAACAAACGGTTTTTCAGATCTCAGCTCTCTCTTAGGGAACTTCAAAAACCTATTGCCTCGCCCCGTGTTTCAGGGACGAGGTGCTGACATGATGTCGTAACCTGACAGCCGGCAGACGCCCCTGGCCCGCCCCCTTTGAAGGAATGTCAGTTATGAATTTAAATATCTGCTTTGATAGCGCGTGAAAAGAAGACAGGTAGGCGTGTCTAAAACTATAAGTAAATGCAGAATGCGTAACCAAAGCACATGCTAATTAGGAAGCGAGGGAAACCCACGTTGGACGATTTGCTTGACGAAGAAAAAGAGGGGTGTCGGTGGGAATAAAGCGACTGATCGAGATGATCGATTTTCATACTCTGTCACAGTGGGATCTGTTACTCTAATGTCCTATCACGTGGGGTCATTAGTATTATTTACATAGTAAATCTATTGATATGTTATAGTGTTATTATTGCTTAAATGTTATTTAGTTTATTTTGATTGGTGTGATTTAGTTAGTGGCTAGTGAAGGAGATAGCTCTCAACACTTCATTGTTAAGTATAGTTACTGTTTAGTCTGCTGTGTTTAATGTTATATTTGTGAGTTCAAGGGTGAACGGGTGGCGAGTTTAATTCTCCCTTTTCTTACTTGTGGGAAAAGCTTGGATTAGACTGATTTCTTCTAGGGTGTGGCTGTGTATGTTTAGTGGTGGAGTAAGGCAGAAGTGTTTCCTGCGACTGCCATACTTAACATTCCAAGTATTTGTTAGGTGTATTGGTGTAGTTTGTATTTACATTGTCTTGTACATTCAGTAATTCTATTGTTGTGTTTAAGTGGGGTGATCTCTTGTTCCTTTTTGCTATCTTGTGAATACGTTAACAGGTATCCCTTGTTTTCGTCCGTTGTCAGTCACGCATTATATATATCAGTCTATCCCTGCTCTGATCTTGTCTGTCATCTTATTCCTCGTGACTGTTAGTTATCGTTCCGTTTAGTGTGTGTCTTTTCATCTGTGGAATGTTCATTTTTTTGGCCATTTGTAAACTTACTGAGTAGATATACTGTCAGAGTACAGCACCAGGGTGGGTGCTAGTGAGATACTGTAGTGTAGAAGCTGACTTATTTTTCAATTTTGTTGGCGGTGCCACAACCTTACAGTGTGAGATGGTATAGCACCAAGAGGTATTATCAGCCAGGGAAATACAACTTTCCACTATAGTAAGGGTCTTTTCAGTTGTATCACAGAGACTAAGTGGTCGGAAGGATCAAAACCTAAAGAGTAATGAGACATTAGCCAAGAGGTTGATGGCGGGTGAATTGGAGTATATATATATATATATATATATATATATATATATATATATATATATATATATATATATATATATATATATATATATATATATATCTTCTTCATTGTTCGCCCTGAAAAGGACGGTGGTTGCGTTGTGTCTGTTTACGCCGTAGCTGTGATATCTGCACCTTTCGGTCGACACATCCGACTTCTGCACGGCATTTTTTAGGGACCGGGTTTGCCTTCCCATTGCGATCCGTACTCGCTCAGCCAGACTGCACTGCTGCAGACTGTTTCCAGGACCACCACGTGGAGGTGGAGTACGGTCTTAGTCAGCTCTGGTTCGCTGACTCTGATGCAAGCAGTCAAGCTATGGGTCGCTGACTGCATTCACTATTGCTGCATCTTTGAGGGGTGAAGTAGATTATATTTACATGCATATGTTGGTACTCTGAGAAGTGATATTGCTATTTATATATCATTACTGCATACTTTGTAAGCAGGGAGGTATCTGTTGATATAAGTGAGGTGGTTTATGGTACATGTTATTGAGTAGTTGCACAGTGAGATAATATTGAGTATTGTGAGTGTACATCATGGACTTTGATGGTTTCATGCGGCTAGGCAAGGAAGGTGGTTACTCAGGAAAAGAATTGTTGGATTATGCCAAGGCAGAATACCACACAAAAGAGAATCAGGATGCATTAAGAGATTTGCGTGCCGAGGAACGAGAACGCAAGAAAGCAGAGCTAGAGTTTCAAGAAAAGAAGATAGAGAATTTCAAGAAAAGAAGATGGAACGAGAATTACAAGAAAAGAAGATGAAAGAGGACAGAGAGATAGAGTTTCAAGAAAAGAAGATGAGAGAAGATAGAGAATTTCAAGAAAAGAAGATGGAACGAGAATTACAAGAAAAGAAGATGAAAGAGGATAGAGAGTTCGAGTTTCAAGAAAAGAAGATGAGAGAAGATAGAGAATTTCAAGAAAAGATGGAACGAGAATTACAAGAAAAGAAGATGAAAGAGGATAGAGAGTTCGAGTTTCAAGAAAAGAAGATGAGAGAAGATAGAGAATTTCAAGAAAAGATGGAACGAGAATTACAAGAAAAGAAGATGAAAGAGGATAGAGAGTTAGAGTTAGAATTAGAAAAGGAGAGAATGAGAATAGCTCTGGAAGAGAAGAAGATTGATAAGGAAATAATTTGAAGAGATTAGAAGTGGGTGCGAGTGGTCAGAACTCGACTCCGAGGGAGTCTCATTGTCCCTTTAGGCTGCGCCTGCCAAATTTTAACGACAAAATCGACAGTTTAGATTTTTTACTTGAGAGGTTCGAGGGCGAATGCGTGGCCTGGAAGGCTGACAGAGATCAGTGGCCATCTCTGTTATCCACATTGCTAGTGGGGCCGGCGATGGAGACTTTTTATAGCCTCCCGCTGGAAGAGCGGGCGGACTATGATAAGGTGAAGGAACGGTTGCTCCGGAAGTTCCGTTTGATGGCTGACGGGTACCGGACGCGGTTTAGAAACACTATGCCAAGTGCAGACCAGGACTTTGAGGACTTCATCTCGAAGATCAAGCTTCTGCTGAATAGATGGATCGAGTTGGAAGAGATCACAAAGGATTGTAATGGCTTGGTTGATCTAATGCTACGAGACAAAGTGTTGTCGTCGTGTTCGACTGACTTGGTAGCTTTCTTCCAAGAGCGCCAGCCAAAGGACATTGAGTCCATGGTACAGTTGGGCCACCATTATGTCCTTGCCCATCCGGGCAAACCCATCCAGAGGTCTGGTCTGTCAGACGCCGTAGTTGCTGGTGTCGGCAAAGCCCAGCGACAACCATGGCAAAAGCAGTCAGGCGGTGCAGACAGGTGCCAAGAGCAAAAATACCATAGGCCCTCCAGTCCCTATCAACCACGCAGAGGGAATTATGGCAATTTCAGATCCCATTGGAATGGCGGGTCGAACTGGCACAACCGACAGTGGAGAAGTGATAGCGACGGAGGAGAGCGCCAAATGCGTAAGCAAGAGAGCTTTGATGAGTCTCGATGGGAAGATAGGCAATATAAAGAGAAACAGGTCAAGCAGAGGAGCGGATCCCCAGAGAGTCGATCTTCTGATTCAGAAGCGCGATTGTCACCGGGGGGCAGTCCTATTAGGTGTGGTGGAGAAGAAACCAGTCTCTGTGTTGAGAGACACTGGATGTACCACAGTCGGGGTTCGTCGGTCGTGCATCGACGAGTCCTGCCTTACAGGCAAAACCGTAAAGTGTATCACGTTTGGGGGCAAAGTTGAGTCTTACCCCCAGGTGTGTATTAATCTGGACATGCCGTTCATAACAGGTAGAGTGAACGCGTTTATCCCAGAGAACCCAGTCGCCGATTTGATCGTCGGAAATGTACGGGGAGTGCATTACGCCACGGAATTGGCTGGAGCAGAGGCTCAGCAACACCAAAGTCCCGAGGCTGACGATCAGGTGGTCGAGGTATCACCACCTGAGAAGAAAGTATATCTGAGACGGGGTTCGCGGCAGGTGCCCATTAAATACATCCATTTTCACTGCAGAGATGGTGGCAATACTAAAAGAACTAAAAATATTCTCTAATAACCATCCCAAAAAAACTAACAGTTTTAACTGACTCTCTTTCAACAGTTAAAGCACTTAGAAACTTACGAGAATGTAGTAGACCTGATATAGCAGAGGAGATATTTCTGGCTACTACATACTTATATTCCAGAGGATGTTCAGTCTTAATTGCTTGGATACCTTCACATGTTGGCATAGAAGGAAATGAAAAGGCAGACAAAGAAGCCAAGAAAGGTAGATCTGATAAAAATCTAATAAATGTAGGGACGAGTAAATCAGAGATTAAGAGCTTAATTAAAGATTTAATAACAGATGAATGGAAAGCAGAGTGGGATAAAAATCTGAAAGGAAGACATGCATATAAGATGTTCAAGGATCCAACAAGAAAATGTCAGATATCTAGGGAATTGAAAATTCCCAGTAATAAGAAACTTTTCAGACTACAGCTGGGAAAAGGCTATTTCAGAATAGAAGAACCTTACTGTGCAGGATGTCTTCAAGACAATAATATAGAACATTTCTTGTTAAAATGTAAGAGGTATGAACAAATGAGAATACCAATATTAGATTATTTGCAAGCATCAAACTTACCTATAAATATAGATGATGTGTTAAGAATAGACAGACCTAGGGAACTGCATAATATAGTCAAACAATATTTAACACGAACAAATGTTAATATATAGTGGCTGGGTATGTGAAGGTCTAATGCTGCTCTTACAATGCATATGACTTTAACAGATGAAAGTCAATTAAATATCTGTTAAAGTCAGTTATATAACTGGAATCACCAGGCCTTTACACCCCTCCACTTTAATATTATTCTTGTTCAGAGTTTCTTCTTGATTTTGTTCGTTTTTTAAATATTTTTTTTATTTATTTAACGTATAAGCATAATTGTGATTGTCCCTATTTACAATTTGACAAATGTGATGCCACTTTCTCATATCGGCAGTTGTTCATATTATTTGGAATTGAAAACAATATATATCCTAATTATAACCCATCAGAGGTTGAACGGTATGTTTTTCTTCATTAATTAAAAAATAAAAAAGAAGAAATATAATGCCACTTTCACATATCGCCAGTTAAACGTATTATTTGGGCTTAAAAACACTATATTTCCTAATTATAACACTTCAGAGGTTGAAGGGATCTTTTTCAGCATTAATTTAACATAATTTTTTTTAAAATGACGCCACAGGAAAAACGTTTGAAGAATTGTCATGGTAATTGACGAGTTATAGTCAAACCAAATTCTCGCATGTTTAATTTTCTGTCATGAAGGTAACGATGGTTTGTTTTCGCCCAATAATTTCCTGATCTCAGCATTTCTGACTCTACTTCTCATGGTGATGTTTTCAGCCTTCCGTAAGTTGCCATCATTTGCGACAAGTGAAGATCCGTTTTAGTTGTTCTCTGAACTCTGCATTGCGACAACCATAAACTAGAGGGTTAGCAACATTGCTGATATAAGCGCTGCTGTAGGCCAGGTCTAGTAACATCCGTTCAGTGATGGTGAGAGTTTGATTTTCTAGTTTGAGAGACTGTGTGACAATTAGAACCACCAGGTGAGGCAGATAGCTCACAACAAATATGAATGTGATTGTGGCGAAGATCCTGTACATCTGTGTAGATATGCACTCGTTGCTTTCCCTTGAGAGCCTAAAGGGCATTCGAGATGGCTGAGGGCGCTGCTGGTCCTGTCTAGGTCTTCCTTCTACGTGGTTTACGGTGTAACCTTGCGCTTTATTGACCATGTTAATATCACACGATACCGGGCCTTTCCTAGCCCTTATGGAGCTCTCACGCTCAAACTTCCTTAACGCTTTGGCCACCATTACGTAGAAAAGGATGGTCAGACAAAGGACTAGAGTAAAGGCGGATGAAAGAAAAATAGAAAAGGCGATTTGTAAATATGTTCCTTTATAGGTCTGATCGTATCTGCAGATGGTTAAGTTGACCACGTGCTCCGGAAGCTTGATCTGAACGTCTTGTTGTCCATTGATGACCAGCGTAGGGATGCTGAGCGGAACACAGACTATTGCCATGACGACCAGAGATATTTTAGCCGTCCTCATCTTAAAATCTGGCTCTAATGGGTGGCAGATCTAGAATAGAGACAGATGGAGTATTCACTTAAAATACAGACATCATCAAAGTTGATAGTATGTTTGCGAAAACTCGTTTCCACTTAATTACAACTACTAATCTGGAAAATCATTATTATTTCTCCCTTAGCTCCATAGAGAACATATAGCCACCACTGACTGTATCTAGTTCCCTTGCAGAAAGCATGTATCAAAGCATTCATATGCGCTCCAATGGCAGTGGTTTCTGTAGCAATTCTTCCATATGACAAGAAAACACAGGAATACGTCAATGACATGGCGTAAGCACTTGCACTAGAATGTCATGGTAATGTCAATGTAAATGGGACAGTTTTATAACACATCATTTGATTCAAAAAGATTACCGGGTACTAACATCTGATAGAAGATGCAGCTCAGGGGTGATAAATGAATAGCCCAGTGAAGATCCGCGTTCCATTAACTGAATTTTTATACAGCAAATTTTTGTCAGTGGAACTAATCACCTGTTTGTCAAACACTTTGATTGCATGTTTTGCCAGAGAGCCTTGTGCTCGTTGGATCACCTCTACACTCTGTTTCAGATAGTTATGTAATGTGGCAAAGAGCCAATCCTGACATACTGAAGTGAGTCGTGGACAATTAGTAAACAAGCAAGTAAACCCTTGAGGCCATAGAGATGTGGTTTTACAGAAGAATGGTAAGAACACAATAGACAGCTAACAAAAGTAACCAGCACGAGTTGAAAGAAACCAGTGTACGATGGAAGATTGCTAGTTATATGAGAAGCGAACAATCTACCATCTTTGGGCGTTTTATGAGAGGAAGAAAGCTGAAATATATTGTTACAACAAGAAAGATTGAAGAACTGAGGACGGCAAAGAGAGACGACACTGCGTAGTTTAGCATCATGCCATAGGAATAAAACAATTTAAAGAAAAAATGAAAATAAGAATCGTCAACTTAAACGTCAAGTCAGTCACGTTGTATGGCTCTGAAGTATGGAGAACAACAAAAATAAGAACCATGAAGATACAGACTTTTTAACAGGATGCTTGCGTTGAATAGAAGGATTGAAATGGTATGACAAGATGATCAATGTAAGATTGATGACAAGAGCCAGACAAGTGCAAGTGAATAAGAGATGAGAAGAAATGGATAGGACACACACTGAGGAAACCTTGTGATAGCATTACGAGGCAGTCCTTGTTCTGTCAACCCCAGCGTAAGAGAGTTGGGGGGGGGGGGAACCGAACAACATATGGAATAAAGGACTGAAGACAGAAATGAAAGGGTTAAAGATGACATGGAAAAACGTGGAGCTGATGGCACGTGACACAAGGACTTGGAACGAGTTTGTTAAAGAGATCTGAAGGGCAGTCAATGAATGATTGACTGAATGGATGAATGAACAAAATGGATGATTGAATGAATGATTGAGTAAATGATTCAGTGAATGAATGGAAAAAAGTGAACAGCATAATTCATAAATAGCAATGAGGACATGTGGCCGGGGGAGTGGACGGGAACGGCACCAAATCAAGTTAGATGTGACCGGGCTTGGTCACGGTGACAAATCAAGTCTAGTATGACAGGGTGAGAATGGGGTATAATCTTTTATCAATGTTCATCTGTTGTTTTACTGGCGACTGCCAGAGGTGGTGCTTACAGATAGGAATTGGAACATAACCCAAGTGATTCTTTTGGAGACTCGTAACTGTGTTTATGTTTTAGGCTGCATGATCGTCGAAAATATGGTAACATTCTTTTCTCTATTACTTGATGTAAACAAACGACACTTTCTAATGACGTTCAGGAAATAAGTTCAAGCTGGATTAAATATGAATGAACCTCTTTATTAAGTGTCTGTGATCTCTGACAACTTCATAATAGTTCATAAATACATGTGCTTCTGCGGTATACAAACCAGTCATCCCAAGAAATAACACACAGCCATCGAACTTACAAGATGGTCCAAAAACCCCAAAATCACTGCCTCGCACGTCTCGTGCCTAAAACCAACTCACTTAACCCCCTTCTTTCAAACCATCACTTCCGTCCTAGCTACTGGGCAATTCTACCCCAAGTTCGATGACGTCATTTCTTAACCTTTAATTAAATCACTCATAGGATTTGTGACTAGTGTTATTACACTAACTAGACACGCTCAAATACTTAGTGTTAAAATCTTGCTTAAGTATTTTTACTCTAACTCTAATAAGTGGCAGCACCTTAGTGCTAATCCGACGTAGTAGTCCGTACTGTCACAGACATACATGATCACTAGGGCTGGCATTTTGATGATTTTGCTTTTTTTTTTTTGGCTAAACCGAAACGTTGCTCAGTTGAATATAAATGTGTTTCATGAAAAACTAAGCTGATTTAAGAGCCGGTGTTAAAGCATTATTTTGAACGTCTGCCATTTTTGGCATGTTATGGCATTTTTTTTTTTAGATTTGTCCGTCATTTTACAACATGTTTGTTGTTTTATCAGTATTTTAGCATTTCAATTAAAATACTCTTTTTAACTGTTTTCTTGTTTTTTTTTCACAAATTACATCACTATTTAAACATTTTCCCTAAATCACCGAAAACAAATGTTGCTGGTAAATTTTCCTACGTGATGTTAAATTTGGATTTCTGCCAGGTGCCATTACTTCCTTGGAGAAGTCAGCAGTTCTATTAGTGGATCATGTGACGAAATCATTTGTGCACTTTTAATAACTGTCGTTCTCTCCAGCAGTATCACATCATTTCTTTATTTTTCTCACTCACCGTCTTATTATTTGGCATATTTTATGCACTTACATATTTGCTCTGACCACTACCTAGACTTGTTTACGTTTCGCCAGGTGAATGGTAATAATATAAGGCTAATTAGACAGGTCAGCGGATAATACTTTTATCACTTAAGTCGTCTAGCCACCTTTGATTGAGACGATCTTTGTTGACAAGGTGGTCGCGCACGATCGTTGGAAAGAAAGCCAGATTGGCTGTCTAAGAAAATCGTCTGATGAATTCACGCAAACACAGGTGATATATGTAATCGCTTCCGCTGGACCACCTCTGTATCAAGATTACAGATAACCTGTCAGAGGAGACAATATGGGCGGAAGGTATTAGCCAGGAAATAAGTCTACCGATGTGTTTGTGAGTTTGTACAATTACCATCGGAAGTATTTTTGACATATCTGAAAGAAGTCACGCGTTTAAATTGTAAAAGTGATAAATTTAAAACACGTGGGGAATATTATGATTTAACACCCCGACCCACATGGTTCTAAAGAGCTTACCATTGATTTAATTTGAGAGCCGGAATAGACTTTGACTTTTATTGGCAAGTTGGTCTGAAAGTACAATCTGGGATTTAAACTGAGAAATAGAAATATAATCAAGCGAAATCGGAGACACAAATCAGACTGCATCGCAACGTCAAATTAGCAACTCACAGGAGCCAGAGAGACACCGGACAAGAATTCCAAAATTATAAGTGACAGATCAAAGTATTTGGGCAACTTTGAAACTTAAAAAGTAAACCCGCATTTTTAAATACAAAGACTGGAAACTCCAGGAATCATCAACACAAGTCATAAGAAGCATAATAAAATTACCTAGACCAGTGTTCGAAGCATCTAATCAAAGTGCTGTGTCCATACATCTGTGCGAGGAGATTGTAGATCTCATTTGGGGTAAGTTGCGAACCTATATTTTACAAATGTGAATTTGACATGTTTTTCTTGCTAAGTGGTAATATATGATGCTGGCAACCTCAACATATGAAAATAGTATATTCATAAACCACTACAGCAAGCGCTGGTGATTGCTTCATGCTAGTTCATACAGAAAAGCGAAAGTAGCAGCAACCCCAGACTCCGAATGGAGCAGTGATGAGTGCATCCCATGTGCATCAAGTGTATAGTATCATTTTGTGAGCTATATGTACCTTGTTAATTATAATTCAGGCAAATCATTGCATTCGCGTTGTCCAAGCACATATTTTCCCTGTTTAATACCCAGAAGAATATTGGTGATTTTTAAGTTTGGCACAGAAACTGTGAAAATTATAAATTGCCTTTTCAAGGGTGTGAGTGAGTGTGTGTCTATTCGTGTGTGTGTGTGTCTTAGACTGCATGTTTTTGGTAAATAAAATAGACTTTCAGTTTGACACAGACAATGTAAAAAAAAAATGAAGTTGTATTTTTATGTTTTCTCCCTGTTTTGTTTTACTGGTCATATTTTGGTTAGTAACATAATACATTTCAGTTTGGCACAGTAACAGCAAGGAATTAGATGGACAACGTTTTCTACAATGGAAGATCTGAAATATGCAGATGACATTGTGCTTCTCGCACATTCACACATCCAAGAAAAAAAAACATAGACTGAATAAGTATAATCCAGCAGGTGGGTCTGAACATCAGCCTAAAAGAGATAGAGGTCATGACACTCAATGTGGGCAGTCCTGAAGCCCATAACAGTAAGGAACCATATGCTGGAACAGACGGACACATTTACATACCTAGGATGCATAGTAACACCAGACGGCGGAACAGCCAAAGACATTAAGAACAGAATGAATAAAGCGAGAACATCCTTTGCTAGTCTCAGTCTCAACAACATTTGGAAGTCTTCCAAGTACAGCACAAACACCAAATTAAGATTATATTAGAGCTGTGTACTCTGTGCTTCTCTATGGTGCGGAATGCTGGAGAGTAACTGAGAAGGAAATGTCGAAACTGTCCTCCTTCCACACAATCTGCCTAAGGAAAAGTCTCCGAATCTTTTGACCGAATACTATCACTAACCAAGAACTACTTATTCAGAGTAACCAAGAGGACATGCACACCATCATAGCTGGCAGACGCTGGAGTTGGGTTGGCCATGTCCTCAGAAGAGACCCCGATGCCATCACAAGAAAAAGCTATGCTATGGACCACCGAAGAAAAGCGAAAGAGAGGCCGACAAAAAACAACTTGGCGGAGAACTGTGGAGGCCGAGATGCAAAGAATGAACCAGAGTTGGGGCACTGCATGAAGGATGGCCACCGACCGAACAAAGTGGAAGCAGTTTGTTGCTGCCCTACAAGCCGCCACTAGTCGTGATGGCCACTGACTACTTTGACAGTCGGCGGCTAAGGATCAAATAAGATGAAGACAGTAACAGCAAGAAAATAAATTATATTTGTTAGGTTCTTTTTCTTTTGTTTTATGCCTTTCATTTTCTTTTTTTAATAATACAGAATAATTTTAGTTTAGCTCGGAAACTAAAAAAGAAAATTGTGCTTTCTTAGGTAATTTTTTTATATTTTATAGGGCATTTTTTTTTTTGGGGGGGGGGGGGGGGGGTTGGGTTATCAATGCATTTTGATAGGTCATTTCTAGAAATGTTTAGGTCATTAAAATCCTAGCCATGATGATCACATACACCGCCAGGAATGGTATTTAATGTTGCTGCTGTAAGCACTTCAATTATCGTACAGGATATTATTTATCCATTCAAGATGGCACACTTACTTTTCTGTATCTCTGGTAGGCTATCAGCGTAAACACACATCCACTGATCAGGCTGCAGGAGTACGCATGGAAGTGGGCAATCTTGCACATAATGGAAATGTCAAGGGCATTAGAATGCGGCAGTTTAATGATGACGTCCATCAACATTGCTGTCAGCGCAGTAATTATGTCCAGGGAAGCCAGGACGGTGACGTAGAAGGAGAATACATTTTGCTGAAAACAGAAAATTAACATTAGAACTACATTTGGGTAGACTAACAGTTTACTGTACATACGCCATCTTTGTTGCGCATAAGGTCAGTGTTGGCGTTAAGGTTAGCGTTAGTGGTTACTTTTTCCCCTCTAACACTAAACCCCTAACCGTATTCTCTTTAAATAAACATTTAATAATATTCTTATTTTACTAAACTACGACCAGTTGCAGATGACATCGAACACACATAAAAAATAATGTTTAATTTCCCTTTCCGCTCGCAATTGGAGAACAGACCCACCGCCACAGTTGATCTCCAGGAAGCCTGCACCATATCATCCACATGCTCATACAACGTCAGTTTCTGGAGCAATTAATGTTACATGATGAGAATGCCAGTCCTTCACACAGCTTCACATAAATCGCCCCTTACGACATGCCTAGGGTATGAGTAGCCTTATTCTTTCTTGTCTCTTCATCAACCACTCAGTTATTACACGTGACCCACTTTAAAATCCTACCAATTGTATGTTGCCGACTAAAGGATACAAACGGGCTCTACAAGCATATGTAACACATTTTTCTTCTTCAAATACCAAGCCTGGTGGTATAGGTGATCAGGCCTCTCCATAACTTCCCGTCTCACTACTGTTTAGCAGTTAGGTTGTTGACTTCGTTCTGTGCCATAATGTCAAATTGTTCAGTATTTCTCTCTATTTCTACTCTACCTCTGTGTGACGGTATTGTCTCCTCTGCTCCGCATTCGTGGTCCAACAATGTTCAAAGTTAGAGTTTAATGATGAGGGTCTTCAAATGTATCAACCTTCGTTCAAGATTACTCTTGGCAGAGATATAAATAGAAGAATGGTGCTTTTATTTAAGGGAGGCTTACAGGAATTTAAATACAAGCTAGCATAACAAGTGAGATCATCTAAGCTGTCATGAACATATTACTCTCCCGTCCCTTCTGTGAGGTAATATATTTTCGCTCGTATTTCTGAGCCCCCAGCCGAAGGTGATTCAGAAATTATTAATGTTATAGCTCTGTCACAGAACGTCTGAACATGCTCTTTTGTTTGAACTCACACCTTCAGCCCTACGGCAGTATGATTTCCTTTTCTTCATTTTTTTCACCAATCGCTTTTATTTGGCATGAATCACGCCTTTTCATTCTTTTTACTCTCTATGTTGGATCAGTAGAGTCAAGTCTCTAACACTTCACTCCCCGCCGGAAGTATCTGCTATGAGACTATCTTTATCTTTTACATCGTGCTCTGAAGCCGATCCCAGACTGGTTACGTTCCGCCAAGGTAATTACTGACCTCAGCGGGTGATACGCTTATCAACCGAATCAGTCTGACCACCTGGGTAAGCACGGTCTTGCCCAATCGACACAAAGGAAGGCCAGATTTGATGCCTGAGAAATCAGTCTGGGTGACTCACACCCACATATGATATTTAGATTATTGCACCCACTGGCCCCTGTCTGTCTTGGTAGTCAATTTTGGCGGAAGACATTAGCCAGGATAGTTCACACATTTGTGTGTGAAGTTGCATAAAGATGCCCGTGGAAATATTACCGCATGATTTGAAAGAGGTCACGCGTTGGAATATTAAATATATTTTTAAACACGTGGGGGATATTTTGAAATTAGACACCCCAACCCAGTGCTACAGAAATTCGATTGGTTTGATTTGAGTGCCGGAATAAACAATGAATTTCATTAGAAAATTCTGCGTAAACACAATCTGTGATTTGAACTGAGAAATGGGAAATATAATCTAGCGAAATCAGAGACACAGAACTCAGAGACTGCATTGCATCGTCAAGCGAACAACTCCCAGAAGCCAGTGAGACATCGGACTTTGAATTCCTATATTATAAGTGACATATCGACGTATTTGGGAAACTTAAAACCTTAAAAAGTAAGTCCGCCTTTATAAAAACAAACTCTGAAAAACTTAAGGGACCAGGACTTTAAATATTAGGACTGGATACCTAAGGAATTGGATCACCCATCGTAACTTTCCCAGAGCAAGTGTTTCGCAGATTCACCCTTCATAAAAGGCATTCAAAATTTCCAGACCAAGTGATTCGAGAGCATATAACCTTAATTGCTCGTGTCCATTTTAAACTGTGCGAGGAGATTGTGTATTCCCAAAACTTTGGGGTAAGTGTAACAATTATTTTACAAATGTGAATGTGACCTGTTTCTTGTTAAGTCGTTATATGTGAGACTGGCAACCTCAACAAACGGAAATAGTATATTCATAAACCACTACAGCAAGCGCTGGTGATTTCTTCTGGTTAGTCGTGCGGAAAACCGACAGCAGAGGTGATCCCAGACTCCGAATGGAGCAGTGATGACTGATGATTACATCACATGTGCCTAAAGTGTATAATATTTTGTGAGATCTAATCGCTTTGTTAATTGTAACTCAGGCAACTCATTATTCGCGCCGCCCAGACACATGTTCCCAGTTTAAAAGCCAGAAGAATATTGGTGAATTTTAATATCTTTCCTGAGCTACACTGTTTACTCAAGGATTTAATTCTTCTGAGAGATTAACATTGGTGGGTGTACAGCGAGAATGTGCCTGTTAATTAGCAGCCCATAAATGTACTTAGCAGAGGCATTTGTTTTTCTATTTTGCTTAAATCATTTACAAAAGGCGACGGATCATTACCCTTCTATCTACATCTCTGCCAAGAGTAATATTGTGCGCAGGTAGACACCTTAGACGAGCCATTTAGATACTATTGAGTTTTGGCCACTGTTGGACCACTACTGCAAAGCAGGGGAGGCAATCCGTGACAAGCTCTCTATGTTTATGTATTTAAAACAGTATAATTCATACAGGTGCAGATATACAACTCACTTAAGAGTGATTAATCCAACTATAGCTTTAAAGTTACAGATAAACAGATTAATAATAATAACTTCTGGGGTAACAATGTACAATTTTTAAAAACCTTGTTTATAAAAAATTAAGCGATGATATTTATCATCATGAGATGATTTAAATTATGATGGAACATGAAAATTTGGAAATATCCTTCGGTTGAGCTGTTATGCTACTTAGCTTCCGGTGTGGGGTCGGTTGACGTCTGCTCAAGCCGCTGTTACCTTGGACTGTCTTCTTTCTTCTTTGATCCTTAGCCTGGTGGCGTCTTGTAGGGCAACAACAAATTGATTCCACTTTGCTCGGTCGGCGGCCATCCTTCGTACAGTGCCCCAACTCTGGTTCATTCTTTGCATTTCAGCCTCCACAGTCCTCCGCCAAGTAGTTTTTGGTCGGCCTCTCTTTCGATTTCCTTCAGGGGTCCATAGCATAGCTTTTTCTTGTGATGGCATCGGGGTCTCTTCTGAGGACATGGCCAACCCAGCTCCAGCGTCTGCCAGCTATGATGGTGTGCATGTCCTTGTCACGAAGTGGATTTAAGTTTATAGAGTTTGCCTAAATGAAAGCAAGACCCCTAGTATGAGAAAGTCTGAGAAGATAGAATTCAGATGAAAAATGACATGCCTGTGGACAGATGAGACTATTGACTCAAGGGATAGAACCAGGAGTTGACTCTCCCCTTGCCGCTTCGTGACTTCAGAAAAAGTTATAATCTCACTCCCTCTATCTACCTTTAAACACAAGGAGATAAGGTGTATAAAAACGACCACAGACACTACTATACAGACCACATGTAGGTATAGTATAGAATAGAAGCTGATCCAGTAAATAATATATGTATATATTTATTTACATATAAGAAAAACATAAAATGGCATCATACGTCATCAAGTCAGTCGATAGCGTGCACTGTTGCACGGCCTGAAAACAACGTACCAATTAGATTAGATAGACACTAAAAAAAAAACAACCCAAATCACATTCACTCTTTCTGTCACCCTGCTGAGGAACAATAAAATGATCAGTGATTAAATAACTCTACTATTGTGGGGGCTGTCCACTTTAGCCTCCACTCTCTAATACAAATAAGATTCTACTGTCTCAGTCCGGTTGACTCTTCCTCAACGAAAACATCTACACAGCTTCCATCTAGGTAGGCGATATGCGCCGCTAACTAACACCACTGGCGATGCTAAAATAATAGACTTGGAGTAACCCAAAGGCTCAGTGTCTATCCTTCGAGTGGACACTGAACAGACCCTACTGGTCCTGTCTATTTTCTCCCTCCTTCTCTCTCTCTATCTCTCTCTCTCTCTTGGTCTTAGTGTCTCTCTAACACTCGACGACTGATGATGCGGCGTCTCCATTACGCTCTTCTCTCGTTACTTTCAGGACCTAGGTATGGTAACCCTGTCACCTGTTCCTGAATTTGGTGATGACGATGCTGTTCAGGTATCAAGCCTGAGGTGCTTGATAAACTGTAGGAACTACTCTGCTGCTGACTGGCTTCTATACGTTCCCCCTTCAACCCGCTCCGGCTCTAGAGGAAAACCACAGCCGTGATTTCTGGCTGTTTAAGATTACACCAATCTCCCGGGCCACTTGCCGTTGCTGGAGACTATAATAGCGATAAGCTATGGCTGTACGATAAATAAACCTCGTTCCCGCTAAAGCATGGGCACTTTACTTCAAGAGACCGTAGGTTATTTTCGTTGTGCTTCTGACAATAACTCGAGTCCTCTGACCCCTTAAGATATGTCTTGTTGCCGTGGGTAATTTTGCACATGGGCAAATTACGCTCCCCCACTATTCTGCCGCCACCCGCTGAAATTAAAAGGAAATGCGTCTAATGTATAACAACTCCAACATAACGGATCTCTAACCCATTAATCTTTATAACTCCCTTACTCAGTACTTCACTCGTCATGTACAACAATACAAAAAAATAATATTACCCACATGGCACTTAAATCTCTCTCCTCCGCCCCTTCTCTCGTTCTGAAAAAAACGATACATAAAATATTCCTACTCAGAATAAATGGTGGTTTTACATCACATTCTACAACTATGAGCACACGTGTAGCTTATAACTTCCCACGTTCCTATCTACTGCCAAAATCATAGAAAGAATAAGCACACTGTTGCATTTACGTCGTTCTTCAAAAAAATGATAATGGATGGCACTATCGTTTATTTTAAAACTGAAAAGTTAATGTCCCCCGAAGAAATTAACTACGGACGAAATTCTCAAAACCCCACTAATAAATAAAACGATAATAAAAAGTTACATACCGATTATCGCTGTTTTTCCCCGCAATGGAGACAATAATGCGAAGTAGACGGCAGGCAATTATTTCTTACTCTAGAGAACGCTGCCCCGTCTAACTGGCTATTTATACACCAAGGGAACCACTCCTACGCATCATCGCGAAACCCGAGTGGCCTAAAATTGCGTCACGTTACCTGATGGCCGCGTGCTTCCGGACTCGTCATACCGCGTGCCGGAAATGGCGATTATTTCGTAAACAACGAAATCTCCGTGATCGTGAAAAAATCTATAAGAGAAAAAACTGGCCGAGTGAAAAATAAACCTACCCTCGTAAACGAACCCATTTAATTTATCTCCTCAAAAATACCAAACACGATATATATTCAAATGAGAAGAAAAAAAATGGTGAAAATTCAAAATAAAAGAACGGGATCGGGCCGGAAATACAAAATAGACGACAGAATCGGGCCGGTTGAAAGACAGAATTACAGTGCGGCATCACAGTCCTCTTGCTTGCTCCGAGTAAGCAGATCTTGGTTGGTGATGGTATTTGGCCAAAAGATTCGGAGAATTTTTCTTAGGTATGTTGTGTGAAAAGAGGACAATTTCGACATTTCCTTCTCTGTAACTCTCCAGCTCTCCGCGCCATAGAGAAGCACAGAAAGCACACAGCTCTGATATAATCCTAATTTTGTGCTTGTGCTGTACTGAGAGGACTTCCAGATGTTGTTTAGACTAAAAAAGGCTGTTCTTATTTTGTTCATTCTGTTGGTGATGTCTTTGCTTGCTCCGCCGTCTGGTGTTACTATGCATCCTAGGTATGTGAAGGCATCTGTCTGTTCCAGTTGCTGATTCCTTACTGATATGGGCTCAGGGTTGATCACATTGAGCGTCATGATCTCTGTCTTCTTTAGGTTGATGTTCAAGCCCACCTGCTGGCTATACTTATTAAATCTATCCGTTTTTTCCTGGATGTGTTGATGTGAATGTTCTAGCAGTGCAATGTCATCTGCATATTCCAGATCTTCCAATGTAGAAAATGTAGTCCATCTTATTCCTCTTGGATTGCCCTCTGTTGTCTGGCGCATCACCCAGTCTATGACTGTTAAAAATAGAGTGGCTGATAAGGGGCATCCCTGTCGTACTCCTGTCTTCATGTCAAAGGTTAAGTGGCTCTGCCCAATGCTACACGTAAAGTTGGCATAAAGGTTTTTTATGATTGACACTATGCAGCTTGGAATTCCATAAGCCCTCAGTATTTTCCATAAACTGTACCTTGGACTGTACTTCTCTATAATCGTCAAAAATTGTCGCAGCAGCACGTCTCTTGCACAAGACCGAGGTAACTGCTTAGGTTGTCAAGTCAAGCGTCTTTAAGACCCGTCTGATGAGGTGTATAGCGTCGACCGCTGGCAACTTGTACGACAGACTGAAAGAAGACAAATGTCTCTGCTAAGTACTGCGTCTGCGGACATAGTCATCATGCACCTCTGCTTCCATCCACCACTTCATATTCCTCAGATATATATATATATATATAATTTATGAAAGTGCTTGTGTAATAAATATGTACACCAAGATATCGTCATCTACTCCCTGCTCTCTATAGAGTCTGGGGCACTTCTGCTGTTGGTTCCTTGTGAGGAAACTGCACGAAGCAGTCACCAGCTCTTGCAGTGGTGGTTAATGTGTCAAGTTATTTGCAGTGATAAGGTTGCAAGCCTCATGTGTCACTGCACACCCACAAGCAAATTATACATGTCAAAATTCGAATATAAAATGATAAAACAAACATATTACATCTTACTCCGAGTTTTTCGAGCGAACACAGACTGTTTTGCACAGGAAAAGTCTGAATATTGTCGGGCAACTGATTTAAGATGCCGTTTCTTTCAGGTGTGTTAGGTGTCTAACTTAGAGCACTTGAAGTTGGATCCAATAACTTAAGGAGCAAAGTGATGTCTCTGGGGTTGCTCTCTTCTAATCTTAAAATTCACGTCCAGTCCAATGGCCTGTCCTATATTTTGGGTCCTAATATTCTGTGTTCCTGGCTGTCTATGATTTCTTCTTGAAGCAACTGGAAATCAGTGAAGTAGTCTTACAACGCTGTAACATATAAGGGACATTTTCGCCTACACGTCCAGGTTGCTACTTAGAGGAAAATTCAATCAGGAGCAGTTTGTCTTAACATGTCAAATGTCAAAACAATTGGAAATAAGTGTCTAATTTTGATATAAGTCTATTCACCTACTCTCATCTCTCATGTAGATCATTACTACTTGACAACTTGATGTTATCCTTTACGTGTGATTTTCAAACTCCATTACCATATAAGGTCTTGCTACTTCCGTTGGTATTTGTCTTGTTTACAAACTCACTACTTCACCGATCTAACATTATAATCTCCTCCAAGATGTTATTTTCTTATAATTGTTTATCACAACAAAGTCCGTCTGCCGGAAGTATTACATCACTGCCCGTGTTTTAATCTTTACCAAAATTGTCATTGACCGTGTATTTTGGCGCTTCATATTTCCGAACAAGGACCTTATCACTCGACAGCATGGTTTCGTGTATCTTTCCCAGACAAAAAGTCTGGGTTAATAATAGGAATGTCGCTGAGTGTAGATTTTTACTCCGTCTGGAGCTGGCGATATACGAAAAAAGGCGGAAACGTCGCCGATAACAAACGAAAATAACCAGGAGAGGTGTGACAAGATGTGATAAGAAAACTTTGAACGATGAAAGCGAAAACAACGAATACTGGAAGAATCAGCACGCACAGGGAGTGGCAGAATAATAATGCCGGAGAGGAATAAAGACCAGAAAAAAGAACGAACTTTTTTCGTGACACTCCGCCTTTCATTCAATCTTTCCTGTTGTCACAATATTATTCCAGTGGTCTTCTTCTCATAACATGAAGGTGGATTACTTTCTTCTGATATGAGTCATAAGATTCCATTATTCACTGGCTTCTTTCGGGACACACTCATTACTATTATGAGCTGTTCATGTTGTATTTAGACTTTCATAAATGAATGCTTGGCTTGCGTAGAGTAGAAAGAGTGATATGGTGTAACAATGTGGAACGGACAAGAACCAGACAAGTGTCAGTAGAGCAAGAGATGAGAAGATAAGACTGGTGATATTGAGAAAACATGTTGATAGCATTACAAGACAGTCCTTGTTCTGGAATCCCCAGGGTAACAGTAGTAGACGTAGACGAAAAACCACATGCAGACGAGAACTGGAGACACAATTAAAAATGATGAGAAGGCACGCACAGACCTTGAGCTGATGGTACAGGACAGGTGAACATGGCGTCAGTTTGTTAAAGATCTAATCTCCGTTGGGGAGCTGACGGTAATGAGTGAATTAATGAATTGTATTTTTTACTTTCTTCTTGAAAGTACATCTCTGTGGCCTCCACGGCTTTACCTGTTTGTTTATCAATGTAACAGATAACGATCCCAAAACAAAAATTAATTAATCAAAACCACACACACACACACACCTAAAGATAGGCATTCTTACCTTTACCCGGAAACGGTAAACGTAGAAGACAGTAGTGTTTCCTGACAAGGTAAGTATCAGCAACAACAAGATGATGACACCATTCACCAATCGAGGGTAGGTTATGTCGCTGCTGAATGTACTATACTGCGCTCTGCCAACGATGGTGTTATTCAAAATATGGGTGCCGTTGTCATTAGTGTTGTCCGAAATCCTGCTGTCGGTATCAACGGACATGTTGTTAAAGATCATGGTTGGCCTATTAGTATCGACGGTTGTCGTGAACAGTCTTAGTAGAATTTGTGCTCCTGATGTCGTGATGCAAGAATTGTCAGTATATATATATACACACACACACGTAAAGGCTTAACTTGATGCTACTGCAAATCTGCGCTACTGGCTATATGTATGTGTTTATTTTATCCTAAAATTTCACCGCATTCGCAGTTCACATTCAGAAGCAACAGTAGTGATATTTACGCCGAAGTTCACATATCGAATTCAATGGTATGCGTAGTGGTAATCACATCCAAGTTCTTATGTCAAATTCAATGGTAGGCGTAGTGGCAATCACACTCAAGTTCAAATGTCAAATTCAATGGTAGGCTTAGTAGTAATCACACCCAAGTTCATATGTCAAATTCAGTGGTAGGTGTAATGGTAATCACATCCAAGTTCATATGTCAAATTCAGGGGTAGACGTAATGGTAATCACATCCAAGTTCATATGTCAAATTCAGTGGTATGCATAGTGGTAATCATATCCAAGTTGATGTCAAATTCAGTGGTAGGAGTAATGGTAATCACACCAAAGTTCATATGTCAAATTCAGTGGTAGGCGTAATGGTAATCACGTCCAAGTTCATATGTCACATTCAGAAGCGTGTTGGTAAATTTTTATACAATTTCAGAATTCAATTAGTATCCTAATCAAACAAACGTTCATTATAAACCCAAGCTGTCAGTACGGTACTATGACACGCAAGCAGAAACTAATTCGTTATCCCATCACAAGAAACATACAAAAGCTCTTGCAAATCCTTAATGCACATCTACTGTAATAAGAAATGATTTCACATCTTATTTGTGTGAGGATTTTTATAACACGAGAATCCGCAACGGCCACTTGACTTGTAGGATGTTAAACTGTGTTGACACATCTGCGATAATTGCATACTTATAATATACTCACCAATGTCCAAAGTAGGCGATGCTGCGTTCATTTCTGCATTTGTGACATATGTAGCTGAGCATTAAGCATGAGCGAAGTTAACTGTATCGTTATAAAGGCTTGCTTTGGTCACCGAGTTAGGGCACGAGGGCTTCACAGTAAAAGTGAGCGAAGAAGAAGAAGAAGATATCAAACATCATAGCTATAACAGCGGATACTAGAGTTATACTGGCTGTCTCAGTGTATGATCTGTTTGATCTGTGTGATCTGTATGATCTGCTAAAACAGTTGAGCCTGAAGGGACAATCCAAAACAATGTTGAGCGAAACTGCAGAAAAGGCATTGTGCTGGCTGTGGAACAGACGAAACGGGGCTGACGAATTAAAAACAGTAATTTGTATGCAAGAAAATTGTTACTCTCACGACTGCCTGAAGCTGGCAGAATGGTTAATCCAGAAGTGAATTTGGAAGTTGCGCCCACAGGAAGTGGGTTCACTTCTAGCGCAGGGGGAATTACGAGACTGAGACTTGGGAGTCATGATCCAAGTGAGCACACCCCCTTACAGTGTGAGATAAAAGAGCCGAAACATTTGTCAGAAGTGAGACTCACGTGATAATTAGATGTCCCCATATTGTAACGCTCTGTGCAGTTTCATATCATCTCTTCCTCATCACACCTGAAGATCTTTTATATTAGGACATGCGCTGTAATATAACCGACTAGGTTGTACTGCACGCGCCTCGCCAAAACGAGGCAAAATTTTATTTAAATTAGAAAAAAAAAATCATCTCTCTTTTTTGTTATCTACAGCTTATGGCAAGAAGCGACCCATATTTGTGTATATGCATGTATAATCAGCGATTTTCTATTGTGTGATTCATGCTGCTTTATGTATTCTTTTACATATATAATGCGTTTCCTCCTACATTCCGTTGTTTTTGCAGCACCGAAGTTAGTTTTTCAATTTTCATTCCTTGTACAAAGTGCATGGTTTTCCCGTGATATCTTTATAACCGCTATTATCTGGTCCTATCATTTACGCCACTAATCAAAATTGTAATGTCTTTTCTTCTCTTGTTACCCTTGCTGTTTTGTAGTCTGGTGTAAAATGCATCTCTTGTGGATTCATTTTTTTCCATTAGCTTGAGCATAGCATTGGAGGATGTGCGGCGGGTTGTCTCCCCTGCTCTATTGTAAAGGTCTACTAATGGCCAAACTCGAGTAAAAGGAATAAGTTTTTACAAAGGCAGCTACCTTTGCTCAAGATTACTCTTGGCAGAGGTGTAAATAGAAGGTTGTTGCTTCTATTTCAGGAAGTCTCACAGGTTTTTTTTTAGAATGGCAATTATAACAACTGAGTCATCTAAGTGTGTTCTAAACTTCGTTCTAAACTTCGTACTCTCCGCCCATTTCTGTGATAAATATATGTTTTGACTCGTATTGTTTGACCCCACCAGCTGAAGATGATTCAGCAAAATATTAATTTAATAGCTCTGAAAATATAGATATGCATTTTTTAATTGAATCATAGGGGTGCAGACATCAAATTTACTCATTAATTTATAGGCTAAACTCTAGATTTATATTTACATTAATAACCGAAGATTTATTTAATAAATATTGTTGAAAGAATTGTACAGAATGAAAATGGTTTAAATCAGTAAACAGTTAAATAATTTAGTCTCTGGTCTTTAGAGAATTTGTCATCACTGGATGTTATAAATGAAAGGCGGCAATTTTATAAAAGTAGTCCGTTCACTGAGGCTGTAAGTTTTGACAAGCTTTAAAGATATCTGCGGTGAGTTGTCTTTGGATGATGGTTCTAAGTGAAGACTTGACGTTTTCTTCTCTTCAGGGGTCGAGTGGTTTGGTGGCAGTACGTTTGTGACAGTGCCGGGTCTTCTATTAATAGCTTTCTACTAGGTGACTGAGGCAGGCCTAGTTAGTTCTATTCAAGTAGTCAACTTCTACCATTGACTTATCTTCTAAGTGAGAGCTATCTCTTTTACTGGCCCATTCCGCCAGAGTTGGGGATTCTTGGATGAGATATGGTTCGTCACTTTATTTCCCAGGATTCGTTCTTCCTTCTTTGTTGTTAATTAGCGACTGATTCGTATTAGTGGCTTTTCTTCCCTGCCTATTTGTGCTTACTCCTTACTCATACTTCTACTCTTCAACCTTCCACATATCAAGGCAACTGAAATGAGGTAATTAAACATACAACAGCTTTATTTACATAAGTTAAGTTCCATGAACGTCCATTAATAATTCATCATACAAAATTTCTCCCCTTCAAAAGTTGTTAGGATTTTCTACTGTTTCATCAACTATTTCAGAGTATTTATTTTGCATCTCCTATAGGCTCTCCTACTAGTTTATGTGCATGGCTTGCTTAAATTCTTTCTCTTCCTGATCTATTTCTCTCAGGATTGTTTACAATAGTCTCTCAAAATCCTCGGATGCTTATTTCTCTTCTATCTCAACTGAGTCGACTTTGACTCCCTCATGTACATCATTCTTATATCAATATTTATACCTGTAAAAAAATATATCAACCAATATCAAATACTCCTGTGGCAGCCTCTATACTTACGCTGACATGAGAGAGCGCATGATCTCCATCAATAGGAGTTGATGTAATTCAAAATCCTTGTTTATTTACACTTGGTGATGGCAATGCATCTCTTGTTATAGATACCAGACATAATTGCATTCCCTGTCTGCTTACTCGACCAAAGTTAACCACTTTGTCTTAGCCAAGCATCTACTGTAATGTTCTCTCTTGTTGTCAGCTCCCTTAAATATGAGCAGCATTACCCTCAAGTAATTTATTAACAGTATGTCTGAAAAAAACCTCTTTCTGTTCATATAATTCAGACAATATAACGTTCGTCTTCAATGTTCTTTCTTGTTTGACAACTCCCTTAAATGTAAGCAGCATTGTCTTCAGACACCATGTTGAACAAAATTTTATTAGGTTCTTCTTTTCATCTTGGTTTATGTATAAGATAATAAAAGTCAATCTTACCAGAGTCAAAGAATTCCAAAATACTATTCACTTCCCTACTAACATCTCTACTCTAGCCCTAGACTTAAAACACAGTTCAGTCTATTATCCTCGAATTGCTACCGCTAATCAGGCTAAAGCTATCTACTTGGTAATATTTACGTCTAAAAATGTTCTCTCCCTTATCATCCAGGTACATGTATGCTGACTTTTATCTCCCATCTTTAGAACAAATAGCCCTTTACCCAGGTTATTCAGATTTCCTAAACCATATTTTTACACTCTTCTATCTTATCGACACCAAATTACTGTTCATCTGAACTTTAAGTCCAGCACGAATAATGCTGTGAAGACCCAATGCCTAGTATCCGGCTTTTGGCTGGGATCATGTGTCTAGACACAGGGACCGGTACAGTGACATTCATGTGTCATTAGGTCTCTTGTGTGAGAACACAGAAGATCACTACAGTGACACAGTTTGTCATTGGGTCTTCTTGTGTTGGGACATGTGGTCTTGGCCAGGGCCGGGTATGGGCGGGTACTAATGCGACCTCATGCGAGGAAAAAATATGCGACCTCAAGCGAGGAAAAAAAAAAAAAAGTATCCGGCCTTTGGCTGGGATCATGTGTCTAGACACGGGGACCGGTACAGTGACATTCATGTGTCATTAGGTCCCTTGTGTGAGAACACAGAGGATCACTACAGTGACACAGTTTGTCATTGGGTCTTCTTGTGTTGGGACATGTGGTCTTGACCAGGGCCGGGTTTGGGCAAGGCTAATGCGACCTCATGCGAGGAAAAAATATGCGACCTCAAGCGAGGGGAATAAAAAAAAAAAGACATTCATGTGTCATTAGGTCTCTGTAAAGTGCAATCTTTACTATCTTGCAATATAACACATTTATATACTTATTATGTTCGCAAATATTTTGTAAACAAAGTATTTCCTTTTTAAGTGCTTAAGGAGAAGTCATTTTTGAGTTACTTCCCGTGAAAGAAGTTCCTTCATCTTCGATCGGACTCCGCGGACGAATTTAGGCCTACTGCGATTTATTCTTTGGCTGGGTAGGAATAGATTGTTCTTGCTTCAGTATATCTATGGCCTGAATTTATACGTAGTGTTTGTATGAGTAGGACGAGTCTGTCTTATATATGGATATCTTTACATTTCTAAGTCGAACTATGTTGGTTGTCGCTAGAAAAGGTCAAAGGCTATGCAGCGGAAGTATCGCTAGCAGGGGGTGTGATTCATGGCTGCCATCCTGTCGAGATGTCGAGTTTTGTTGTAGCCGGCTTATCGCCGAAAAGTGATCTATAAGTAGATGGGGAAAAGTGATAGTCATTTAGACATGTTGTATGTACTTTACCCCAGTGTTTATTCTCTTTTGCCAAGGAATGGCAAAGTTATATTTCGCATAGAAAGGTAAAACCACAATTTATTATGAACTTGGGCTTCGCCATCGTTGTCGATAAGCAGATGCACAGTGGTACTTTTGAAAAGAATATTTATTCAAAGGAAGATGACATTCCTATGTATCCGCACTAGATTGTATGATATTATTCAATTACCTCTATGAGAGAAGCTATGAAGAAATGAGGACATTTAACGAATGACCAATTTTGGTCTGTATCCAATAGTGAGTGAAGCTCACGAGAGAAGCACAGCCATGTCTGGGATTCCTATATCTTTATGGAAAATATATATATTGAACTTTACGTGAAGGGATATTCGCTAGACGAGGTTAAGTCTAGGAGCCTTCCTATATATTGGTTATGGACTGACGTGCCCAGTCAGTAAAGCCAGATGATTTACATGATGGAACTCTGAATGCTTATTTACGAATGCTCCATTATGATATTTGCCAAGCATGAATGCTAACTTAAGATGATATTCCTGTGATCAACATTATGCTGTCTATGTCGACATTTGTTCCTGTAACCATACACGTACTGTCCAAGTGTGCGTCTCATTAAATGTTATAAAAAGACCACCGTAGTTCCAGTACTTCTTGAATTCGAACAGTGTGAGTATGAGTGATGTACTACCAACCTGTCAACTCTATCGAATCATTCTACCATTCGCGTTCTGACATTCATATACACACTCATTGTCTACACTCACATTCTTGTCGGAGCCTCATCACGTTCCAGGACAAGATGACCTGTATGACCAAAACTGTGCTGGGTTTAATGAGTTGACAATCGTTACACTTTACTACACCAGTCCCAACATCTACATTTATCAACTGGTGGACATTCACGTCATTTAACAAATAAAGCGTGATTCAACAACTAGTAGCCAGTATGAGTTAACAACAACGACAGACTTTAACAGTCTCTTGTGTGAGAACACAGAAGATCACTACAGTGACACAGTTTGTCATTGGGTCTTCTTGTGTTGGGACATGTGGTCTTGACCAGGGCCGGGTTTGGGCGGGGACAATGCGACCTCATGCGAGGAAAAAATATGCGACCTCAAGCGAGGAAAAAAAAAAGGGATCATGTGTCTAGACACAGGGACCAGTGCAGTGACATTCATGTGTCATTAGGTCTCTTGTGTGAGAACACAGAAGATCACTACAGTGACACAGTTTGTCATTGGGTCTTCTTGTGTTGGGACATGTGGTCTTGACCAGAGCCGGGTTTGGGGCGAGGAGAATGCGACCTCATGCGAGGAAAAAATATGCGACCTCAAGCGAGGGAAAAAAAAGGTCTCTTGTGTGAGGACACAGAAGATCACTACAGTGACACAGTTTGTCATTAGGTCTTCTTGTGTTGGGACATGTGGACTTGACCAGAGCCGGGTTTGGGGTGGGTGCCAATGCGACCTCATGCGAGGAAAAAATATGCGACCTCATGCGAGGGAAAAAAAAAAGTCTAGACACAGGGACCAGTTACAGGGACATTCATGTGTCATTAGGTCCTTTGTGTGAGAACACAGAAGATCACCATGTGACACATTTTGTCATTGGGTCTTCTTGTGTTGGGACATGTGGTCTTGACCAGAGCCGGGTTTGGGGCGGGGACAATGCGACCTCATGCAAGGAAAAAAATATGTTACCTCATGCGAGGAAAAAAAAAAGTGTCATTAGGTCCTTTGTGTGAGAACACAGAAGATCACTAGGTGACACATTTTGTCATTGGGTCTTCTTGTGTTGGGACATGTGGTCTTGACCAGAGCCGGGTTTGGGGCGGGGACAATGCGACCTCATACGAGGAAAAAAAAAAAAAAAAAGAGAACACAGAGGATCACTACAGTGACACAGTTTGTTATTGGGTCTTCTTGTGTTGGGACATGTGTCTTGACCAGAGCCGGGTTTGGGGCGGGTACCAATGCGACCTCATGCGAGGAAAAAATATGCGACCTCATGCGAGGAAAAAAAAAAGGTCTTGACCAGAGCCGGGTTTGGGTTGGGTACCAATGCGACCTCATGCGAGGAAAAAATATGCGACCTCATGCGAGGAAAAAAAAAAATATCCGGCCTTTGGCTAGGATCATGTGTCTAGACACGGGGACCGGTACAGTGACATTCATGTGTCATTAGGTCCCTTGTGTGAGAACACAGAGGATCACTACAGTGACACAGTTTGTCATTGGGTCTTCTAGTGTTGGGACATGTGGTCTTGACCGGGGCCGGGTTTGGGCGGGTGCCAATGCAACCTCATGCGTGGAAAAAATATGCAACCTCATGCGAGGAAATTTAACAAAAAAAAAAAAAAAAAAGGTGACACGTTCCTGGCGTCTGTTTTTTCTACATGTGCTTTGTACTCAATAAGAGTTTCCGCTGCCTGTTTCATGGCCTCTGCTTCATCATTAAAGTTATTGCAGTATTTGCCAGTGGCAATTGCCATAGAGTGAATTCTATTCTTTAATTTAATGAGTGTAGTGGTGTTGATGGTATTGTATGATGGTGATATTACTAAATTTAATTGTATGAGGCCAGCTGTGAAGGCTCCTGAGATAAAATGTAGTTGAGAATTGTCAGAAGGCCTTTCTTGCTACCACTACGACCTCACACTTAATTTTTTTTTATGAATGTGGCTACGTAAAGTGTCTAGGGTTATGATATGTAGTGTGGTGTAATAGGTTATAGATATACCCACAGATATTTAACAAGACTAATAATATTAATAAATATTACAACACACTGAACTAACTCAATAGTGTAAAATTTTTTGATAGAATTATATTACATTTATTTTGTTCTGTATCAATTTTTTAGGTTGACCAGAACTTAAAAGGATTTAGAAATTATGAAAGAAATGCATGGAATATTATATCATAAATGCAATAGTGTACATATATATGTACTATACTAGTTAGTTTTATTAAAATGTTCTAGTAGTCATCTACTTGGGAGGATAGTTACTGTTTGTGCTGTTGGGGTGGCCTCATCACACCTGTCTATATTGACTACACAGTGTCCAGAAAATGGTGGGAATTTTTATGAGGGTATTAGTAACTAAACGTGGTTGGTGAATGTCCAGCAGACCAGAGGCTCACTCATCTTTTAATTGTAGCTCTGGTGCTGAAATCTGATGGTCCCACCTCTCTGTGCTGGCGGGCAATAATGGTGGTCTCTGTCACAAATACTGCACAGATACACTCGAGTAAAGTCACCAACTGAATAGTCACTGCTTTGTTGACAACAGAAACTCGCAGCTCTGCAATCAAAGTATGGGCCATGTGTCAAAATCTATTCTCTACCCACGTCTGGACACAACACTGACACAACAACCACATCATACAGACAGGTCAGATCTCTCTGACCAAACAGCACATTTACCATGGTGGTTTTACATCAGATAGATCCTCCCAGACCATAGATTCTGAAAAATATTTATTAGTTGTCTGCCCTAAAAGAGGATAGGTAATATGTTTCATTATTCTCAACACTTGATCTGTCTTGCATAATCCTTGCTGGAGTTTATGTACATTGTTGGTCCCTAGACCCTGACTAGGGCGGGGGGTCTAGAGCAAATCCCTACTTGTTTGTAAGGCTAGATTTCGATATGGCAGTATCAAATCACTCGAACATGAAACAATATTCAAAATATATAAAGAAATAATTTCAATCTTACCAGATTATGAATAAATAACACAGAATTGCTAGCAAAACTCAGCTGAGCTGCTGGCTATAGTATGGCGTCCCTAACTTTATTACACTTTCTTTCATATGGAAATCACCACACTTTAAAATCTGTGTCTATCACTGAACAACTATTGAAGAATGGCCCCCTTTCGCGTCTGAGCGCTAATGATATGATTGTCTGTGGCCAATCACTGCCTAGGTTTATTTTAAATTTCAAATTTCCTACCATAAAGTCATTTCAGTCATGCTTCAGTCAAGTATGGATGGTTATCTGTTAGTCTGTCCGTCTCTACTTGTGTTTCTACAAAATGTACTCGATTTTTGACCCAACCTTTCTCTCCCCTCCAAAATTTTGTCGTTAAAAGTTATATTTAGACACAGCTACCACCCAAAACCCTCTCCTCCATACTAAGTAAATTTGAACACCTGCGTTTCGAGGTCGTGTTTTTGTGTGCAATTAGCGACACTTTTAGATTCCATACAGTCTGTCGATGATGTGAACAACACTGTCTTTTGTCATTATCTTCAATATTATCTATCCGTTTGTAAAATTAAGAACGTATTTGTTCACTGCTCAGAATGGGCCATCCGGCCAGCTAATTTTTATATTCCTAACATTAATATTAAGAAAAAAGTACTTTTTAAATTTTTGTAATATTCCTAACATCTGCGTTTAGCCGCTGAATTCAAATCAAGGGCTTGGTATTGCAAAAGCGTCCAATAAATGACTGTGGCGTATTATATCTAAGGTCCCTTCTGTCGAGTTGCTTACTTTTTATGTCAACTTGGGAAACGTGACTTTTCTCCGTTTCCCCCTCCCCCCCCCCCCCCCACCCCCCCCCAATTGCGTCTCCTTAGCCTTTCCAGTCATATTTTTTTTTCCTTTTTGATCCGCCGTTCCCCTCCTGTTTAGCAAGTCAATTATTATGGAGGATGATGACCCGCGGTCTAGGCGATCATGTACTATTCGCAGCCTACGCATTATGTTTTTATCCTTAAATGTTATCTTTGGAGGGATTTTACCGTTGTATCTCTGTCAATTTCACTACACATCTCCCCACTTGAAAACATGCCTATGGCAAGTTCCAAAACCAGCGATACACATAGGTAAAATTACTCCTCACGTCTGCCACTACTCTAATTTTTGATCACAGGGGTGCCGACTGAGGAAATCTGCACCGACATTCAATTTGCCTGGGATATATTGGATACTGAACTGATAAGGTTGAAGCAATAAAGACCACCTCAGCAATCTTGCGTTTCCATGCTTAGCCTGAGACAAGAACACGAGAGGCTGATGGTCCGTCTCCACCACAAATGTCCTACCATACAGATAGATTTGAAACTTCTTTATTGCCCAGATTAATGCTAAACATTCCTTTTCGCTTGTGGAGTATCCTTGTTCCGCCTTATTCAATTTGCGGCTTGCATAAGCGACTGGTTTCAGTTCCCCATCAGGTGAAGCTGATCTTTGCAACAAAGCCCCTCCTAGTCCTACATTACTTGCATCGGTTCTTAAGATAAAGTCCTGTGTCAAATCAGGCAGTTTGAGAATAGGCTTGCTAGTGAGTTTTTCCTTTAACTCTTGGAACGCTAGTTCACATTGTGCAGTCCAAATAATTTTATCTGGAAGTCCCTTGCGAGTCAAATCAGTCAGAGGAGCACAAATAGCGTTAAAATTTTTGATGTATTTCTGATAAAATCCGCATAACGACACGAATGATCGCACGTCCTTTTTTGTTTGTGGCCTAGGTGCTCTCTGCAGTTTTTCCAAATTCTTAGGATCAGGGGTCATATTACCCTGATATACAGTGTGTCCCAAGAATTCCAACTCCTTGCATCCAATACAACATTTTGTTGGCCTAGCAGTTAAGTTCGCCTCCCGAAGTCTATCAAACAACATCTCCAGAGCTTCAATGTGTTCTTCAAATGTCTCTGTGGCGACGAGAATATCATCCATGAAATTCGTGATACATGGGTTATTCAGGGGATCCAACAATTTGCGCATCATCCTTGAAAACACACTCGGAGCATTTTTCAGTCCGAATGGTAGCATATTGAATTCATAATGTCCATCCGAAGTGCTAAAAGCCAAATAAGGTCTCACTTCAGGCTTCACTGGGATCTGGTAATAGCCTTTACTAAGATCCACCTTTGAAAAGTATTTTGCCTTGTTCAGTCTGGCAAATAACTGTTTTGTGTCTGGTAATGGATCCACTTGTCCTTCTGTGACAGCATTCAGTTTCCTGTAATCTATGCACAGTCTGTGTTCCCCAGACGGTTTTCTCAACAAAACGACACTAGAACTAAAAGATGATTCACTGTGCGAAATAATCCCCTCCTTCAACAAATACTCTATTTCTTCCTTCAATGCCTTCTCCTTCGCGAACGGAATAGAATAGGCTCTCATACAGATTGGGTTTGAGTCTACCAGTTTCATGTCATACTGTAGCAAATTTGTATGGCCTGGTTTATCTGTTAATACATCTGTATGTTCCTCCAGAACCTGCTGAACTCTCTCCCTCTGGTTTTTAGTCAGGTGCTTACTGACTTTTACCTGTGCTGCTGTTTCACAAGGATGTAATGGGTATTCATGTGAGGTGAGTGGTTCTTTTTGCATCTGGGTTGCAATAGCCAGGGTCAATAAGGGGGTGCTTTCCTGGAGTGGTCTGTCCAGATACTTCTTTAACAGGTTTACATGATAAACTTTTTCCTTCCCCTTTTTGTCAATTTTATAGTTTGTTCTAGACACCTTCTCTAGAACCGTATATGGACCTTGCCAACCAATTTGTAATTTATTCTGGCTTCCGGGTAGTAGAAGCAGCACCGTCTCTCCGACTGCCAGTTCCCTTTCCTTTGCCTTCCTATTAAAATATGCTGCATGTTTCTTCCTGGCTTGCTTCAAATTATCATTTGCCAGTTTCCATCCAGCTTTCAAACGAGTGGTCAGTTCGTTCACATATTGATACGATGAGGTAACAGTCTCTTCCGCCTTTTCATCTGTCCAGGTCCTTAATAACGCTTCTAAGGGACCTTTTATTGGCCTCCCAAATAGCAGAGTTGCGGGAGCCATCCCGGTTGAACTATGTGGTACCTCCCGATACGCAAACAATGCGGCGGGCAGGAATTGATCCCACAGATCCGGTTTTTCGTGTGCCAGCTTTCTCAGGATAGAAATGAGAGTCCCGTTGAACCTCTCTACCTGGCCGTTCCCTTGTGGATGGTACGGACTACAATGAAAGTGCCTGGCTTGAAATAGCTTAAAAACTTCTTCCGTTAGTTTCCCCTTGAACTGAGATCCATTATCCGTCAAGATTTGATGCGGGAATCCTAATCGGGTAAATATTGTAAGTAGTGCCTCTGCTACATGTTTTGAATCAATTGATGGCAGGGCTACCGCCTCTCCCCACATAGAACAAGTGTCCACCAGAGTAAGGATGTAATGTTCCTCCTCTTGGTCCGAGTGAGAGGTCCTACAATATCCACTGCAACCCTCTCAAAAGGTGTTCCCACTATGGGCATTTCCCCTAGAGTTGCAGGAGCAGTCCAGTGCTTTGGAGCTACCCTTTGACTAACTGGGCAGGATTTGACATATCTTTTTATATCCTCCGTTATCCCTGGCCAGAAGTAATGACAAGCTATACGCTGTCCTGTGGCGCTGATCCCCATGTGACCACTGAAGGGAATCGCATGCCCGAGTTCCATCACTTTATCCCTTATGAAGTGGGAAGAACCAGCTGGTTGTGACCATTTGTTCCAGTTCCGGCCTTCCTGTATAAGAGTTTGTTCTTCATGAAATATTCCCCCTTGCTCGGAGGTGTGTGGCATTTGGGCAATTTTTTAAAACAGGGCTTGAGTGTCCTATCCTCAGCCTGCGCCTTCCTCATCTCCTCTGGATGAGCGTTTATAGGTTCACCTTCTTCCTCCTTCTTCTGTGACCTGGTCTGCACTGTCGCCATGATTACAGGTTTCTCGGGATTCCCCAAGAAGACGTATCTACACCCCAATATCAGAGGGTAGATTGGTTCATCTATCACTGCTGCTCTGATTTCTCCTTCCACATAGCGAGTTTTCACCGTTATCCTTGCGATGGGAAGTGTCATGAGTGGTATGTCCTTAGTCGCCCCCTGTATTTCCACTGTTTCTGTGGTATACTGACTTGGGTCCACTAGGCTAGACTTCACAACTGAATCATAATCCAACCCTGTATCATAAAGGCACCTTATGGTGACCCCATTACAAATAACATCCTCACAAACTGGGGGGTGATAAGGTTCCTGTTGTCCCTTAGGATTAACCTTTAATCTTTGCGTCCCCGACTTCATTGCAGCAATGTTTGAAGGTTTCCTTCTACAAAATTCGGTGTTATGGTTATCCTTCTTGCACCATTTACACCATCTTTTCCCTTGGTTCAACGGTTTTCTTTCATTGAACTTTTGGTCATTGAACTGTGAGTTTCTGTCGCGATAGTCATTTCTTGGCCGCTCAAAGTTTGTCCTACCTTTATTTCCCTGCTCTCTATTATCAAATTTATTAAATTGCTGTGGAGCTTTAAAATTGTCTATGTGCTTCTTCTTAGCACCACTTACCTCTGCCTGGGCTGCCTGATACCTCTCAGCAACATTTAAAATTTCCCCCAACTTCTCTGCACCTTGTTCCATGAGAAATTTTCTCATGTCTGGAGCCATGGACTCTCTCAATTGCTCAATCATGATCATTTCTTTAAGATCTTGGGTCTTCCCCAGAGCCGTCCATTTCTCCAAATAGGTTTCTAGTCTGGCAGAGAATTGGTGGTATGTCTCCCCAGACAACAGTTTGGCATTTCTAAATTTCTTACGATAAAATTCACCATTCTTCTCGTACCTTAATAACAAAGCCTGCTTTAACATGTCATAATTGTCTTGGTCTTCCCTGTTCATTTTAGCAAATACTTCATAAGAAGTACCCCTCAATCCCTGTGATAGCTTTAAACTCCACCTCTCTCTCTCTAGCCCATATGTAGTAGCTAATAACTCAAAACGTCCTAGGTACCCCTCTATGTCATCGTCTTTTTCAACAAAATGGTCTAAATGAAACCCCATAGCTGAGTTTGAGGCTCCCAGACTGGGCGTAGCATCTGAGGCAAAAGGGCTGGCACCATTTTCAGGAGCCTGGCCTTGTAATTCCAGCTCCCTTAGTCGTAATTCGTGCTCCCCTGCAACCTTCTATCTTCTGCCTCCCTTTCGGCAGTCAACCTTTTTTCTTCTGCCTCCCTTTGCTGTCGTTTTTCTTCTGCCTCAATCTGAGCCTCTTAGTCTCAGCCTCTAACTTCTTCTCTTCAACCAACCTGTCAGACTCCAATTTTCTTTCAGCCTCTTTTTCTAATCTCCTTTCTTCCCGTTCAATATATTTATCACATTCAGCCGTTACGTATTGAATTAAAATTTGACCATCCATTCCCATCTCCTTTGCGGTGAGCACAGCAGCTGATCTAAATTTTGCCAGCTCCGCCATACTTTTTAGACAATATAATAATATACAAGATAAATCTCTAACCAGTAAATACACTAAGTACTTCTTATGACTATAGTCTAACCAATTCTAACTAACCAGTTAACTAATTAATTATTACTGGCTGTGAAGATTCACCAACTTTTATCTGCAGGGACACTTTTAATTTAAAGGAAATTTTACAATTTATTTCCCTACTTTTATTTCTCCCACCAGGAGATCCTAATATTACTGTTGGGCTAATTATCCCTGGACAAGACCCCAATATATGTAGTGGTGTTTGATGGTATTGTATGATGGTGATATTACTAAATGTAATTGTATGAGGCCAGCTGTGAAGGCTCCTGAGATAAAATGTAGTTGAGAATTGTCAGAAGGCCTTTCTTGCTACCACTACGACCTCACACTTAATTTTTTTTTTATGAATGTGGCTACGTAAAGTGTCTAGGGTTATGATATGTAGTGTGGTGTAATAGGTTATAGATATACCCACAGATATTTAACAAGACTAATAATATTAATAAATATTACAACACACTGAACTAACTCAATAGTGTAAAATTTTTTGATAGAATTATATTACATTTATTTTGTTCTGTATCAATTTTTTAGGTTGACCAGAACTTAAAAGGATTTAGAAATTATGAAAGAAATGCATGGAATATTATATCATAAATGCAATAGTGTACATATATATGTACTATACTAGTTAGTTTTATTAAAATGTTCTAGTAGTCATCTACTTGGGAGGATAGTTACTGTTTGTGCTGTTGGGGTGGCCTCATCACACCTGTCTATATTGACTACACAGTGTCCAGAAAATGGTGGGAATTTTTATGAGGGTATTAGTAACTAAACGTGGTTGGTGAATGTCCAGCAGACCAGAGGCTCACTCATCTTTTAATTGTAGCTCTGGTGCTGAAATCTGATGGTCCCACCTCTCTGTGCTGGCGGGCAATAATGGTGGTCTCTGTCACAAATACTGCACAGATACACTCGAGTAAAGTCACCAACTGAATAGTCACTGCTTTGTTGACAACAGAAACTCGCAGCTCTGCAATCAAAGTATGGGCCATGTGTCAAAATCTATTCTCTACCCACGTCTGGACACAACACTGACACAACAACCACATCATACAGACAGGTCAGATCTCTCTGACCAAACAGCACATTTACCATGGTGGTTTTACATCAGATAGATCCTCCCAGACCATAGATTCTGAAAAATATTTATTAGTTGTCTGCCCTAAAAGAGGATAGGTAATATGTTCCATTATTCTCAACACTTGATCTGTCTTGCATAATCCTTGCTGGAGTTTATGTACATTGTTGGTCCCTAGACCCTGACTAGGGCGGGGGGTCTAGAGCAAATCCCTACTTGTTTGTAAGGCTAGATTTCGATATGGCAGTATCAAATCACTCGAACATGAAACAATATTCAAAATATATAAAGAAATAATTTCAATCTTACCAGATTATGAATAAATAACACAGAATTGCTAGCAAAACTCAGCTGAGCTGCTGGCTATAGTATGGCGTCCCTAACTTTATTACACTTTCTTTCATATGGAAATCACCACACTTTAAAATCTGTGTCTATCACTGAACAACTATTGAAGAATGGCCCCACTTTCGCGTCTGAGCGCTAATGATATGACCTTTCTCTCCCCTCCAAAATTTTGTCGTTAAAAGTTATATTTAGACACAGCTACCACCCAAAACCCTCTCCTCCATACTAAGTAAATTTGAACACCTGCGTTTCGAGGTCGTGTTTTTTTGTGCAATTAGCGACACTTTTAGATTCCATACAGTCTGTCGATGATGTGAACAACACTGTCTTTTGTCATTATCTTCAATATTATCTATCCGTTTGTAAAATTAAGAACGTATTTGTTCACTGCTCAGAATGGGCCATCCGGCCAGCTAATTTTTATATTCCTAACATTAATATTAAGAAAAAAGTACTTTTTAAATTTTTGTAATATTCCTAACATCTGCGTTTAGCCGCTGAATTCAAATCAAGGGCTTGGTATTGCAAAAGCGTCCAATAAATGACTGTGGCGTATTATATCTAAGGTCCCTTCTGTCGAGTTGCTTACTTTTTATGTCAACTTGGGAAACGTGACTTTTCTCCGTTTCCCCCCCCCCCCCCCCCCCCCCCCCCCCCCCCCAATTGCGTCTCCTTAGCCTTTCCAGTCATTTTTTTTTCCTTTTTGATCCGCCGTTCCCCTCCTGTTTAGCAAGTCAATTATTATGGAGGATGATGACCCGCGGTCTAGGCGATCATGTACTATTCGCAGCCTACGCATTATGTTTTTATCCTTAAATGTTATCTTTGGAGGGATTTTACCGTTGTATCTCTGTCAATTTCACTACAATGAGGATGCCAGTTCCCCCATTTTCAACTGCGTTTTTTTCCGAACCATCAGTAGCAGGTGTCTAGAGCTTTGCTGGAAATTTTTGATCAATATAATTGATTGCTATACGCTTTCTTTGAGTTTCTGTCTAAATTCCTTTACTTACACTGCCTGGAATATCAGATTTTAGATCAGGAAAGCATCTTCTTTTCGCTTGAGCCTGCCTCTTCCTAGCCTGTGTATTCTCTTGAGTCTCTTAAATTTTTCAGCTCTCCCATTTTGTGACGAAACGGGGCGACCTCTATCGATCTTTGGTTCTCTCCGGCAGTATCGGTACATTTGTGGTACTGATTTCTATTAGGTGCTGTAAATTATCGCACTTTTCTTTCTGTTTTTCTTTCTTTTTTTCTGCTAAGTAGCGGATATCTGATTTTACCAAATCGCCCTGTAGGTGATAAATGTCACATTTGCAAGGAGTGCTACCCAGATTTGTGGTTATTGGCGCGGCCGACTAAAACTTACATCGGTCTACGCTATCGGCTTAATTCACCGATAAGACCCGGGGTTTGCGCACTCATGCGACAGATAACGAGATTACTGTCTGTGTGTCACATGTGGGCAGACAAATGTGATGTAATCGCTTCCGGTCAATTGTTTAAAAAAAGTAATCATGGATTTATTACATTTTAGACAATATGAGTCTACAAATGTGTTTGTGAGAGTGTATGCAGGGCATCAGATGTCCATATATGGTAATACGTGACCTTTGCAGGCACGCGCCTTATTTCACATGGGAATATTTTGAAATATCACAGCCTATCCTGCATGATTTGAAATGATTGGATCTTTCTGATTAGATTCATAACATCACTGGAGGGAATATAGGCTGACAATTTCAGTTTTATTTCTCTGTGATTTGCACGCTCGCCAAAACAACACCAGACCTTCGCCAGAGTGAAAACTAGATTCATAATTCCTAATTGTTATCCGGATCTTTTATTGGAGAACCAGATAAGATTTATAAAGCACAGGAAATCTCTACATTTAATAAGGAACAACGGAACTAGGAAAACTGAAAAAACACGGAGTCAGAAGGGGCAATCTATTGTAAAATTCAAAGAAATCCCAGACCTGTGTAAGAGAAGATTCGTCTCTTTTATTCATATGTGCGACAAGTCTGTAGCCAGGATTGGAGTAAGTTGTGATGTACATTTCATATGTTATTACTAACATGTGAACTAACATATATACGTATATTACCATGTGAATTTTATTGTGTGAAACTCGCTATTAGATGTCAAAGTCATTTGAGGCTGGCAACCTCAGAGTATAGAATGATGATTCATGAACCACCACTGCACGGGCTGGTGATTGCTTTATTGATAGTTTCGTAAAGAGAACTAAAAGCATAAAGTAGTTCCATGTTACCTATGGAACAGGGAGGGAAAGATGAAAGACATGATGTACATTCTAAGCATAAGACTTAAATTTTCAAAGCAGTGTAAATGTCCCTATAAACATATTCACTTTAAAATTAACGTAAGGTTTCACGCTTTAAACCAGTGTAAATGTCCATGGGAAAATATTCATTTTAATTAATAGAAGTTTCAAACTTGTCCATAAGTGTAAATATAAAGAAAACAAATGAATTTATACTGTGAACACTTTTCAAACAGTGGAAATGTAAATGTAAAACATATTATATCTGTACGTTTACCCTTTTTCATTTAAATGCAATGTAAAGCTAAAGCTATTCAGTTTAAATGTAAAGGGAGTTTTATCCCGAGGGATTAAATTTAATTCTCATCGAGGGTAAACTCTGAGTTAAATGGGATGGTGAAATAGAAGAGGGATGACGCATAACTATGTGCCGGAGAACGCCATACTCAGAAGAGTGTTCTTTTCTATTCTTATATCACAGTTATTGGTGGTACCAGCAGACGTACTATGTCTGGAACAAGACGGGATCAGTGGCCTACGCTTTAAGACAAAAGCCGGACTGTGTAGACTTTCCTTGAAGTATCTTTGAGACGAGCTACACCCGACAACCTTGACCAGAGACGAGTGATCAGTGTGATAAGACAGAACCGTCATTGGTAGCTAAGTTCAAACATATGCTGCCACCTGAACTTCTTAACCCTTTTCGCAATCCCCAAATACGAGGATGATAGCTTTTCTTTATCCATAACTATTCAAATTATTTTCAAACTGTTACAACTAAAGTGATTATTAAATTTTGTTATTTGTAATGTTACAAATTTAACTTCACTTTGATCATTTTAAAGTTACTGCATGTTTGTCTCAGTCAATTACTACACACATTCTAAACAGAGATATACTTGAATAAGATAATTCCACTGAGTAAATCAGGGGTGGGGGCTTAACGAGCTGATAAATAAGTGCTTGAATTCTTCACAAAAGTGGTCGACAGGTTACAGAATTAACGTGCTTAGCTACAGCCAGCATTGTTTTCACTTACCTGAATTTCTTGTGAAGACTCCCATGTGATAGAAGCTTTACAACTCGTCTATCTACATTTCTGCCAAGAGTAATCTTGTGTACAAATAAACTCCATTGAAGCCTATATTAGATACTCTTGAGTTTTGGCCATTGTTGGACCACTACTGCAAAGCAGGGGAGGCAATACCGTCACACATTTCAGGATCCGGTAACACACGAACTTCACGTTGTAATGACACAATAACCTGTGTTATAAATATTACGTGCTAAGAAGAAATGAATAAAGCACAGATTACTAGTTACTATCGCGATGATTTCTGTTGGACGAAGACACTTCTCCTTAATTCTCGTAAGGGGCTACGGACGGGAAATGCGAACCTTGTATGTGTAGTTTTGGTTCACTTGCTATTGTTTCAATTTAGACGCCGGCTTGTGGCTAGTTACTGTCATTACATGCGTAGAGGCCTCTCCTAGCGAGTTAGGGCAGTCACATTTGTATCTTGCCCGGATCCTGCACCCGATATTAGAGAATAAAGAATATAACTCGTTCATGACTGCGTGCTATAAGATTGAAAACCACCATGGAAAGAAAGTGAAGTGTCAAGAACCAAATTGGAATCGACCAGACCAGACACACGGACTTTGTTTTGACAAACGGCTGGAATGTCCATGTGCCTGTAGTTGGAAATTCTCTACTCAGAGAGGCATGAAAATCCACAGAACAAAAAAGGGTGTAGGAGCTCATCAGTCGTAGATCAACAGCGCTCTGTTTCGACAGATATGATGTTAGAAGACCTCAGCCAGGAGTCACTCCACAGCGCGGAGAATATTCAAGTTGATCTGCCTGGTGATGATCTCACACACTTCTTGGATGGGAAAAGAGATGCCATCAGGTTTCCACCTGCCAGTGCAAACGGGCTTTGGGAAAAGCTGGACGAAGCCTTGTCAAAAGAGTTGGATAACAACCTGAAGCAGATAACTCTGGAGAAGAAGCTGGAAATCTTCGGCGACATAATATATCTTCACTGTCGCAAAGTGTTTGGAGTCAGAGAGGCAATGGAAAGTAACCCACCACAGAAAAGTAGAAGACAAATCAAAATAGAAGAGATCAGGAAACAGAAGATGCGTGTCCGAAAACAGTTCAAGAACGCAGTGGACACAGAGAAGGAAGGATTACGACAGGTTTGGGAGCACCTGAAAGGCGAACGAAATTCGCTTTGAAGAGCAGAAAGATTGTGCAGGAAAAGAAGGAAAACACAGAGGGATAGGGAAAGATTCTTCAGGGAGCCCTTTAAGTTTGCCAAAGAACTATTTGAACAGCCACGGTCTGGAACACTAACCATCGGGAAAGAAGATCTGAAAGAACACCTTAGAATTACCTAGCCAGATGGTCGCAAAGATGAGCCTCTCAACAGCATGGCAGGCCTTATATGGCCTAGTAAGCCAGGAGCTGAATTCAAAACCAGTGGCGTATCCTGATAATGCGAGCTAGGCGTGCTGCTACTTAAAATGAATATGTACGCCTACTATTTAACTTCTTCCCCTCTTAATTTAAAAACCAACTATATTCAATTACGCAACGATAGTTATTAGGGGTATATGTCAACTATCTCCGAAATACTAATTAACTCACAACTTGAAACTCACTGTCACTGTAATAATCTGCATTCCCGGCAACTAACAAAAATTAATCACAAAAAACACTGGACGGACACAACCGATTTTTACAACTCAAGAGCTGCAGGACCACCGCACGCATGTTCGCATTGTATTTACGTATCTGGCCATGACCCCGATCCAATCAAACCAGTGTTCAGACGTGAATCCGAAACGTGCCGCACGCATTGTGACGGAATTACCCGAGAAACTTCGGGCGATTGCTACCAACCAATAAAAAAACTGCACTATAAAAAGCGTCTGGGGAAACTGAAACTAGATTATACTCGTAGATTCTATGCGGGAAAATCCGTTATCCTGATGCGTGCGGTCCGAAAGCAGAACATTAGAAGAGAAATATTGTATAGAATAATAAATTAAATTTTTATTTTCCTTCGGGCATAGGTGTGCGCAGCACGCACAGCACACATAGAGAATACGACAATGTTCAACACCAAGCCCCCAACAATGCAAGAAATAGAAAGCATTGTCCAAAAAGCTCGGTGCAAGTCAGCTCCAGGTCCTAATGGTGTCCCGTACGTTGTATGTTAGAGATGTCCTGAAGTTCTGAGACGGCTGCTCCGTTTGCTGATGAATGGTTGAAAAAACCAGATGTAGGCAAAGAATGAAGAAAGGCGAATGGAGTCTTGCATCCCGAAGGAACAAAATTCCACAGACATCAGTCAGTTCATGCCAATTTCTACTTAGAGTGGAATGGAAGATATTCTTCTCAGTGATGGCTAAAAGGCTTACCACATACCTCCTGGAGAATGGGTACATTGATACTACCATCCAGAAAGGAGGTATCCCAGGTACACTAGTGTGACTAGAGCATACCACAATGATCTGGGAAGCAATTCAAAAGGCAAAGTCTGACAGAACAAATATTCACGTAATATGGTTCGATCTAGCTAATTCGTATGGATCCGTTCCACACCAAATGTTGTGGCAGGCCATGGAAATGTTCAAAAAGAAACTGCAGCAATGCTAAAGCTATATTTCTCAGGGTTCTCTGTCAGAATTTCAACCACAGAGTACACAACGAAATGGATTGACCTACAAGTTGGAATTGCGATGGGATGTACCATCTCTCCGATAATATTCGTGTTGGCTATGCAGGTAATCTTCAAAGCGGCTGCAGGAATTGCAATAGGTCCAAAGCTCAATGGAAGGTGTCACATGCCACCGCTTAAAGCATTTATAGATGACTCAATAATTTTGACATCAGATGAACACCAGGCCCGGAGAATGTTAGCACGCCTGGATGAACTAATCAGCTGGTGCAGAATGAGCTTCAATTCTAAGAAGTCTAGAAGCCTATCAGTCAGGAAAGGGAAGACATCTGAGGCCGCATTCATGGTTTCAAATCAGAGAATCCCTACTGTCATTGAGGAACCTGTTAAAAGTCTTGGGAGGGTGTATAATGCCTCATTCAAAGACTCAAAGGCAGTTCAACAGACAATAGAAATGGCAGACAGAGGACTACAGATCATAGACCAAAGCAGACTCCTAGGAAAGTTCTAACTGTGGTGCCTCCAGTTCATATTGATCCCTAAATTGCTATGGCTACTGCTTATTTATGAAATGAGCACAACTACAGTGGAAGCTATAGAGCAAAAGGTCAACAAGGTTATGAGGAAATGGCTAGGAGTACCACTCTGTCAGACGTTGACCTGTACTGCAAAAAGGCAAAGCTTGTGCTTCCTTTCAAGTCAGTTGTTGGAGAATACAAAGCAGGAAAGGCAAGGCTCGCAATGATGCTGTGTGAGTCAGCAGATGACGTAGTTAAGTCCATTCAGCTCACACTGAAAACTGAAGGAATTGGAAAGTGGATGAAACTGTTGGTGTTTCCCAAGAGTCGCTCAAGCTTAGGGTGCTTATCGGATATACACAGACGAATTTACGAGGATTTGGCCATGGTGACATCCGCTGGTGGTCCAAGGCATCAAACAGGGAACGCAGAGATATGGTAATTCAGGAGATACGAGAAGCTGAGAATGATAAGAGGATGTTGAAAGCGGTGCAGGAGGCCCAACAAGGCCAATGGACTACATGGGAAGGAGCCCTGCATAGGACATGGAATGGTATATGGCATATGGCGCCTCTTAGACTCAGCTTCATTATAAGATCAATGTATGACCTCCTGCCATCGTCTGCAAACCTTGTGAGATGGGGAAAGTCTGATGATGCTCAGTGCCCCCTGTGCCATGAGAGGCAGATTCTTGAACATGTGCTGTCAGCTTGCAAGGTGTCATTAGGTATAGGGCGATACACATGGCGCCACAACAGAGTACTAAATGAGCTGGCGGCTACAATAGACCTGGTAAGGGTGAAGGCAAACAGCAAAGTCAGACCGAGTGTTACGAGAGGGTTGTTGTTATTGAAATTAATAAGTATCCTGGACACAAAGTTGTATCAGGTGATACCAGGATAGTGCCAGATAAGAGTTTGGTCTTACAAGTAATACCCCCTTCTCTGAAAAGAGTAAGGGTGTATAGATATCAAAGGTAGGATCAAGCTGTATAAGTTCCTAGAGAAGATGGTAATCTATTACTCTAGGTCCCTACTTGCCCCTCTCCAGATCCTCCTCTGTTAATTTTATTATTATTATTATTATTAACTCTGCTAGGGGTATTAACTAATCTATCTACCAACAAGATCTGTAACTTAACTTAAAGAATTTTAAGTACGTCTGCTGGTAAATATTTACAATATATTTTTACAGATTTTCTTTTCTGTTTGAAAAGCTTTCAAGGAAACTCAAAATTCAATTACAAATTTAAATAAATAAACATTTGAAAAATGTTCAAAAAATTATCAAAGTCTCTGAAATTTGTAGAAGGTTCTCTCTTGGATGAACTCACGCTTGTAGAAAATTTAGGCTATGTCTTTATAACACTGTTATTTCACTGTCAGTTGATTTTATGCTATCACTGGCTATAAACATGCCCCAACATGGGTCATTATTTTATTTACTGTCTGTAATCTTGGTGTGACTGGAATACTCTACACAGTAGCCTTGTTTGGCCACTTATCTTGTAACTTGAAGCCGGTTCCACTCTTGTCCTGGAAGGAAAGATCAACTGAGATTCCTCCAGGCGGTAGGTACTTGATGAATGGCCCTCTGACTCAAAAGGCGCTTGCACCAGTGGTCCCTTCAGTAGTGGCTGACTTTTTTATGTGTAGTTGGGTTTACAGGAAATAACCTGAAACATATTGGATTAACCACTATATTCTCTATCACTATCCCTTTATTATAGATGTAGGGGATGTGAGACAGTTGTCAGACAATGTGCAAGCAGACGCACAGGGCACAATAGCAGTAATAACATAATCTATTTCACCGTGAATATATCTTACTCTCCTTCCTTAGTTATAGCCATTTGTCCATGATTCGCCTCAATACATTTATTTGGTCGTGTGTAAAATACTAAGTGATATCTTAATCAACACAGTAAAACAATTCCTTTCATCCTTCCTCATGTTCCTGGTGTGTGGTCCCTGCCATCAAGAAATAATTCTTTAAAAGCTTTTCTAAAACCATGAACTCACTCTGGCCATCATTCTCAATCTATTTAATATATACAGGCTTGTAAGTCCACCAAAAACACACCGTAGTTTTCTAACACATTTTACACACTTCCTAACGCACAATTTGATCAATATTTAAACAGAATATATATATATATATATATATATATATATATATATATATATATATATATATATATATATATATATATATATATATATATACATACATTCTTTCTTACCCTCAGGCACATCCAGTTGAGCTGTTAATGGTTAGAATGATCTGCTCTCATGTACAAAAGGCAAAGGCACTCATCATTAACACTTTTATTCTTTTTCCGCTCGCTGTGATTTTCAAATCTGACTGGCCTCGATTCATTATAGGCCAAGGTCGGACGCCAGAGGTGGTTTCTGCTAATATGTGTTCTGTGTCCCAAAAAGCAGGCACACATTTGTCCATTCGTTTTTTACTTTTTTTTTTACTTAGTCGTTCCCCTTCTACCGTGAGGTGTAGAGGTTCATTCGTACAAATCTGAAATACTAGTAATCAAAATATCCTCCTTATTCCTGGACCGATTTCTTTCATCTTAGGCTTAAAATATGCCCTGAATTGATCTTCATCTTTCTAGCTACTTGTTTTTATATCACAGGCTTTAGTTTTAATGTATGCTTAGCCCAAACAGCAAAATTATGGTCTTGCCTTATGCCTGGATGCATTCCACTAGAGATTTCTCTCTTAATATACAACTTTTCGTGGAAGTCTTTACACCTACCTCTAAAGTAACATTTCTATTACTGAATTACTAACCTCTTCCAGGTGGTACTTCGCTCATAAGGTTGTATTTAAATTCCATCCTCAAGTGATTTGCACAAATTTGAGACTCCATTGTTAGGCCAGAACGTTATTTATAAACAACCGAATAAAGACGGCGTTTCATTGGTTAGTATAGGATATACTGTCCTAAAGTATGGCGCACAATTTTGGTCAGAATTATTCAGAATGACGTGTTGTGAATCAGACCACTTCACGACACCGAGTACCGCAAATACATACTTTCTGAGAGCAGGAAAGTCAGCACATCCCAAACCAAGTACATCGAGCAGCAGTGTACCATCTCTTCTTGACTGTGCAAATGACTGGGAAATGGCAGTAGACCTACCTGGGCTAGGGGCATATCCAGAAGGTATCAGAAGATCTCGAAGATAGCCAGATATAGTGCTGCATTCCTCATCATCGCACCAGATTATAATGATTGAGCTGACAGTGCCATTTGAATCCAGATTGGATGTGCAGCACTCGTTCAAAGTGGCCAAGTATAATGATCTGGTCACGTACTTGAGACACGATGGGTTCGCTGCAAGGGTCATGGCTGTTGAGGTAGGTGAAAGAGGTCTCGTGGCCGCCTCAGTGTATGATCTACTGAAACTGTTGGGTTTGAAAGGACAGCCAAGAACAAGGACACTTAAGAGGCTCAGCGAAACTGCGGAAAGGGCATCGTGGTGGCTGTGGACTAACCGCAACGTGCTATGGAACTCGAGACAGTAATTTGTTTTCAACATAGGAGTTAATTTCACGATTGCCTCCAGCTGACAGAAAATAGAAGTGAAGTTGAAAGCTGCAACCAAGATGGAGTGGGTTCAATTCTCTGCACAAGACAACAGGAGGCTAACATTACTCAAGTAGGCCCGCTCACATAAGAATGTAAAGGAGATTAAGGGGCCGAAACACTTAATTGCCGGGGGACTACTTCTGATGATCAGATTGCCTCCTGTTGTATCGATCCGTATAGAGTTTCCTATTGTAGCGAGGTTTTTATTTGGCTCTAGGATCAGTATAGTACTGACAATTACAGAAATATAATTTCTGCAGAAAATGGTAAAGTCCCAGTTTCTAAGAGAACTACTGGTATCACAAATTAGTTACGGCTGTGAATGATCTGATCTCGAAAAATTAGTAGAGAGGAGACCGACATAAATTGCCACCTCCGCTGTGTAACTAACTGTGATATTAAGACAAGGAAACAAATTTTACTTAACAATGATAAAATTGACAAGTCTTCAAATACAATTTCCGTATTATTTATTTAGTATATACACTATCTACTCTTGTGCTGAAGGGTGGATGTTGAAACAATGGAATGTAATGGATTTGTAAGTTTACAAATGATTCACATATATTTATATATATATTACAAGTCTTCCAATTATAGGAAACAAATTTATATCAGCTGGGCTGTTAATCACTTATAGTAAATGTATCAGCTGTGCTGTTAATTAAGTATATAAAATTTATCAGCCATGCTGTTTTTTTTTTTTTTTTTGGTCTCTTGCTATGCTAACTCGCTTTCTCGTCACTGACAGTTACTTTGCTCACAATGCTGACAGAAATGGTACTAATGTGTACTCATCTCTCAAAACGTTCTGTTCTCCTTAGTTTGGTTCACACAACACCTGCTGAGGATCGTTACTTTAGCCCACCCAAGACTGAGGGGGACTAAAGATGTAGCTTCTGTGCAATCTCTATGCTCCTGCGAAGTTCCAGGCAGCTGGATTGACTCGAACATACGACCTCAGATTGGATGACACGAATAAAACCTGTAACAAGTAAAAATAGGGGCTAATTTCTGTCATCAAGCCCACCTATTTCTAGTGTGGGTGAAATGAGCGTGTGTCTCAGGTGTCTGCATGTAGGATGAATGACAACATGGCTCAGTATGAGTTAGCAATAGCGAGACAAGACAGGTGTCTACTTGCAAAACATTCTTTCTGACAAATTAATACATGAATACATCCAATAATAGAAATTCAATACCTGAATACATCCAATAATATAAAGTCAATACATGAATACATCCAATAATATAAATTCAATACATGAATACATCCAATAATATAAATTCAATACATGAATACATCCCATAATATGTACACCTAGGTGTGATACAACGATGTCCTTCCCCATATACCAGGCCCTCTCTGACAAGTGCTATACTGGTTGGTAACATATATCCAAACAATATTGTTGTGTTCTGATGATAGGAGTTATAGGAGACGAGGACTATTTGGTTATATTTTAGGTTGGAGTTAGATGAGACAATAGATTGAAGTTATAGACTGAAGTTATAGGAGACAATAGGTTGAGTCCTAACAAGGACTGTTTTGGTTATATTTCAGTTTGGAGTTATCTGAGACAATAGATTGAAGTATGAGTCCTATTAATCTTCGTCTTCATTAATCATATCAGGAAATACAATCATTATACCTAATTCCCCAAGATACAATCAGTAACCTGATACATTCATAGTGAACCAAAATATATTAAATATATACAGGTGTAGGTAGTATAAAAAATGACACACAACAAATACCAACATTATATACCTGCTGTAGGCCTATTGTCCTACAAGTATAGTAATTATGCTTACCCTCTAAGATTTAAACAGGCCAGGTTTTGACTCGACTAGTGAAGCAGGCTGCTAGGTCAATGCACTCAGGTAAGCAATAAATCAAGGTTGACAGCTTCTCTTCTTCAGTCGGTCTATCTGGTTTCGTGTTGGTGTGCGTGTTTTTGCATAAAATCTCGCCCGAATATATAGGCAGGTGAGGTAACTTCTACAGCTTAAGGAAAGCTTTTGGTTGGTTCCTGGCGTGGCAAGCTGATTGGTTGTCTGCAGTTTAGTACCATGCTCCGTACAGCCTAATTTTATTCTGTTTTATTCCGCCATATTGGGTGACAAGATGGCCGCGACCGACATCCGAAAAACAGGGCTTAAGTTTAATTTTATTCTGTCTCAGAGACTGGTGAACGGTGCTCGTTGATTGGTTGAAGCAAATTTGTATCTCGACATAGTGATTTAACAAAGTAGTGGGTTTACACACTCGTTTCACGACATAGCCCAATCCTTTCCTAGCTGTGACCTGTCATAGCTGACGTGTAAACCCCTGTTGTAGTTAATCATTTTGCGTCTGTCCTTCCAGAGTAATAGGGTGTCGACTTAAAAAATCAGCTCCTGCATTGTCTCTTCCCGGAATGTAATTCACGGTAAAGGAATAAGGCGCCAGAAGCAGACTCCACCTTAACAATCTCGAATTTAACTTTTTAGATGCAGCCAAGAATGCTAAAGGCTGGTGATCAATTTGGACAATGAAGTGTGTCCCATACAGGTAAGGTGAAAATTTGTCGATGGACCAAATTAGAGCCAAACATTCTTTCTCTATGGTCGAGTAATTCAACTCAGCTGCATTCAGCTTCCTACTGGCGTAGGCGACTGGTAAAAGTTCCTCTGGCTGGGCTTTTGATTGCTGCAAGAGAGTTGCACCAATACCTATACTGCTAGCGTCCGTCCTTAATACAAATTCCTGTGTGATATCGGGTAGCGTAAGGATTGGTTTGCTGGTGAGTTTTGCTTTTAGCTCTGTGTAAGCTTTTTCACAATCAGCATTCCATTGGATTTTGTCAGGCTGTCCTTTCTTAGTTAAGTTAGTTAATGGTGCACACATAGAGTTAAAGTGGGGTATGTATTTCTGATAGAACCCACATAATGACACAAATGATCTCACATCTTTCTTCGTTTGAAGTCTGGGTGCCTTCTTTAACTTCTCTATATTCTTTGGGTCAGGAGACATATGACCTGTAGAAATAGTGTGACCTAGGAATTCCAACTCCTTACAACCGATATAGCACTTGTTTGGATGTGCAGTCAATCCAGTTTCTCTCAGTCTGTCAAACAACATGGAGAGTGCTACTATATGCTCTTCAAATGTGTTTGTGGCAACAAGAATGTCATCCATAAAGTTAGTGATACGGGGATTTTGTAGAGGTTCCAATAATTTCCTCATCATTCTTGAAAAGATACTTGGAGCATTTTTCAGCCCAAAGGGTAGTACATTAAACTCGTAGTGTCCGTCTGATGTACTAAATGCCAGCATTTTCCTAACTTCTGGTTTCACTGGTATTTGGTAGTATCCCTTGCTTAGATCTACCTTCGATAAATACCTAGCCTTACTCAGTGTAGAGAACAGCTGGTTGGTGTCAGGTAATGGGTCCACCTGAGATTCTGTGATCGCATTAAGCTTCAGGTAGTCAATACATAACCTGTGTTCACCACTCGATTTTCTTAATAGCACCATACTTGAGCTATAGGGAGAGTCTGACTTCGAGATAATTTTCTCCTTCAACTTCCTCTCTTAGTGCTTGGGCTTTCGCATAGGGTATAGGGTATGTTCTCATGCATACTGGTGTAGGGTCTGTAACCTTCATGTCGTACTCTAACAGATTCGTACGACCTGGCTTATCTGTGAGCACATCAGTATGGGTTTCCAACACTTTCTGAACCATCTTCTTCTGCTCTGGAGTTAAATGTTCACTAATGTTTACTTGAACATAATCCTCTGTAGTTGTGAGTGGATACTCCATAGAGTGAAGTGGTTCACCGTGCATTTCTGTTGCAATGGCTAGGGTCATGATATGTGAAACTTCTGATGATTCCTTGTAATAGTATTTTTTAAGAAGATTGACATGATATACCTTCTCCTTTCCTTTCTTGTCAATCTTATAATTGGTCCGGGAAAGTTTTTCCAGTATGACATAGGGTCCCTACCATCCAATCTGCAATTTATTATTGCTGCTTGGCAACAGTAATAACACCTTTTCACCCACTTCCAGTTCCCTATCCTTTGCTTTTTTGTTGTAGTACGCAGCATGCTTCCTCCTATCCTGTCTTAAGTTATCATTGGCCAGTTTCCAACCTGCTTTCAATCGAGATGTCAACTCGTTGACGTACTGGTATGAGGAAGTTACGGTTTCCTCTGCCTTTTCATCAGTCCATGTCCGCAGCAATGCTTCCAGTGGACCTTTTATTGGTCTTCCAAACAACAATGTAGCTGGAGCCAATCCAGTTGAATTGTGGGGTACTTCTCTATATGCAAATAGTGCAGCGGGTAGGTATGCATCCCAAGTATCAGGTTTTTTCACTCGCCAGCTTTCTAAGGATTGAAATTAGAGTACCATTGAACCGCTCTACTTGACCGTTCCCTTGGGCATGGTAGGGACTACAATGATAGCGCCTGGCGTGAAATATCCTGAATACTTCTTGTATTAGCTTTCCCTTAAACTGAGAACCATTGTCAGTCAATATCTGATGCGGGAAACCTAATCGGGTGAATATTGTCAACAGGGCCTCTGCCACATGCTTTGAATCTATAGCTGACATGGCCACTGCTTCGTCCCACATAGGGCAAGTATCAACCAAGGTTAAGATGTAAGCATTTCTCTTCTTGGTCCTAGTGAGGGGTCCAACAATATCCACTGCAACAGTTCAAAAGGGGTTCCCATAATAGGCATTTCTTCCAGTGTTGCTGGTGCAGTCCTATGCTTAGGAGCTACTCTTTGGCATTCTGGACAGGATCTTACATATCTCTTTATGTCCTCTGATTCCTGGCCAAAAGTAGTGACAGGCTATCCTTTGTCCAGTGGCCCCTATTCCCACATGTCCACTGAAGGGTATAGCATGTCCTAGCGTCATAACCTTCTCCCTGTAAGATTTTGGCACTACAAGCTGTCCATGCCCTTTAGGTCCTGTTCCAGCTTTTCTGTATAGTAGGCCATTCTTCATATACAAGTCTCCTTTCTCTGGAGGGTTATGTGCTTTAGGCAATTTGCCAAAACAAGGCTTCAATGTGCTGTCTGCTGCTTGAGCCTTTTTCATCTCTTCTGGATGAGTATTGATAGGATTTTCCTCCATTTTCCTGGAGCTTTCCTTGGTCTGGACTGTTGCCATAACTACAGGTTTTATAGGTTCTCCAAGGAAAACATACCTACACCCCAAAATCAAAGGGTATATAGGGTCGTCCATCACTGATGCTTTGATTTCTCCTTCCACATAGCGAGATCTTATGTTGATTCGAGCTATGGATAATGTCATGGTTCTTGCTCCCTTGATCGGTCCTCTGATTTCCACGGTTTCTGTGGTTATCTTGACAGGACTCACTAGAGAAGAGCACACAACTGAATCAAAGTCCAATCCTGTGTCATATAAACACAGTACTTGAGTGCCATTCGCGGTCACTTCCTCACAGACAGGGGGATGATGGAAGTCCTTCTGACTTACTGCCATTTCCTTCCTTCCCTGCTTCCCTGTTGTAAGACTTGCAGAATGATGAGGAGGATTCTTCCTTCTGCAGTCCGCAGTATTGTGGTTACTCATTCATCATCATCATGTGACGTATTCTTTCCAGAACGTTGTCTCCATTACAGCTGCTCTGAGCGCATCACGATTCTGGGCAAGTCGATCTGCATCAGCCAAAGATTCAGACTCTCTGTGATGTCCTGGGTCCACCGTCGTCTAGGTCGACCCCTTCCCCTTTTTCCAGGGACCATGCCTTCCATCACTGTTTTTTCCAGACTATTATGTCTTTTTATATGACCGAAAAATTTCAGCTTCCTTATTGCGATGGTATTTAGGAGCCAATGTTCCTGTACGTTTAGTGAGTGCAGTACTTCTCTGTTGGTCTTTTTTTCTGTCCACGGTATTTTCAACATCCTTCTGTAGCATTTCATTTCGAATGATGTAATCTTTTTTGCAACTGTTTTATTGAGTGTCCAAGTCTCGCAGCCGTATGTTGCTACTGGGAATATACATGCTCTGATCAGTTGTAACTTTGTTTCTTTGCTTGTGCCTTGCCATAGGTTTTTCATCTGTATTAGTTTATGTGAAGCAATTGCAAGTCTTCTTTTAATTTCTACTGCACAGTCGCCAGAGCTGTTGATGATTGATCCTAAGTATTCGAATTCATTAACACTTTCCAGTTCTTCGTTATCAATTTCAATTTCTGGATTGGTCTTTACTTTGTCTATTGTCAATACTTTGGTCTTCTTGGTGTTTAGGTATAGATTCTGGGCCTCGCTGTGTTTTTTGGTGGACAGAATTAATTGTTCAAGTCCTTCTGGGTTGGTCGATAGGAGGACTGTGTCGTCAGCATATCTGATTTCTGGGATGGTTACTCATTAGACAAGTTTTACACCACTTTCTTTCCTTCCGGTAAGGTGTCTTATCCTATCTTAGAGGGTTTTGGTCCTTTTGGTCAAATCTTTGTTTATTTCTTGTGGTATGGTCCTTTTTGTTCATATTTGGTATAGTTTTGTGATGATTTGAAGTTTTCACCCTGCTTCTTCTTATTTCCTAATAATTCTGCCTGAGCTGCTTGATATCTCTCAGCAACAGTTACAATATCTTCCAATCTCTCTGCTCCTTGTTCCATGATAAACTTCCTCATTTCTTGAGGCATGGACTCTTTCACTTGCTCCATCATTATCATTTCTTTCAGATCCTGACACTTTCCTAAACTACTCCATTTTTCCAAATAGGTTTCCAATCTAGCAGAGAATTGGTGATAGTTTTCTCCTGGAAGAAGTTTAGCTGTTCGGAATTTCTTTCTATATGATTCTGAGTTCTTTTCATATCTCACAAGCAGTGCCTGCTTCAGGATTTCATAATCTTCCTGGTCATCTCTTGAGAGCTTCAAATATACATCGTAGGCCACACCTCTCAATCTCTGAGATAGTTTAAGACTCCACTTTTCTTTCACTAAGCCATAGGTAGTGGCAAGTCTTTCGTATCTATCCAGGTACGACTCAATGGCATCTTCTTTCTCAACAAATGGGTCCAGATGAAAATTCATGGCCCCACTTGAGGTGCTCTGGCTGGAGCTACTCTCAGAGTGAGGTGAGCTACCACCATTATTGCCAGTAGTTGCCTGAATTTCGAGCTCTTTTAATCTCAACTGATGGCCTCTCTCTCTGCTTGTAATTTCCTTTCCTCAGCGTCTAACCTTTTAGTTTCTCTCTCAGCATCCAGTCTTTTGCCTTCTCTCTCAGCTTCCAGTCTTTTGTCTTCTCTCTCAGCTTCCAGTCTTTTGGCTTCTCTCTCAGCTTCCAATTTCTTTGCTTCAGTCTCTAATTGCAACTTTCTTTCTTCCTATCCATGTGTTTGTCCACTTCTGTTGTGACATGCTGAATAAGAGCATCACCTGTCATATTTAATTCCTTACCCTCCTGCAGGATCGCAGTTCTGAACTTCACTAGATCAGCCATGGCGTTACTTAGAGAGGGTATGTAAATTTACTATAACCAAATTATTGTAATTAAACTTAATTAATTTAATTGAACAAAACAATTTCCGTGCAACCTTGTGAGCATCAACTATTTACTGAGTACTAAATGGTACTCCTCCTACGAAAATAATGTTTTAAAAATCCTATTATGATTTTCTCAAAAAAAAATTTCCTTATGTATCTATGGGTGGCACAAGATAGAGTGTAGATAGATGAATAGACTAAGTATGGCTCAAGATATATAGAAATATCCCAGACGAGCCCCCATCTTGCTTACTCGAGCAGTAAATCATTTGGTTCTCAGACCTTGGCAGCAATGACACCCCACCAAGTTAAAGCAGCATAGGAAACTATTACCCGGTGGTTCTCAAACCATTGTTGACAGTGACCCCAGAATTAAAATACTGCTCTATGGGCACTAGGTGAACCAGTGGTTCTCAACCATTTGATGACCTCAGCCCCTACCTCACAGTTTGTGAAACTCATTGCCCACATGGGGAAAACCACTGCTGTAAATAAGCAGACAGCCAGATAGAGACTGAGAACTCAAGATACGCTATAATGTCAGTTAAGAAGTAGTAGTTCATAGATAATAGATCACACATTGTTACGGAATGATAGTTAACCTTGTGTTAATTTAATTTCTGATGGACGCTTACCGGCCATCAGACTTAGGAGATGACTGCTCTTAAAACCACTAATGGGATTTCAATTGTTTCCAGTCCACCCAGGTTGCGGTTACAAAATCCATTCAGGTGGCGGTTACCAGATACCTAAACCAGGTCCAGGGTACAAACCAAGGTACGAGTCCATGGTACCAAAGATTACCCTTACCCACCATACCCTATCAAATAGGTTAACATACCCAACCTTATCCTATCACCCAGTAACCATACCACACATCCCATAAGCAGAAGAGGTATTCAGCAGAGATGACTTACCCCATTCTTATCTGTGATGTGCACTGAGTCCAGGGAAGCAAACTCTGACACCCTCTGAACCCATAGAACTGTTTATGAGACCACAGTGCTGGAGATTACAAAATCAAGAAAGTCCGAACACAAATCATCTCTGCAGCTACTACAGTCCTTGAGGAGATGAGTATTAACACCTACCAGCAACACTACCATAGAAAAGATCTCTGGTCCATATGATGACACACTAGGTGCTTTTTTTATAAACAGTAGAGCTAAATTTTTTTCATATATATATATATATATATATATATGTATATAAAGAAATGTAAGATTCCATACCCTTTTATCCAACTTTACATAACAGAGTCTGTTGTTATTTTTCTTGTTAACTTTATTCGGGTTGTATTTTTGTTTTAAATATAAATCTACACCCTGGGGGCTCAGCCATAATTCAATTAATTTCTATTGGGTCGGGATATTTTAAATGTGGCTGGACACCAAATCTCTTTCTCAACCTTATGTGGTTTACACAGTCCTTTTGTAGGATTCCTGAGGAAGAATTTATCTCCAGAAAATATCCTGTTTAGGTACCAGAATTCTCTTTTAAGTAAATTTCTAGTACACTATTTCCCGAGGAGAGACAGTGCATTCAACCTGCAGTCTGGAAGATTTTCCTCTAGATATTATCTTTTATCCATTCCATCCAAGCTGTCCTTTCTCCTCTAAATCACCTCACGACACCTATCATCATCTTCTTCTTCTTGGATCCCTAGCCTCTGACTGATAAAGCAGTCAGTGGCCATCACGCCTAGTGGCGTCTTGCAGGGCAGCAACAAACTGTCCCCATTTTGCTCGTTTGGTGGCCATCCTTCGTGCCGTGCCCCAACTCTGATTCACGTTTTGCATCTCAGCCTGCACTGTTCTCCGCCAGGTTGTCTTTGGTCTGCCTCTCTTTCGCCGTCCTTCTGGGGTCCATAAAATAGCAGTTCTGGTGATGGTGTCACGGTCCCTTCAGAGGACATGTCCAACCCAGGTTGAGCGTCTGCCCACAGTGATGGTGTGTATGCCTCTTTTGACACGGCTGTTTGCGAGCGATCTTTTAGTTATTTCCCTTTTTTCCCCGACCGCGCTATTTATAGCCCACTTGACAGAGGTCACGTGGTCAGCTTCCTAATGGGAAAAACATGTGGCGATGTTTACTTTTGATAGGGCTTAATTAATGCTTTTAGGCTACTTTTTTATTATAAATACCGGCTTTAATTTTGCGTAAAGCTAGACTAGAAATGTTAGAGTAAATTTTAGAACAAGAACAAACATTTTATCACAATTAGAACAGAAGATATAATAGTCTGAAATAGTGTAAAATTTACGTTTTTTTTATATTTTGTTATGGTTTGTTTATAATGCAATTTTCATTAAATCGGTCACAATCAACATGCATAACAAATTACAGAAATCAAAAGTAGAAAACCTGCAGAAAATGGATATCAAAGATTTGTTTTGGTTTCATGCGTCAAACATTAATTATTGAAAGTTTAAATTGCAAGTCCACATTTATTACCTTAAAATAACACACCCAATTGTCCTCAAAACATGTTTGAATTGCTTTTATGCTACTTTATTATTATAAATACCGGCTTTAATTTTGCGTAAAGCTAGACTAGAAATGTTAGAGTAAATTTTAGAACAAGAACAAACATTTTATCACAATTAGAACAGAAGATATAATAGTCTGAAATAGTGTAAAATTTACGTTTTTTTTTTACATTTTGTTATGGTTTGTTTCTAATTCAATTTACACTAAAACGGTCACAATCAACATGCATAACAAATTACAGAAATCAAAAGTAGAAAACCTGCAGAAAATGGATATCAAAGTTTTGTTTTGGTTTCATGCGTCAAACATTAATTATTGAAAGTTTAAATTGCAAGTCCACATTTATAACCTTAAAATAACACACCCAATTGTCCCCAAAACATGTTTGAATTGCTTTTATGCTACTTTATTATTATAAATACCGGCTTTAATTTTGCGTAAAGCTAGACTAGAAATGTTAGAGTAAATTTTAGAACAAGAACAAACATTTTATCACAATTAGAACAGAAGATATAATAGTCTGAAATAGTGTAAAATTTACGGTTTTTTTTTTACATTTTGTTATGGTTTGTTTCTAATTCAATTTACACTAAAACGGTCACAATCAACATGCATAACAAATTACAGAAATCAAAAGTAGAAAACCTGCAGAAATTGGATATCAAAGTTTTGTTTTGGTTTCATGCGTCAAACATTAATTAGTGAAAGTTTAAATTGCATGTCCACATTTATAACCTTAAAATAACACACCCAATTGTTCCCAGAACATGAGAGGTAACAATTATCTCAATCATACATCATGAGTTCTGATCCAGTCTGCGCAATGTTTTTCTAATATGTGCTGTTTATGAATTGTCTTACTAGGGAATAGCTTTCTGAACAAAGACATATAAGTCTCTATCGATGCTGTTATTGATTCTTTACTAATTGGTTTACTGTGTGATATTTTGTTGTGTACTTTCTCAAATGCTTCTTTCAGTGAGTTGAATTGTTCTTGGGCAATAAAAGCTATGTTAGTTATATCTTGTTTGTCTGTAATTTTCAGTGTTTGTGTAATGATTGCTCTTGTAAGATCTTTATAAACTTTTTGTGTGAGATATCTGTGGCAGTGATTCCCTATAAATGCTCTGCTATTATAAGCCTGTTGTATGATTTTGTGTTTGGCTAGTACCTTGTCCATGTGTGAGCAAACTGGACCAGACCTAGTACACAGATCTTGAAACTGAAGTTTGGCCAGCGCATCTTGTGCATTTTCAAGTCTAACTTTAAAATTATCTGTCTCCTCCTTATCCTCACAAAGTTCAATACCTACCTGAAAAATTCAATTTTAGCTCCTAATTCTTCTGCCTATTTCCAGTTCCTACTAAATCTCTTCAAGTTCTTAAAAGTACTAATGTTTGCATGTATCTCTTGCGAATTCTCAAATATCTTTGCGTCTATTGTATCAGCTACCTGTTCTAGAAGTCTGTGGTGTTTCAAAACAATGCCTAATAAAATATGAAGGTAAAGAGGAGCTACTTTTTCAATTTCAATCTCTAACATTGGTTTGTGTAAACAATTATGGTAATGTGCCACTTGCCTTTTATTCCCTTTCCATATTTCATATATCTATTGTAATCTCTTATCAACATGGCCAAACTTCTTGGTTTGCAAGTTGTATGCTCTCTGGATGTCTTTGATGAAAATGTTTGGTTTGTCTGGAGCTCAAGGAATATACCCATGTCTGTGGTGTCTCCAGCAAAACAAGGAAATAATCCCCGAATAAGAAAACAACAACTTGTTTACCATCCCACTCTAAATATTTTAGTGACTCTATCTGAGCTTTCATGCCATTCATAAATATTTCTAAATTATCATATGTATCTCTGACTCTAGCCATTGATAAAAGGATGGTATTAGATTTAGAATTTGGTTTCTCTAAATTTACTACCTGCATTGTAACTTTGAATGAAAGAAGATATACAAACAGTTACTTAGAATTCGCTGGCAGCCGTCGTGTGCACAGGATTGTCTACCAAAGAACACCAATGGAACAGTCCTTATCTCACACAGAATTAAAAAAAAAATTCATATTATAAATAGAAGATTAACAAGACTTGAAAGATATATCAAATTATGTGGAAGTAATCTATCTATAGCTTTACATGTTTTCTGACGCTTATATACGTAGCTAAATATCATTATAAATGAATGAAAATGCAAAAAACAGATGGTGCTTTACAAAAAGTTATTTTTTTACTACCTTATTTAAGATTTGTGGGTATCAGGAATGCGTTTAAAGGGATTTAAATGCTATAAAATCTGGTGACAATATGCTTGTTCTTGTAATGCCACACTCACAAAACTGACTACCACACATTCTCAAGATATGAAACCAAAAAAAAAGTATGTGGAAATAATCTTTAGCTTCCCTTCGAGAAGTCTTTATAATTATAAACTCAAACGAATGGGCCGATTTTTAGATATTAAATTAATAAAAAGATTACTTATTTTATGAATTTCCTTAAATGATGACGCTGTTTTCAAAAGTCTGTAACTCCGTCAAAACTAATTTCAAACAAATAAAAATGCAATCAAAAATAGAACACAGAACAAAGTTATAGTACACAAAAGAATTTTAGCGCTGTATTTATCCAGAACGAGTGTGTAATGATTTATATTTTACTGATTTTACTCACACATCAGCTGATTTTCCCCGCCAAAAACTTAAATAGTCTTTTACGGTGCACACAAAATTTTATACCCGGTATCAGAATTCCGGTCACCGAAACTAAAAGAGCGCTCTGGTATAAGGCACAAACAGCCGTGTTGACTGCACCGTGTAAGCAACAGTTACATCTAGACTACACTAATTCCACATACTCTAAAACCTGACCTGATTTTATCAAGGTAGATTTGTAGAGAGCTCAGTGTTTCTAAAGTAGATCTCCACAGCTCTTGTGTTGCCTGTATAGACTATCAAGCAGACCCCCATGACAGATCTAAGATGCCAGTGAAACTTCCCCCGGCGATCAGTGGTTAGGTAAAGTAGGTAATAATATAGCCAAGAACACAGGAGTGGTCATGTCTCTCGCTACAGTAATATTTATCCATCCATCATCATCATTACCAGTTAGCTCCCCAAGGAGCATAGGCATTCAACAAATCCTCCTGTCACGTGACAAGTTCTTGCCATGTTTTTCTCTTTATTTTCATTCCTGCTTCCGATTCTCTTTTCCATGTGCGTTTGTGTGTGTTTGTGTGTGTGTGTGTGTGTGTTTATTTTACCTCTGCCTATATGACCCTGGAAAGTCCAGAACAAGGACTGCAGGGTAATGCCGTCAACAGGCTTTCTGAAGGTGTGTCATATCCATCGCCAGCGTCGTCTTCTCATCTCTTGTTCCGTTGGCACATGTCTAGTTCTTGTCATTAGTTCCACATTGGTGACCTTGTCATCAGTTCCACATTGGTGACCTTGTCATCAGTTCCACATTGGTGACCTTGTCATCTGTTCCACATTGGTGACCTTGTCATCTGTTCCACATTGGTGACCTTGTCATCTGTTCCACATTGGTGACCTTGTCATCTGTTCCACATTGGTGACCTTGTCATCTGTTCCACATTGGTGACCTTGTCATCTGTTCAACATTGGTGACCTTGCCGCACCATGTCAAACCTTCTATTCTACACAAGCACTCATTTACGAATATCTGTAGCTATTTGTTTTTCTATTTCTCCATGTTTGAAAAGCATAAAAAAATGATTGACTTGAAATTTGGCTTAAGATTTTTATTTTTGTGTTGGACTTGATTTCTCTTGATCTCTATATACTTCAGAATGAAATGAAAACTCCGCTTGCCTTTTGTATCTTTATTTGAATTTCATTGTCTGTACTTCCAACTTTGTCTATATTGCTGCCAAGATATGTTTATGATTATCCATCTTATAGTAGTGTTTCTTCCAGTACAATCTTGTTATAGTTTCCAGTATTTCTGCTGATTATCTTTGTTTCTTTCCTGTACATTTTCAGATCCACTTGTTGAACCTCGTATCAAGGATTTTTAAGTTGTCGTGTATCTGATTACTGTTTTGGGATAGAAGAGATATTTCTCGACATACTATTATTCTATGTTTTTCTTGCACATCCTACATATCCCAGATCCTGTATATACAGTTTTCTACTTTAACGTTTTTAACTGTTGCCTTCGAACCCATCCACCTTCCCCCTAATGTTTTTTCAGATTGCCACACAGTGTTAATCAGTGGGCTGGCTACCGTCGCTAAAATATCAAAGTCTTTAACATCCGGTTTCTCAACTTAATTAAGCTCCGCCCCCCAATAGAGAAATTGTTCTTCAAATGACAGTCAGACAGGATCAGTCATGCTGATCGTGAGTCGTAAGTGCGCCATGTTATTACCACTTGTTACTTGTGGTAAAATTCAGTGTTGTGTGCCCTACACAAAAGTGCTGATTTTGAAGTCATTTGTATCCGGGTTTACATTGGTATAGCTATTATTGTTATTTTACATACCATGTTGAAATGAAGACCAGTGGGAAGTGTTCTTTGATATCATCCTTGTAAGTCGCCAACGTCATTAGGGTTAGTATTAAGGTTAGGGTTTAGGGTAAGCATTAGGATTTCTGACCCTAACCCCTTTTACTGCGTCTCTGAATTTAAAGGCCGTATCGAACACACATCCCATTCTTCTTCTTGTATTTCAAACCTATACGCCATTTGCTAGTGTTTTTCTACTATAGTGCGTTTCAAAAAGATCGGTCGACGATTGACTTCAAATATCTCCATATTCCTTGCACTGATAAACACGATTTTTTGCATGTGGTCTTATATTTTCAATGTCCCAAAGTTTTTATAAAATTCAATGTTGCAGGTAGTGTTCTTTTCTTGCAACGGCTAATTCCTTTGATCTTTTTTAACGAAGTAATTATTTTGTCCTGGAAGAAAATAAATTACCGTAAATGAAGGAAGTTGCATATTTTCGGCATAAGCGTATGTACAATTCGAATGTTAGAGGGGTTTGTTAACTGATTACTGCGTGAGGTCCTTTTTTATTTCTTCGAAATATTTGAGAGAATAATAACGCCCATTCGTTGTAAATGTTACTTTTTATACTAAAACGTGAATGGATGCATGAAGAGGTGAAAGTACTGTGTATATTAAAAATAGTAGGGAAATCGCGGAGATAAAAAGGAAATGAATTGATTTACATATACACATAGATGGAGGAGAAAACATATAAAACATATAAGGTATTTACACATTTATTCTGAGTCAGACGAGTCTAACATATTGATTACTATTCTCGGCTGAACGAACGACAGTCCATCTTTTTTCCAATAGTCATTTTCCTCTTTTAAGACATGGTCTTCACATTTACACCAATAATCTTTGTCTATCTGCGAGAGGGCGGCATATGTTAGTTCTTTCATATTGCATAGTTTGAAAGTTTTATTTTCAGCTGCCACCTGTCCTTTAACTTTTGCCCAAACGAGTTTAATTGGGTTTAAATGTGAATGATAAGGTGGCAGTCTCAAACACATATGACCATGCTGTTGAATCAACTTGTCTATATGGAATATCTTGGTCTTTTGTGATTTCTTGACAAGGGACAGTAATTCAGGTTTCAGAAATCCCTCGTTAAATGGAATGTCTTCTTTTCTGAGCCAAATCTTTATAGCATCTTTTGTACTCGAAGATGTCGGGATTTTGTCTTCTTCTGCCACAGCGTTGTGGTATGATGCGTTGTCCATTATCAGACAGGACGGTCTGTCTAGGGGCGGAAGAAGAGTATTTTCAATCCACTCTCTAAATATGTTACCGTTCATCTCGGTATGATAGTCCCGGTTGTCCGTATAATTGGAAGTGAAAATAAGTTCAGCATTTTTCACTAGCCCATTATGTCTGCTGCCTGCATGTGCCATTATCAGACGTTGTCCTTTTCCACTGGGAACACATCTTTTAATCGTTCCATCTGATAACTGCCATTCCTTTTCACTTGTGTGGTGAGCATTGATCCAAGTTTCATCCACATACACAATATCATAATCTTGATTACGCATTTCCCGTACTTCACGTAAATATTTACTTCTCATAGATACTAAGTGCGGCTTCTCGCAGATGACGTTTCTTCCACTAGAGTACCGTACTTCTTAAACGTAAAGCCAATGCTTCTAACAGTTCTCCATAATGTTGATTTCGACACATCAATGTCATTGTGTGTTCTCAGCCGGATTTTGAGTTTCCTTAGTGTCACAGTTTCTTTGGAATTGAACATTCTACAAATCTCTCTTCTAATCAGATCCCTGTCAAAACTATCTACTACTTTCTTTCTTCCTTGAGTCCTGGTATTGATTGAACTGAAAATTCCATTAGCTTTGAGTAATTGATGAAATGAGCGTTTACTTAAACCCAAAGCGTGAATAGTTCTCTTTTCAGGATTTGAGAGACTCCGATACAGTTTACCACGCTTAGCTTCTCTGCAGAAATATTTATACATCTTCACTGCCATTGTATGCAGTGTAAGGAACTTGACTTTCATACCCATTGTAGGGAGCCGCGCTAGCGTAGTGGTTACAACACCGCTCTGGCGACCGGGTGATCCAGGATCAAACCCGGGCGACGGCATTTGATGATTTTTCGTCGACCGGGATTTGGACTGGATTAACTCGAGACCTGGCGAGTACATTTGAAGGAGTGTCGTCGACCAGGGACTGGCGGCTCCTGAGCCGACCCAGCTCTAATGGGTACCTCCGAAATCGGCGAGTATCTGCCTGAATGGCGAGGGACACCTGTCTCTGTACAAGAAAAAAAAGGATACTCACGTAAAATCAATGTCAGGTTAAACATTACTAATAACCTGAGATTTCGCCTCGAGTATTAGCGGGCGTACGAAAAAAAAAATACCCATTGTATTACAGACCTAGAATACCGCAAGATACGCCTATGCACTGAAATACACAATCAGTAGAATGGTAACTGAACACACCGGAAGGGTCAATGTAATGTTCAAAACAGTGCGGTAGTGAGCTGAAACACTTAGAAAATCACGTGACATGCGTTCAAGATGTTAAATCGAAATAGCTCACAAATATGAAGGGGTAAGCCCTTTAAAATTAAAGTTGGACTAGGAGGTAGTCGATTTTGTATACTTTAAATAAAGAAAATTTAACACCATAAGTTTGTTAACGAGGAAAAAAATGTCCCCCACGGGACATAGCGATCATTAGGTCATATGCAAAGTTGCAACAATTACGATCAAGTGGTTGCAGAGATATTGAATATTAAACAGCGGCAAACATTGTGAAACGCACTATAGGACTCACTTTCAGCAACGCAAGCTCAAAGAAGCATAAAAGAATGTACTGGGTCTTATTCAGTTAAGGAGATATTTCTGGCAATTACATATTTAAATATCACATTAAAAAAATAACGAAGAAAATATATCCTATTCAAACTTACATGAGTTATAATTAGGATAAATAGTTTTTACAATTTTAGATAGTATGTTCAATTGTAGATTTTTTAATTTATGTATTATTTTTTTGTGGCAGCGTTTCCGCGTACGTGCCTCATTCAACCATTATCCATATGCATGAAAGTGTCAGTTATATCGGGCCGCATTCTTCTAGTGCTGTCGTAGATTTTAGATAGGAGAATTAAGACTTGGGTTGGTCCCTTCTGAATAGGTTGGAATGAGTGATAGTCACAGTGAGAGATGGAAATAAAAAACATAGACTTCCACGAGTGAGGTGGTAGAATAGTGATAGATACTGTCTCTGAGAGCGGAAAATCTTCTCTCTCTCTCACATATCTTCTACGACAGATCTAAAGTAGTCAGACAGTCTAAACACAGATATATATATTACATATATTTCTATCTAATCACAGGCACGCACATACACGTGACGACAGTTAAACACACAGACGTGGGAAATCTATAACAATGGATATATATATATATTTTTAGAACGAGCTGACCAACGCACTGATTAGTTCAAGAGAGATTTTTATTATTATCATCCAAAAAAAAAAAATCTTCTCACAACACCAAAGAAATACATCAAGGAGAAAACATATACAAATAGTCATAAAATTTAAGAAAATGCTACAGGGATGATAGTCCGTTAGAATCTTACTCTAGGTTTAGCCCACAGCCCCGTTAAGAGAACAGATGATGGCCCAAAGAGCAATAGATACATAGTGTTGATTCTAAGAGGTTTCTTCTTTTCTCGTAAATGTATGAACAGAGTTGGATAATCTGATTTAGCCTAAGAAAAAGAAACTTTAGCATTTGTAACAAATTCTGCAGATTTAAAAAAAAATTAAGACAGCAAATAGGTGACAATAATACACCGGTAAAATAACACTCTGGCCTGTGTACTCTCATTCATTCAGCCATGGCCTTGCTCACACATATATACTCACAACTTTGCTCGCTGCCTCTGTGAACATAATAATTCTAGGACCTTCACACAGACCCGAAAATGCAGTCATCGACCAAGAAATCCCCAGTTCCAAAAGACGTACTGAACTCTCTGTCTCAGGGAACGATTCCTTGGGTGTTCTTATTTTTCGGATGTCTGTTAAGTCACATAAAATTTGTCCAGGCACGAAAGTTAGCAGAGCACAATGTCATTAGCTTTGGTTTCTAGAATTTAAGGAATGTCAGATCGGTGTCTACTTTCAGGAAGGTACTATATTTGGTCACCATAATACTAGTCAAAAACTCTGTCGGAATGTTAATGTTATTCTTGTAACTATTCTCACCGCCAGGCAGCATGTACATTTAAATTTGTGGAGCAATATGAACTGGCTCAAAAGCCCAATATATATTTCTAGTCTTTAGAAACCGTTAGTGGGATTGCTATTACTGTCTCTCTCTCTGATGGCATATGCACTGTCAGACCAGTGTTACTTGAAACAAAAAACAACCCACGTGGTTAAAGATAGGAACTGTCTATGCTTCACACAAATATGTCTCTTTACTAAACGCTGGCAAGTTAGGTACCACAGTTTCACTATATAAAATGGAAAGAACACATATCAAATAATTTACATATATGTACTCAATATAACTTACATCTTACACGACAAGCCTACAGCTTGACTTATATTTAAACCTTCCCGTGAAATAAGTTATATAGAATCAATCATCAGGAAGTAGGAATATCTGCGTATTCCGTCAATATTCACTGATGTCGCATCTAGCATTTTTAAGTTAGTTATTAAAACAGTTTCGACTGAGTATTTAACAGTTAAATTAAATTCATTTCAGCTACTTGTTTGGTAAGCTAAAAATATAATTTATTTTGTATTTCCACTGCGACTCGTCGACTAAAGAATTAACAAACTATCAAAATATTCACTCTGCACACAGAACTAGTTTAAAATGAAATCGGCGATTAACACTTAATCACTTCACAAAATTCTAGAGATCTATTATATATAATATTTACCTCAAACACAGAAGTACTAAGAACTTAAACCACTTCGACCAAACTAAAGGCCATCTCTATTTACAGAGATTATTTAGAAATCGAACGAAGGTTGTTCTAGTCTAACTGCAAAGTTACTGAGTGAAATGAAATAGTTTCATACGTGGGTTAATATTTTAAACCAGACAAAGGATGAACTATCTCCCCCCGCCCCGATCTCTCCCCCTTCTCATAACAGCTACGTTTAACTCCTAACATGTCGTAACTGCCACCTACTGACCAAGATGTACGCGTGTCAGTTGCAAATCTCAGACAACAGTCTGCAGTGCATGGGCGATTTTCACACTTCGCCGGAGCTATTTCGACGAAACTCTGAACTGACACTTATACTACTTCGCACCTCACGATGACCGGGCCAACAGTGAGCCGTGTCAGCTGGGATTTCCAGACAGATGTCTGAAACTGCGACTATAAGGTGTAAATATTCGCTCCTGCTTAATCGTTCGGCCGATGCAACTAGTTGTTGACCGGTGAAAATGCAGACGGATGTCGGCTCTCTCCTAGCATTCTCACGCGTTTACGTCGAGAATCTAACTCAGGAGTGTCGTGGCATCTGAAGGTGCAGACCCAAGTCGGCTCGATGTCTGAGATGGACTGCAACTAAAACGCACTTCACGTCTGACTGACATCTATGTAATAAGGTTACTAGTCAGTATGAGAAAGAAAAACGATGATAGGAAAGAAATATATTTTTCGCAACGAATGCGAAAAATACAGGAAAAAGGTAAAGAGTGATAATAAAAATGGAGAATACGGGTGACAGAAAAAGAGGAAGATCTAGGCAATTTAATGATCAAAACCTACGTGACAGGACGTCCCCCCTTAAGATATGGAATCACTCCATGTCTACGTTATGGAATTAAATTTCCTATAACCGTAGCTTCGGGGTGTCTGTCTTCTTCCCTCTTATCTTCCCCCTCCATCTCTCTCCAATTCCTACTCAAGTCTACTCCCCAAAGTTTCCTTCCTCTGGAATGTCTCCCATGCGCGCTTGAAAGAGCGTCGCCGCTTCTGACATTTTTCAAAGATTTCCTTTGATTGCAGTGGAATTTCCCTGCCACTATCGTCATCTTCGTCAGTTTTGGCGATCGTCAGGAGATGGTCGGAGGTCGGCACAGGTCTTTCCAAGTATGTCTTTAAGAGATTTAAATGGAAAACCTTTTCCTTTCCTTGTAGTTAGCCTTAGAAATCTTTTTCAGGACGGTAAACGGCCCTTGCCATCCGATCTTCAGTTGGTTGTTCTCGGTAGGGAGTAACACCAAAACTTTCTCTCCTGCTTCCAGTTCTCTCTCTTTCGCGACTTTCCTGTATCGGTTAGCGTGCTTTGTGCGTGCTCGCTTAAAGTTAGTCGTTGCTAGGTCCCACCCTAGTTTCAACCTTTCCTTTAAAACCGACACATATTTACTGGCTGAGACAACTGTCTCATCCGCCTTCTCGTCTGTCAGAGACTGAAGTAAGGCTTCAAGCGGGCCCTTAATGGGTCTGCCGAATAAGAGTGTAGCTGGCGGAAATCCTGTGGAAGTATGAGGAGATTCTCTGTAGCCAAATAAAGCTCCAGGAATACAAAGATCCCAATCTTCAGGTTTCACTTGTGCCAGTTTACTTAGCATCATGTTGAGGTTTCCATTAGCACGTTCCACGAGCCCATTTCCGGCCGGAGTATAAGGCTTTGTGTAGATGTGTTGGGTCCTCAAGATCTTAACGATCTCATCCATCAACAGGTTTCGGTATGGAGATCCGTTATCCGTCAACACTTGTTGAGGGAATCCCAACCGAGTGAAAATCTGCACGAGGGCTTCTGCGACATGTTTGGCATCTGCGCATGTTAGCGGGATAGCTTCTGCCCATAAAGTGCATGTATCGACTAAAGTCAGGATGAACCTGTTCCTTCTTTTAGTCTTTTCGAAAGGCCCTAAAATGTCGATCACAACCCGTTCGAATGGTGTTCCCACTATTGGCATTTCACCCATGTGGACTGGGGGTGTCCGTTGCTTGGGTGGTACACGTTGGCACGGGGCACAGGATTTGACATATCTGATAATATCAGTATTTACTCCTGGCCACCAATAATGAGTGGTTATACGTTGGTTTGTGGCGTTCTGTCCCATATGTCCGCTGAAGGGAAGAGAGTGCCCCATTTCTAGGATTTGGCTTCTGTACTGTTTCGGTACTAGGAGCTGGTTGTAACCTTGATCAGGCTTGCCCGTTCTCCGATAAAGTACGCCATCCTCAGAAAAAATGTCCCCGTGCTGTTTGGGTTCCTTAGCCATGGGCAGTTTCCTATGGCAGGGTGTCAAAGTAGGGTCCTTGTATTGCGCTTCTTTAAGTTCCGTGGGTAACAAATTAGGCGCAGGCTCCCGTTCCTTCTTGGTTTGCCCTCTTGTAGTTACTGCTGCCACAATCGGCTCTTCCGGTTTCCCAATACACAAGTATCTCCCGCCAAGTATGACTGGGTAGATGGGATCATCCATAACAGCCGCTTTGATCACGCCTCTGACAAAGTCAGAGTGTATCTCCACCAATGCGATGGGAAGCGCTGTAGGTGCATCACTCTTACGAACTTCACAAAGTTGGACGGTCTCTGCTGTCTCTTGACCGGGTTTAACCAGGTTTCTGGCAACAATGCAATCATACGAAAGCCCCGTGTCAAATAAACAAGAAGTTTGAGAACCGTTCAAAATAACAATACCTCGCGTTGAGGGTCTATCCCCAACAGGTTGGGAATCACTGTCAATAATTCCGCCTTGCGAGACTGTTAATAAGCATCCGATGCGTTTCGGCTCGGTGTGCTCGGTCTGATCATATGTCCCGTGCTCAGGGGTTCTCCCTTTGCCACCTTGACCTTTCTGGCCACGCTGCCATGAAGGGCGGTTGGGTTGATCAGACTGTTTGGGGTGGTTGGGGTACTTGTTCTTGTAGAACTTGGATTTTTCAGGAGGGGGGTTTTAGGTCCAGTTTCTCTGTGGTTATTCGAGTTGGAAGCCTGAGAAGATTGCTCTAGATTATTTTTTTCGAAAATGCTCCTTTGTCGGTTTCCGCTTTGTGGCCGGTAGTTCAGCCAGCGCATTTTGATAACGCTCAGACTTCTCTAAGATGTCTTTAAGTTTTTCTGCTCCCTGCTCAGCTAGAAATCTCCGGGTATCTGCAGACAAAGTGTTCTTTATTTGTTCTGTTAAAACAAATTCCTCAAGACCTTCATAGGTAGAGGGGAGCTGCGTGAGCTCAAGGCACTTTGTCAAATATCCCTTTAGACGGGAAGAGAACTGGTGAAAAGATTCAGAATTCTCCTTTCTGCTGTTGCGAAACAGTTGCAAAAATTTGCGAGCGTTCATTTCAAAGCGCTCCAGTAACGCTTTCTTCAACAGATCCTAGTTGTCTTGTTGGCTGCTTTCCAGTTTGGCGTAAACATCATATGCACTGCTTTTCAGCGCCTGAGAAAGCTTCATATTCCAACGCGACCTCTCTAAACCGTACAGAGTTGCAATTTTCTCAAATTTTTCTAGCCAAGTGTCAATCTTCTCATTTGGACAAGGGAAAGATTCTAGCGGAAAAGACATAGCAGTGAGATGAGTAGATTGAGTGTTAGAAGGATCAGTTAAGGAGGAATGAGGAGAAGACTCTCCATTGCTGGAGGTAGAGGCAGCACCACGGCTTTGGAACTCTAGAGTCTTAAGCGCCAGCTCATGCTGTCGTCGTTGCTCATTTTCTCTTTCCTCATGCTGCATCCTGCGAATTTCCATTTCCTCGTCCACCTTCTTCTGCTGTAATAGCCGGTCTTCCGCTTCTTTCCTCTCCGCTGCTTCTTCTTTCCTCCTTAGTTCTTCTTTTTCCTCTTTAGCTTCAGCTGCTTTCCTCTCCGCATCGTATCTCTCAAGTTCGTCTCTGACAAATGCTTTCGCTTCCTCTCCTTCCAGTCCCTCCTCTCTTGCTTCGTCCCTGAGGAGTTGTCTAAGCTTTGCTCTCTCGGCCATATTATGTCAGTGACTGAGACTAGAGGAGAAAGAAATTAATAAAAAGGATGCACTGGTTCCTACCACTTACGAGAAAAAATTTCCAACTAAAAGATGATATGCTTAACCCTGGGATACCTCCTCCAAAATAAAAATCTAGCTATTGCTGCTATTAATCGGCAATAAAGCACCTAATGCAAAACAAGACTACGCCAACTAAATGGTAGTTAAGATTAATCCCTGAAAAATAAGTTCCTACAGTGGAAAACACAATGATTATAGCCAAATTAAAGAGAAAAATAATCCCTTAATTTTTAAATCCACTATAAGTTTACCCCTGAAGACAGTTAGGGTGAGGGAGGCAATTAATCTGGACAAATAGTCCGAAACGCACTCCTTAACTTTAGTTCAAACACCTTCCTGCTTCAGAACCCCTGTGAATGTTATACACTCACAAAACTTTACCAGCGTTTAGTATTACAAATCAACAATAACATATATTCCGACAAAATCAACCTGTAACTGAAATGTATATTATTCAAAAATGCTGTGGAAAAAAAAAACTTATCAGTTTGTGTGGTCAGCACGCCCGTAAACAGATCGTTAGTCTAGGGGAAAAATTATTTAGAAAAGATACACAACTCACAAGACAATCACACTCTTAGTCTATATCAGAATAAAGAATCTTAAAGACGAGCTGATATTTGTCGTCTCGTCTTCCTATTCAAAGTTAAAAAACCGGAAACTAGCAACCATTTGTCGTACTCGTCTTCCTATTCTAAGTTCAAAAATCCGTCGGGCGAGACCCCATTTGTCGTAGATTTTAGATAGGAGAATTAAGACTTGGGTTGGTCCCTTCTGAATAGGTTGGAATGAGTGATAGTCACAGTGAGAGATGGAAATAAAAAACATAGACTTCCACGAGTGAGGTGGTAGAATAGTGATAGATACTGTCTCTGAGAGCGGAAAATCTTCTCTCTCTCTCTCACCTATCTTCTACGACAGATCTAAAGTAGTCAGACAGTCTAAACACAGATATATATATATTACATATATTTCTATCTAATCACAGGCACGCACATACACGTGACGACAGTTAAACACACAGACGTGGGAAATCTATAACAATGGATATATATATATTTTTAGAACGAGCTGACCAACGCACTGATTAGTTCAAGAGAGATTTTTATTATTATCATCAAACAAAAATCTTCTCACAACACCAAAGAAATACATCAAGGAGAAAACATATACAAATAGTCATAAAATTTAAGAAAATGCTACAGGGATGATAGCCCGTTAGAATCTTACTCTAGGTTTAGCCCACAGCCCCGTTAAGAGAACAGATGATGGCCCAAAGAGCAATAGATACATAGGGTTTAGTCTAAGAGGTTTCTTCTTTTCTCGTAAATGTATGAACAGAGTTGGATAATCTGATTTAGCCTAAGAAAAAAGAAACTTTAGCATTTGTAACAAATTCTGCAGATTTAAAAAAAAATTAAGACAGCAAATAGGTGACAATAATACACCGGTAAAATAACACTCTGGCCTGTGTACTCTCATTCATTCAGCCATGGCCTTGCTCACACATATATACTCACAACTTTGCTCGCTGCCTCTGGGAACATAATAATTCTAGGACCTTCACACAGACCCGAAAATGCAGTCATCGACCAAGAAATCCCCAGTTCCAAAAGACGTACTGAACTCTCTGTCTCAAGGAACGATTCCTTGGGTGTTCTTATTTTTCGGATGTCTGTTAAGTCACATAAAATTTGTCCAGGCACGAAAGTTAGCAGAGCACAATGTCATTAGCTTTGGTTTCTAGAATTTAAGGAATGTCAGATCGGTGTCTACTTTCAGGAAGGTACTATATTTGGTCACCACAATACTAGTCAAAAACTCTGTCGGAATGTTAATGTTATTCTTGTAACTATTCTCGCCGCCAGGCAGCATGTACATTTAAATTTGTGGAGCAATATGAACTGGCTCAAAAGCCCAATACAGTAGAACTCCATTTATCCGAACCCCAATTATCCGAACATCCAATTATCCGAACACTTTTTCCAGAAAAAAAAAAAAAAATCAGATGCCACAGTCATGTTAGACTAAAATTCTGAATCTTTTGATGCGGCAAACTTCAAATGTGTGCGAACAATTTGTAGAGAATGGGATGGCTAATGGTCGGTCGCTTACGTACAGAAAGTCAGTTAGATCATAAAGTCAGTTAATATCTGGTTTACCAATCCAAAGTACTGTACGTGTGCGTTCTAGGTAGAACACTGGCTAAACAGACAGTTCAACTTAAAATAATTGTGTCTGCTACTACAGCAGAATAATTTTGATGTACAAGTATTTCTCTGTGCGATATGGCACCTTCCAGTAGGCCTAAAGCATATAAAAGGAACCGCAATGTTTTGTCAATTGAAACGAAAACAGAAATTATCAAGAGACTAGGACAAGGTGAAACTGTGTCTTCACTTGCGAGGATTTTCAATGTTGGGAAAGCTACCGTCTCTGACATGAAAAGTAACAAGGATAAAATTATGAGTTTTGCATCGAAATTTGATAGTGAAAATGGGTCGAAGAAACGTAAAACCATGAGAAATGCGAAAGATGTGAACTTGGAAGAGGCTTTGTATATATGGTTTGTGCAAAGAAGAAGCAAAGGGGAACCTATCTCTGGTTCTCTGTTGTGTGAAAAGGCACTTCAGTTCAACAATCAACTTGACGGTCCTCCTGACTTTAAGGCTAGCCAGGGATGGTTAAGAAACTTTAAATCTCGTCATGGCATACGAGAATTGGAGATTCAAGGGGAATCTTTATCTAGCGATGAAACTGCCGCTAAAAATTTTAAAGAAACTTTCTTGGCTTTTTTGGAAGAAGAAGGTTATTCACTCGATGATGTGTATAATGCCGATGAGACTGGCTTATACTGGAAATCATTGCCTCAAAAATCACTTGCATCTCAGCGCGAAGCAGCTGCCCCTGGGTTTAAAAAGTGCAAAGAGAGAGTAACAATTTTGGTAGCCGCGAATGCCAGTGGAAGTCATCGTTTACCCGTGCTAATGATCGGCAAAGCCAAAAAACCACGTTGTTTAAAGAATGTGACATGTCTCCCATTGTGTTACAAAGCACAGAAGAGTGCTTGGATGAATAGTGAAATATTTCTTGATTGGTATACAAATCAGTTCATCCCAAATGTGAAGAGGTTGAGAGAACAAGAAAAGAAAACTGGAAAAGTAATTCTTCTACTGGACAATGCACCATCTCATCCAGAGACGGATACATTGAATGCAGTTGATGCAAATTTTAAAGTAATTTTTCTGCCTCCCAATGTAACAGCACTGATTCAACCAATGGATCAGGGTGTTATAGCAAAGCTTAAAAAGATGTACAAGAAGGAAGTCCTGCGTCGTTTATTGTTGGCTGAAGATGAAGAAAGTGTGGTGGCGTTTTCCAAAAAGCTTAATCTCAAAGACTGCTGCTATATGTTAGCTGATGCTTGGACCACACTGTCACAAGATAATCTCAACAAGGCTGTCGTGGAATATTCTAATCCACATATATAAATTATCAAGTAAATATAAAGCCTAATAAATACATATAATAAATAAAGGAAGAAGAATGGTAAAGAACAGTGCTGTCACAATGACTGTACTCGAAATCCCCTTGTTTTCTACTGCGTATGCAAATTGTAACGTTTCACGTTGATATTAAAGGCCTTCTGCAACATACACGCGTTTCCCAAACACACAATAAAATGTGCTGCCTTTCTAAGAAAAACCTTGAAATATGCAAGTTGACCTAAATTTTAAATTCCATTCATGTCTTTTTCTACACTATGTTACCAAGATCAAAAGACAGATGGACTAAAGGATAGCGAGAAGGGAGAGGCAGAAAGCCGAACACTAAACACGCTTCGCGCGATACACAAATGCTGCCATCACGCGTGTAAGACTACATGCACTAACTTTTTTTTCAGACGGACAGTGATAAAATACATTACTTATCCCAGAGTTAGGTTTATAAATCCTGAAAAACTCTTATTAGAAAAGATAACATTAGATGGGTTTACGGTTGAAAACATAACAGTACCCAGACAGCACATCTTCGAAACAGGAGGTAGAAAATACATATTTTGAACGCAGCCACGTAGCTCTTTTAAATTTGTATATTTGGGTTCCTTAGGGCTTGCTGACAAAGAATATGTAAAACGTTACGCAAATAGTCCAGGAATTAATAAATTATACCCAAAATAAAATAGTGGGGATGCCTGACAGCATGGAATCATTTCTGCTCATAAAATTTTTTTATAACGTGTTTGAAAAAAAATCTTACGTTACAGAATTAGCCTACCATGTAAACTCCAAATTGATTGGAGCGCAACAAATGAAAGACTAACCACGATTGGTCGGGCTATAAATACTATCTTTCGTTGTTAGGGGAGACGTGAAAAGGTAACATTTTTTCAAACACTTGTCGAAACCTGGCCTCATTGGCTAGACTCGCTGATATACTCACTTAGGAGCGTTAGTTCGAGACCACTAGTGCAAATAATCTTGATAAAGCAACAGTGCGTTGAAGCCAGCTCATATTTGTGTTAAATAAAAGCCTGGAACATAAGCAGATGGGAATTTGTGCCAGTAATTGTGCCAGAATTCATTGCTAATCAACGTATCTGTGTTTATTTCCATGAAATTGTGGTAAGCTTGAACCATTCAGTATCTTTTAATGAAAATTGAATGTAAATTGTTAATTTATGCCTGTATATATATATATGTGTAGTTCAGTGGCAAACAGGAGATAAAGCCTATAATGCTCCAGCCTGAACAGAGGGTGTCGGAGGGAAGTAAAACGGCATGGAATGGCCAAATGGTACACTGACACCTGGATGATTGATTAGACAGAAATAATGCTGGAAGTGCAGAGGCGTGGTAACCATTAAGGAGGTAAATACTGGTATAAAGTATTTCAGATGAAGCTGACAGTTGGCCTAACGCTCTGAACTCAATGTTTGTGTTGTATTGTGCTCAGTGTAGAACTAGAGTATCAATTAGTTATGAAGTAGAAGGTACATCCTTCTTGTTTACAGGGACCGTGGTCTTGATGGTATTGAGCAGCACCTGGTCAGAGCTTTGCTGAATCCAGAGTCGGACAGCATACTCCTTGGTCCATTTAGCTATCAGTGAGGTGTCTCCAGAGCCCAGAGGAGAATTCGAGCAGAGGAGTCCTTCCCTGCCGCCATCACGCAAGATAAGCTGATTTGGCCAGCTGAGCTCAACATTATGTCCCCTCATCTTGAAATGACTTTGTAAAAATAACATTCAGAGGGGAATTTAATTGTCTTAATATCAGGAACTGAGAACATCTCCAATACTAGTCCCAAAAGACAAACTATTGAAGTCATGATGACAAATACCAACAGAGCTTGAACAAAACAAAACCAGTATTACCTCATATTACTACTACACAACTGACACACATAGGATATTTTTTAATAATATATGTCACTACAATATTCATATTGATAAAGTCTGTACATATACTTGTAATTAAAATTGATTGTGATTCCTGGTTCCTTTGTATTTGAATCAGGACACATATACCTTTATGATAACCATGAATACATATTGTTATTTGAAAAGTTATCAGTGACTCCTTAAGATATTCTCATAGAGTGTTATATGTATGTGAGTGTCACAATGTTGTCAAGAGTAGTGGATTAAATTAAATTGTTTATCTGTCTGTTGTTGTGACTTACACTTCATCATACACATACCCTAGACACATAACGTAGTCATCACACTATTCCAGAATAATTCTGACTGAGATATATAGATATGTGGTAGCAAGTAAGGTTATCTATAATACACTACTCTTAATAGATATAGATACCTTCACAGCTGATCTCAGTCAGTACACTAAGTCCCCTATAAATATTTATAACATCCCACTTCACCACATATATTGGGGTCTCGCTCTTGGGATTTTGAATCTTTCCCTATTAAAAATATTGGGGGTAATTCACTTCAGGGAATATAAGAATTAAAAGGTATCCTTGGGTGGAATTGAATAAGGTTGAGCTCACGGTGCCTGTGTTGTCCATTAGATATATTTAGAGATTAAATTGTTGGTTAGACATTGTAGAAATTTACCTGATAGACAATGGCGGACCTGGCCAAGTTTCGATCTGCTGCTGTACAGACTGCAAAAGAGTTAGGATTAGATGGGCAAGTTATGGTTGCCTATGTCACTACGGAATGTGACAAATTTATTGAACGCGAAGAAAGAAGATTAGAAAAAGAGGCCGAAAGAAAGTTAGAGGCTGAGACTAAGAGGTTGCAATTTGAAGCTGAGGCTGAGACTAAGAGGTTGCAGATTGAGGCTGACAAAGAGGCTAAGAAATTGGAAGCAGAAAGAGAAGACAAAAGATTAGCTGCAGAAAGAGAAGAGAGGAAATTAGCTGCAGAAAGGGAAGCAGAAGATAAAAGATTACAAAGGGAACATGAGTTACGACTAAGGGAGTTTGAGTTTCAAGGCCATGCTCCTGAAAATGGTGCCAGTCCCTTTGCCTCTGATGCTACGGTTACTCAGGGAGCCTCAACCTCAGCTATGAACTTTCATTTAGATCATTTTGTTGAGAAAGACGATGATATTGAGAGCTATATAAATAGATATGAACTATTAGCTACCACATATGGGTTAGAGAGAGAAAGGTGGAGCTTAAAGTTATCTCAGGGACTTCGTGGGGGCAGCTTATGAAGTTTTTTGCAAAAATGAGCAGAGGTGATCAGGAAAATTATGACATGCTAAAGCAGGCTCTTTTGTTAAGATATGAAAAGAATGCAGAATTTTATAGGAAAAAATTTAGGAATGCTAAACTACTGTCAGGTGAAACATATCACCAGTTCTCTGCACGAATAGAGACATACTTGGAGAAATGGACTTCTCTGGGGAAAACCCAAGATCTTAAGGAAATGGTCCTTATAGAGCAATTAAGAGAGTCCATGGCTCCAGACCTGAGAAAGTTTCTCATGGAACAAGGTGCAGAGAGGCTGGGTGAGTTGCTAAATGTTGCTGAAAGGTATCAAGCAGCTCAAGCAGAGGTAACAGGTAATAAAAAGAAACAAGTGGATAAATTTAGGGCACCACAGAACTTTAATAAATTTGATCCTAAGGATCAAAATAAAGGTAAGCACCAATTTGATAGGCCACGGTATGACAATAAAAATAAATTCCCACAATTCGATGAAAGGAAATATGATGAAAGAAAATCTTTCAACCAAGGAAAAAGGTGGTGTAAAAATTGTCAGATGGACAATCATGACACTGACCGTTGCAGAAGGAAACCTGTGTATATGGCAATCCTTCAGGTCAGGTCGACCTCAAGACAGGAGGAGGATATTATGTTAGATACCACTCCAGAAGAGATGAGGAAGGCACAGGCTGGGGATAAAACACTCAAGCCTTGTTTCAGAAAATTGTCAACTTGTCATACAACTCCAGGCAAGGGAGATTTTTAAATGAAAAACAAGTTGATGTATAGGAAGACTGGAGCTAGATCCAAAGGTCAGGGACAGCTGGTACTTCCTAAAAGATATAGGGCAGACTTAATAAGGAGCCTACATGTGAAACCAGATGGGGACCATGAGAAAATAGGTACCATCATTCAAAAGGTGGCTCACAATTATTATTGGCCCAAAGCAAGATGGGACATTGAGAATTTTGTAGAAAGGTGTAGCATAGCACATGAGGGAACACCCACAAGTGGGAACATGGATCAGGACCTGGACACGCCACGGGGCAAAATTAGGCCTGATAATAAAAAGAGATATAAATTTGATAAAGTGGACCAAATGGAATGGGAAGCCCCTTTTCACGGACAAGCTTCACTTAACTGTTTTACAATGGCCACTATGCGGAGAGTGCAAAAAGATGTCTTACCCCAGGATAAGCCGACAATCCCTCAATCGGACTTAAACCAACTGGAGGAAGAAGATGTAGAGAGGAAATCTCTCATCAAGAATTTTAAGTGGGGAGAAAGCCCCAAAAGAAAAATTGGTAGCGGTCGTTTTGTGAATGATAATTCTGGGAGGAAAAATCATCACTATAAAGCTTCGAGTGGAAGAGACCATACCGGTGCATGGAAAAAATAGGTCCACACAATTAAAGGTCCATATGTAGCTTTGTTAAGAACGTGGACTGATGAAAAGGCAGAGGAAAAATTACATCTTCATACCAATATGTGAATGAGCTGACCACTCGGTTAAAAACTGGCTGGAAACTTGCCAATGAAAATTTGAAACAAGCCAGGAAGAAACATGCTGCCTATTATAACAGGAAGGCGAAGGACAGAAATTTGGCTGTGGGAGAGAAAGTACTGCTTCTTTTGCCTGGGAGTCAGAATAAGTTACAAATTGGATGGCAGGGTCCATATACAGTTTTAGAGAAGGTGTCTAGAACAAATTATAAGATAGATAAGAAGGGGAAAGAAAAAATCTATCATGTGAATCTCCTGAAGAAATATTTGGAAAGAGAACATCAGGAAGAGACACACTTGTTGACCTTGTCCATCGCCATGGAGATGAAAAAGGAACCACTTTCATCATTTGAGTATCCATTACACCCCTGTGAGACAGCAGCACAGGTGAAAATCAGTACACATTTAACGAAAACTCAGAAAGAGAGAGTGCAACAGGTTCTAAATAATCATGCAGAGGTGTTAACAGACCGACCAGGGCATACCAACCTATTGGAATATGATATGAAACTAATAGACTCCACACCTGTCTGTATGAAACCATATTCGATTCCGTTTGCTAAGGAGAAAGCTTTGAAGGAAGAGATAGACTATCTATTGAAGGAAGGAATTATTTCGCACAGTGAGTCTTCGTATAGTTCCGGTGTGGTACTCTTAAGGAAGCCCTCTGGAGAACATAGACTCTGTATAGATTACAGGAGACTGAATGCTATTACAGAAGGACAGGTGGATCCATTGCCGGATACAAATCAGCTGTTTGCCAGGCTAAATAAAGCTAAATATTTCTCAAAAGTGGATCTGAGTAAAGGATACTATCAGATTCCAGTAAAGCCTGAGGTTAGACCATACCTAGCTTTTAGTACCTCAGAAGGACACTATGAGTTTAATAGATTGCCATTTGGATTGAAGAATGCGCCTAGTGTCTTCTCTAGAATGATGAGAAAATTATTGGATCCTCTGAATAATCCCTGTATAACAAATTTTATGGATGATATCCTTATAGCAACAGAAACATTTGAGGAACACATTGACTCTCTGAACATGCTGTTTGATCGACTTAGGGAGGCAAATTTAACAGCCCGACCAACCAAATGTTGCGTTGGATGTAAAGAATTGGAATTTTTGGGACACACAGTTTATCAGGGAAACATGACCCCTGACCCAAAGAATTTAGAGAAACTACAGAAAGCCCCGAGACCACAAACCAAGAAGGACGTGAGATCCTTTGTCTCATTATGTGGTTTCTACCAGAAGTATATCAAAAACTTTAATTCCATATGTGCACCGTTAACTGAATTGACACGTAAAGGACATCCAGATCGCATTACATGGAGACCACAATGTGAAATGACTTACCAAGAATTGAAGGAAAAGCTCACAAGTAAACCCATTTTGAAATTACCTGACTTAAGTCAAGAATTCATTGTAAGGACGGATGCCAGTAATATTGGGCTAGGAGCAACTCTACTACAGAAATCAGATGCATTGGATGGGGAATTAAGCCCAGTGGCATATGCTAGCAGAAAGTTGAATAAAGCTGAAATCAATTACTCAACTAGCGAAAAGGAATGTCTTGCAGTAATATGGGCAATAAAGAAATTCAATATTTATCTGTATGGGAAGGCATTTAAGTTGCAAACAGACCACAAACCTTTATCGTTTCTAGCACAGGCTAAGCATGAGAACTCTAGGTTACTCCGATGGTCTTTACTTCTGGCTCCATATAATTTTATGTGAATATAGAATAAAGGACTGACATATAATGTCTGTTTTAAGAGGGGAGGTGTCGTGGAATATTCTAATCCACATATATAAATTATCAAGTAAATATAAAGCCTAATAAATACTTATAATAAATAAAGGAAGAAGAATGGTAAAGAACAGTGCTGTCACAATGACTGTACTCGAAATCCCCTTGTTTTCTACTGCGTATGCAAATTGTAACGTTACACGTTGATATTAAAGGCCTTCTGCAACATACACGCGTTTCCCAAACACACAATAAAATGTGCTGCCTTTCTAAGAAAAACCTTGAAATATGCAAGTTGACCTAAATTTTAAATTCCATTCATGTCTTTTTCTACACTATGTTACCAAGATCAAAAGACAGATGGACAAAAGGATAGCGAGAAGGGAGAGGCAGAAAGCCGAACACTAAACACGCTTCGCGCGATACACAAATGCTGCCATCACGCGTGTAAGACTACATGCACTAACTTTTTTCGGACGA
>JAMPIV010000895.1:0-372500 GCA_024509875.1 Oreohelix idahoensis
TGTGCACCGTTAACTAACTTAACGAAGAAAGGACAGCCTGACAAAATCCAATGGAATGCTGATTGTGAAAAAGCTTACACAGAGCTAAAAGCAAAACTCACCAGCAAACCAATCCTTACGCTACCCGATATTGTCACGAAGTGGTTTTAAGTTTATAGAGTGTGTCTGAATGAAAGCAAGACCCTAGTATGAGAAAGTCTGAGAAAATAGAATTTAGATGAAAAATGACATGCCTGTGGACAGACGCGACTATTGGCTCAAGGGATAGAACCAGGATTTGAATCTCCCCTTGCCGCTTCGTGACTTTAGACTGGCTATAGTCTCGCCCTCCTCTAACTTCCTTTAAATACAAGGAGATAAGGTGTATAAATACGACCATAAACACCACTATACAGACAACATAGAGTAAGTATAGTAAAGAATAGAAGCTGATCCAGTAAATAATATATGTATATATTTATTTACATACAAGAAAAACTTAAAATGGCATCATACGTCATCAAGTCAGTCGATAGCGTGCACTGTTGCACGGCCTGGAAAAACCAAAGTAACAATTAAATTGAGAGACACGAGAGACAAAAAAAAAAAAAAAAAAACCTCAATCACATTCACTCTTCCTGTCACCCTGCTGAGGAACAATAAAAATGGTTAGTGATTTAAACCAAATCTAATTTGGTGGGGCTGATAACTTTTAGCCTCCACTCTCTAACACTAATAAATTTCTACTGCCTTAGTCCTGGTGACTTCTTCCTCAACGAAACGCTACACAGCTTTCTACTTGTTAGGCGATATGCGCCGATAACTACACCACAAGAAATGCTAAAATAATAGACTTGGTTTTTTCGAACGCAGACTCAGTGTCTATCCGTCCAATGGATACTGAACAGACCCTACTGGTCCTGTCTATTTTCTCCCTCCGTCTCTCATCGTGGTCTCAGTGTCCTCTCTAACACTCGAGGACTGATGACGCGGCGTCTCCGCTACTCTCTTTCTCTACTTATCAGGCCCAGGGATGTTAACCCTCTCCCCTGCTCCTGAATTCGGTGCTTGATTTAACTGTCGAAATCCTAGACTGCAACTGCCGGCTGAGAATAATTTCCCTCTTTAACCCCTGCTCCGGAGTTAGAGAAAAAAAAACACAGCCTTGATTTCAGGCTGTACAAAAATGAAACCAGTCTCCCGCCACCTGCCGTTGCTAGAGACTATAATAGCGATGCTCTCGGCTGTATGATAAATAAGCCTCGGACCAGCTGAAGCATACGGACTTCACTGCCAGAGACCATAGGGCAATTTTCTTTTGCTCCTGACGATACTCGAGTACTCAGACCCTGAGATAGGTCTTTTGCCGTGGATAATTTTATTTGACAAAATTATGCTCCCCACTGTTTCGCCGAGACTCGCTGAAATTAAAAGAAACAGCGACTCATGTACACCCACTCTAAAATCGCTTATCTCTAACATATACGATACATAAAATAATTCTATACACGTGTCACTTCCATCTCACTCATTCTTCTATTCCCCTTCTCATCGTTCTTCACATAATACAAAAAAATAATATTATCCCACGTGGCACTAAAATCACACTCCTTCTCTCGTTCTTCACACAATACATAAAATACCACTATCCCACGTGGCCTCTTCATCCCCCCTCCTTCTACTAAAATCTGCCAGGTAAGTAAACAGAACCTCCCGACCTGTCTGCCTCTTATCTATTTGTGACGCGCGGCTACCCACGTGTCAACATTTTCAACTCGGGAACTTCTTTTGTCCGAAATTCCGGGCCTACTTTTTAACATTTACACATGAGGTTTCCCGGCTTGCTCCAAAATTAAATTACATCTCGCTATAGGAATAGTTTCCTCCCCTAAGCAGTATAATTCACTTACAACGTAAATCTGAACCCTCCGACAATATTTCTCACATTTTTAAGGCTCAGAAAAATTAACGAACACACCAGGGTTTTCCCCCAGAAAATTACATTAGTAAATACACAGAAATAAATGGTGGTTTTACATAACATTCTACAAAATGGGCACACGTGTTTCTCACAACTTCACACACTCCTATCTATTGCCAAAATCCCAGAAAGAATAAGCACACTGTTACATTTACGTCGTTCTTCAAAAAAATGATAATGGATGGCACTATCGTTTATTTTAAAACTGAAAAGTTAATGTCCCCGAAAAAAATTAACTACGGGCGAATTTCTCAAAGAACCCTCTAATGAATAAAACGATAATAAGATAAAATCCTACATACCAATTCATCGCTGGTTTTACCCACAGTGGAGAACGATAAATTACGTAGTCGTCCGGCCAGGCAATTATTTCTTCAGAGACAATTGCCCGCGGTTTCCTCCCTCATTATATACAAGAGAAAACACCCACGCGAATTCCTCTCCCACGCATATCCCAAGCTGCGCGTGTCCGGAAATTGCGTCACATTACGTGAGGGCCGCGTGTTTCCGACGCGTCATACAGGAGTGCCCGAAAATAACGATTTTCGTAAACAACGAAATCTACGGGAATCGCGAAAAATCAGAAGAAAGTAAAACTGATGCTAGAATAAAATAAACCTACCATCATAAACGAACCCATTTAATTTATCTACTAAAAAAAAAATACCAAACACGATATATATTCAAATGAGAAGAAATAAAATGGTGAAAAAGCGTGCCCGAAAATAGCGATTTCCGTAAACAACGGAAAATCGCGTGATCAGAAGAAAATAAAACTGGTGAAAACTCAAAATAGAACCATAGAATCGGGCCTGTTAAAAGTCAGAATTACAGTGTAGCATCACAGATATCACGCAGGAATTTGTATTAAGGACGGACGCTAGCAGTATAGGTATTGGTGCAACTCTCTTGCAGAAATCAAAAGCCCTGCCGGAGGAACTTTTACCAGTCGCCTACGCCAGTAGAAAGCTGAATGCAGCTGAGTTGAACTACTCGACCATAGAGAAAGAATGTTTGGCTCTAATTTGGTCCATCAACAAATTTTCACCTTATCTGTATGGGACACGCTTCATTGTCCAAAGCGATCACCAACCTTTAACATTCTTGGCTGCATCCAAAAAGCTAAATTCGAGATTGTTAAGGTGGAGTCTGCTTCTGGTGCCTTATTCCTTTACCGTGAATTACATTCCGGGAAGAGACAATGTAGGAGCTGATTTTTTAAGTCGACACCCTAGTACTCTGGAAGGACAGACGCAAAAGGATTAACCACAGCAGGGGTTTACACGTCAGCTATGACAAGTCACAGCTAGGAAAGGAGGGGGCTATGTCGTGAAACGAGTGTAACCCACTACTTTGTTAATCACTATGTCGAGATACAGATTTGCTTCAACCAATCAACGAGCAACGTTCACCAGTCTCTGAGACAGAATAAATTAACGCCATCTTGTTCACGCAAGATGGCGGATGAAAACTGAATAAAATTAGGCTGTACAGCGCTTGAGACTAAACCGGAGGAAACCAATCATTTTGCTCCGCCAGGAACCAACCAAAAGCTTTCCTTAAGCATTTACCTACCTATATAATCGGGCGGATTTTATGCATAATCACACATCACCGACACGACGCCAAAGATACTGACCGACTGAAGAGGAGAAGCTGTCACCTTGATTTATAGCTTACCTGAGGGCATTGACCTGCACCTGCTATGCTAAGTCGAGTCAAAATCTGGCCGGTTTGAATCTTATAAGGGTTAAATATATTTACGATAACCTTTAGGAAAATAGGCTTTCAGCAGGTCTATAATGTTGGTATTTGTTGTGTGTCATTTATACTACCTATCAGGTTACTGATTGTATCTTGGGGAAATTAAGTATAATGATTGTATTTCCTATTATGATTGAATAGACAAAGACTAATAGGACTCATACCTCAATCTATTGTCTCCTATAACTCAATCTATTGTCTCACATGACTTCAGTCTATTATCTCTGATAAGACCAACTGCCATATAACCAAAACAGTCCTTGTTAGGACTCAATCTATTGTCTCCTATAACTTCAGTCTATTATCTCAGATCTGAAATATAACCAAAACAGTCCTTGTTAGGACTCAATCTCTTGTCTCATCTAACTCCAATCTATTGTCTCCTATAACTCCCACCTGATATATCACCAAACAGTCCTCGTCTCACATACTCCTATCATAAGAACATAACGTTATTGTTAGGATATATTATAGCACTTGTCAGAGAGGGCGTGGTATATTATAGGTGGAAGGACATTGTTGTATCACAACTAGGTGTATATATTATTGGTTGTATTCATGTATGGAAGTTATATTATGGGATTAAATTTATGTATTGAAATGGTATTCATGCATTGAATTGTATATTATTGAATGAATATCCATGTATTAGTATATCAGAAGAAAGTGCAAGTAGACACCTGTCTTGTCTCGCTATTGCTAAATCATACTGAGCCATGTTGTCATTCATCCTACATGCAGACACTGAGACACGCTCATATCATATACAATAGAAATAGGTGGGCTTGAGGACAGAAATTAGCCCCTATTTTTCCTTGTTACAGGTTTTATTCGTGTCTTAAAACCTGAGATCGTGGGTCGTCAATCCAGCTGCCTGGAACTCCGCAGGAGCATAGAGGTTGTCCTGACTCTACATCTTTGGTCCCCCTCAGTCTTGGGTGGGCTAAAGGAACGATACTCAGCCGATGTTGTGTGAACCAACCAAAGAAGAACAGACCTTAGAGAGATGAGTACACATTAGTACCATATCTGTCAGCATTGTGAGCATAGAAACTGTCAGTGATGAGAAAGTGAAGTAGCATAGCAATAGACAAAAATAACAGCATAGCTGATAAGTGTTATATCCTTAATTAACAGCACAGCTGATACATGTACTATAATTGAATAACAACACAGCTGATATAATTTTTGTTCCTATAATTGGAAAACTTGTTGTAATATTTATTTACATATATATATATATATAAAATAAATATTTGTAAATCATATGTAAACTTACAAATTCATTACATTCCATTTTTCAACATTCACCCTTCAGCACAAGAGTAGATAGTGTATATACTAAATAAATAATAAGGAAATTGTATTGAAGACTTGCCAATTTTATCATTGTTAAGCAAAATCTGTTTCCTTGTTTTTTTAATATCACAGTTAGTTACACAGCGGAGGTGGCACTTTATGTCGGTCTCCTCTCTACTATTGTTTCGAGATCAGATCATTCACAGCCGTAACTAATTTGTGATACCAGTAGTCCTCTCAGACACTGGGACTTCACCATTTCTGCAGAAATTCTATTTCTGTAATTGTCAGTACTATACTGATCCAAGAGCCAAATAAAACCTCTCGCCACACTGACGAACATTAACTTTTGCCGATGACTTGCTCATTTATAGGACTGGTTCAGAAAGAAATGAAATGGTTAAAAGCATACACGAGTCCCTTCAAGCAGTTTCTAAATGGTGCGACGAAACCAGCTCCAAGGTCAATCCTAACAAAGCCTTTGTGCTTTGGTGCTCCTTGAATAACTCCATATTGAAAGCAGATCTTCCAGACATTACTCTCAGTGGACAGAAAATTGAAAGGCAGAACAAGTTGAAATACCTTGGAGCAACATTCGATCGTGGGTGTCGTACGGATAGGTTTGAGAGTTATTTTTGGCCTTTCTGAGTAGAGTGGATGTTGATAAGTACGTGAGAGAGAAAGGTGTGAGAAATAGATTTTCACAGGTGATAGTTTAAGGAGAAGATATGTCTAGGGAATGAGTAAGGTTCTCTATTCCATCTTATCTATACGACTATAATTAGTACAAGACAATCTTGCCCCTCCTTATACATAGAAATATAAGTTTAACTACACACACACACACAGCTATGTGACAACAAGACACACAAACGTGAAAAACTACGGTTAATTGGGTATGGGTCTGACCAACACACAACGTAAGTTTTCTTTGTTGTTTATTATCATTAAACTTGACAACATCAAATATCTAAAGAAAGATCAAATAAAATCAGATTTACATACATAGGAAAATAACAATAAATGTGCCCTCCCCCTCTGGAGAAAAGAACCCAAAACGTTAATAACCCAAAGGTCAAATGTTAGCACTATGTTACAGAATAGACAGTAAGGTAGACGAAGTTCCTAATAAATGCTACTCAGTAAAGTAAACAATTTTAAAGCAAAATCAAGGATGATAACATTCCTGCAACATGAAAAATATTCATTCTCTCTGTCATATGTGGCCACTCAATCACTCCTTACCTACTCTTGGTGATCCCTTTGGAATCCTGAATATAAAATTGCCAGTGTTTTATCTTCCAAATTGGCCCCAGTCCATCCCCTAATAACTAATATTAATAAGGTGGACGCCATATTTGGTGGTTTATCCTGGATGGACAAATGTCACTTCGAATAGTTAATGTAGAAAAACCGAGAGTTCGCAGTAAACAGAGGAAAATACTTCCAGTATTGGGAAACATCTGTTTGCTAAAACTGTTTCAATTTATAAATGATGGTAGATCCAATCGGCTGGCTCTGTGGTGAGTGCCGATTTTGAAACAGCGTAACTCTTCTGGATAAAATCCACTTGGATACGACTGTCAAAAGTCAGGAGTAATGTTATTTGTTTTACAACGCAGTGGGCTGATAAAATTGAACAAATATTTCTTTGTTTTTATAAGTCCAGTTACATTTACTAGTTAAATGTTTATTTGTCTCTTTGGCCAATCCTGTTCACAAATGAACTTGGGGACACGTAAGCCAAAAAAAAAGACAACATTAATCAATCAGTAAATGAAGAAAAAGACCACTGGTCGCCCTTGATCAGGTCTGCTTAGGAATACAGAAACATTTATGAAAAAAAATGCTACTATTCTATATCGTTACATATATGTACACAGACGGGGACAAGACGATCTCTTATCCTCTCCGTCAGTCCTGATTAAATTTAAAAGGCACACAGTCTTTAGCCTATTCCTATCCGGTCAGCTTGCGCTAGTGCGGTGTGTCTAGGTCGGGTGAAGGTATGCGCCCTCCTCGCCCCTGGCTCGCGTTAACGATCAGCGTACAATGTCTATTAGTATTAAATTATCCATACGCGCACTGACAAAATATCGCCTGTCGTTAATAGCTATTAAATTGTCAGCGTCTGTTTGTTTAGTCGTATGATATAAATAATAGTCACTTATAATAACTACACACAATGAAATAAGCGTGAATTCTTTTCTGTCACTTATCAGTCGCCCTAGTGCTTAATCAGTCAACTAGAACCGTCTCTTCTTGTGTGAGAAAGCGGGTGATGGAAATTACATTATAACTGCACATCTGGTATAAAATAGCTACGCGTTATTTTATTTCACTAGTTTTAACGCTAGAAAATCACAGTGAGTTATAATGGTAAACTTAACACATTAAATCACGTAAATGCTAATTTCTATTACCACAAATCAGGAATGAAACAATCCCCACGAAATGCTATTAACACATCTTCCACAATGGTTCTAGAAAACGTGCTTAGACTATCCAAAATTCTGAGCGACAACTGATAGCGGGTTTCGGAAACCACAGTTTATATATATTATTGGTTCTCTGATCTATAGATGACGTTACTTTTCACATTACCATGTGAATCGAGAGAATCGTGAACAGATTTCACCAGATAAAAGGTTTTTACGGTCGCTCTTTCTCAGCGTTGCTAATCGACATCAGAGACTTAAAACCGTGCAACGGGTTCCACGGAGATTTTCCCCGCTTCTGAAGATCAAAGCGTTAACTCCCCTCTGTGTACGAACTTCAAAGGGTAGTCGGGGAAATAATTTTGCCCATGGGACTACTTCTAAAAGGTCCTGTGTTTTCCCACGTGCAGTCTGTCAGATATCCGATGATTGACAGATCAGCTCGCGTGAGAAACTTGATAAGCAAACGTGATTCGCTAACTGTTATGATTGGCAGGTCGCGAAAGGTGGTAAACAACTTCGTTTGTTTATGTTAAGAAAAAGAGGCGTGGATTAAAAGGTAAGACAGGCAGAAAATTGCATGGTTTTGCTAGCAAATCATATAACGCTAACGAGGTCACGAAAGACTGTCAGATACTGTAGGCTACATTTCCATTATACGTCACAGTGGGCTATCGTATAAGCACCATGTTGATCACATCATACAGAAGTGCGAGAGAGGTCTGGCAGCCCTAAAAACAATGGCTGCAGCGCACCTGGAGCAGAGACTACTGTTTCTCCTGTATCATCAGCTGGTCTTGTCTGTAATCGAGTATGGCCTGGGAATACTCACGCTGTCAACATCACAGTGTGAACGACTGGAACGCATTCTTCTTCTTCCTCGTTCGCCCTGAAAAGGACGGTGGTTGCGTTGTGTCTGTTTACGCCGTAGCTGTGATATCTGCACCTTTCGGTCGACACATCCGGCTTCAGCACGGCATTTTTTAGGGACCGGGTTTGCCTTCCCATTTCGATCCGTACTCGCTCAGCCAGACTGCACTGCTGCAGACTGTTTCCAGGACCACCACGTGGAGGTGGAGTACGGTCTTGACCAGCTCTGGTTCGCTGGTCCTGATGCAAGCAGTCAAGCTATGGGTCGCTGACTGCATTCACTATTGCTGCATCTTTGGATCCCGGAACGCATTCAAAACGAAGGGATGCGTATTGTCTTGGGCTGCACGCGAGATACCCCTATTGTGATGATGCGGCACATGCTTGGATTGCTGTCAATTAGATCCAGATATTCGATGGCCCAGGTAAAAGCGTATATGCGTGTAACCACAGACAAAAGGCATCCACTGCATGGGAACATAGCTGACATCAAAGGAGCGAGAATAAAGAGGGGGATGTCATTGATGGCGCAGACGGAGGAAACTATTAGATAGGTGACCCCAGTTGAAAGTATATTCAAGGGAGAAGAGTGGAGTAAGTCAGATGAGAGCTGGATGAACTATCAGCAAGTCATCATCAGCCTTGGTAGAGAATGCAGAACTTGGGCCAATGGGAGAGCAGAGCTGGAAGTTGATCAGCTTATAAATGATAATGCTGGGAATGATGATGCCATTGTGTACACTGATGGGTCTGTAATCTGTGGTAATAAATCAGGGTGGGGCTTCTCTACTAGAGTAAATGGCAGAACCGTCGCTGAACATAGCGGGGCTTACATGATAACAACCTCCAGCATGAGAACGGAGGTAGAGGCAGCTACTGCTGCCTTAAGATGGCTGTCTGAGACTTTATTAACAAAGGCAGTTATTGTATCAGACTCACAATCCATGCTTCGAAAGGTCCAAAATGGATGGCTTCGACATGAATGGAAAACCTTCAAAGAAGCATCGAATCTTCAAGAACTGATATGGATCTACTGTCCTGGTCATGCCGGGGTACGTGGCAATGAAAGAGTCGACAGACTAGCTTCAAGAGCACCTATAAAAGGTGCGTTGGCCATGGATAAGGACAAAATACTGAGGGCGATTCATGTTCGTCTATTAGAAAATGGCACTGCAATCGATGAATCATCAAGGCTAAGATTGCTGGAATTCGGCATCAAACCTAAGACCAGCATGGATGGACGTATGAGAGTATGCATCCTCAGTGTACACAACCAGTGCGCAACAGGAACAATTAGCATTCATACCCTTCGACATTTGCTGCGGGAGACTGAGCACCAATGGGTTTGCACGGAGTGCAATGACGACGATTCTGATTAACAATAACAATAAAGTATCGATATCAATAGTAAATGCAAATTCTGAGGTTGGTGATATTCGATACGTTGTGATTAGTATTGCGTTGATTTGCAAGGGACAGCGTTGCCACACCCAGGTATATTCACAATGATGTAGGTTTTTTTGTTCCGTCTCGGCGTTATTTTTCTGATTATGTGAAGAACGCAACCTAGAGTTCGCCTTAAAATACCCCAAAATAGCCTAAAATATTGCCTAAAGTCACCGAAGTCGCCTAAAAGTAGTCCACGTCGCATAAATCTAGGGTTTTTTTGGTCAAAATTTAGAGTGGCAACACTGTGAAGGGAAATCACTCTGAAGAACCATAATTACTTCTCCTCCCATGTATATGTGTTCACCATTAACATAAATTGGGCAGCAGACGGAAACACCATAACAATGGCCAGAGTAAGTCATTAGGCATCTCGTAAACATCTCGTAAACTTGTATCCATATGGGCTAGCCGTCCCTTTATTTTTAGTGAAGATAAAATCAAAATAATATATTAAAGTCGCTTTACAAAGGCGACAGGTTTACACTTCGAACTGTGGTGTTTTTGGTATTTCGTTTCAGTGAGTAACTCTAGGCCTACAGGTCTATACGCAAACGATTCTTGATGTTTGTGTGAGAAAAATTCAAACACTGTAATTGAGCAGATGGTCCTTGGAGGGCCCAGAAGACTGGATGCCGCCTTCTTGGCCAAAAAAAGCGGCCGTTTCGCTTCAAGTTGATTTTTTTAAAAACCTCTATGTTTGTCGCCCGTCATTAGTTTTGACAAAGCTCGAAATATGGATAGTCAGTCAGGCAACATGGCAGACCTTATCTGCTGTCCTCGTCATCTACCGAGCGGATTGATAAAACAACATGGAGTATTGTGTAAATCTTAGTCAACGAATGACCATATAAATGTACATGACTTTAAATCATTGTCAATGGATGGGTGTAGAGTTACAAAACTAGAATAAGCATTAGGCAGAAATGAAGCATAGTGGGACGTATGTCAGATTTAGACGAATGTCGCCCACATCATTAAGGTTTTGGTTAAGGTTCCTAAACCCAACCCTTATTATTACAGTGCCTCTAAATTCTTATTAATGTGGGTTACTTAATTGACTGCCAGATCGATAGACATTTGGGCAAACTCTGACATAACATCACACAGTTCTTTGTTTCAACCCTTCAGAGTAACAGTATATAACAAGAACAAAATTTGTTATATAATAGTAAAAAATATAATAAGAATGTAATGGAAGGTTGATTGAAGAACAGTGTATGTTCAATTTCATCCAGATGTCTATCATTCCGGCTAGCAGATAAGTCATCTACATTGATACTGCCTTGAATTAGATTTCCAAGACACAGTCATAAGGGTTAAAATATAAGTATATAAACCAATAAAACGGTATTGAATCAGTTCTACAAATAACGGTTCACATGAAACAAGGGACGTTTCAGGTTTTACCCTTCATCAGCCACAAACAGGTGACAAAGACAAGAATTACATATAGGTACTACAAAAACATTCGATGATGAGAAATATACAACAAATGGGCGATACAAGCAGATGGAAAAAGTAAACAACAACAGTGATGAGAGAAAAAAGAACAATAATAATACAAGAAAATCGTAAAATCTAAAAGAAATACTGAAACAAGAAAGTAAATAATCAATGAAACGAAAACAAGAGAATTAACAAAACTTTGGAACAAGTAAAAGTTCACTGAGCTCGATCCGAAGATGCTGTGAAAGAAAGCCGTAGTATTCCTTCACAGAAATCGCAAGGAAGTCATATTCATAAGGGTTAAGAGCACTAATCCTAATCTAACAACATATAATTAAATAAGAATTTTACAAACTATATAAATTTCCCCAAAATAAGTAAAATCTTGAAAGTAATTAGATATGATATTGTGGAAGTAATTTGATAAACGGCAAAGATAAAGAAACGCTATGTGAAGCAGATCGAAGAAGGCAGACCTGGGGATGACCGCAGAGAAAACATGGACAGGCTCCTGGGAGAGAAAGAGCTGAGAAAATGTGTAGAGAGCAACACAACAGAAGGTAACCTGATCATCAGAAGCTGCCCCCCCCCCCTTTCCTCCAGAAAGTGTGAGTGTATGAGAAATCAGTAACAGAGAAGAATAATACAGTCCATTTATCTCAGTTATGTTTTCTCAGCTTTTGAATAAACATTTGCTTTGCATAGCTATATTGTTTGTAAGAGTTCAAGTCACCCTGCTTCATTACAAGGATTTTCCGTTATTATACAAAAACAAGAACATTGGATGACAGAGTGCTAGACTCACTCCCCCTCCAGCTGGCAGAAAATTCGAGTGAATTTGAAAGCTGCAACCAAGGTGGAGTGTGTTCAGTTCTCTGCACTAGACAACAGGAGGCTGACACTTAGAAGTCTTGACCTAAGTTGCCCTCCCCCCCCCCCCCACCCTCCCCCCCCAGAGTGTAAAGGAGATTAAGGGGCTGAAACACTTGATCGATGGGGCTCAACTTCTGATGATCAGATTGCCTCCTGTTTGTGTCGCTCTGTATAGAGTTTCCTATCAAGGCAAAGTTACTGGATTCAAAACCGGGTTTTTCATGCTCCAGTTTACCTGTCTGTTTATCTGGCACTGCTCTTAAGTTAAGGAAGGCAAATTTAGTGAGGAAAGGAACTAGTCCAACTCATAAAGCTGAGACCTAGTATATGTGAAGTCTCTAACAATTCACTCCCCTGCAGCAGTATCTGCTGTGAAATCACCTCTATATTTACAAATGAGTGTTAAAATTGATCTATTTATAATTTTTTTTTTTCAGGAGTTCAAAGCTGTCAAGTGTCCAAATGAGGAGTTGTCCATTATAAATGCAGTCATTGTCAGTGAAAATGACTTTAAGGACTATCAGTGAGTTTGACCTGACCTGGTGGTTCGTTTTTGTCCCTGCCCTTGGCTTCCGAGGTCTGTTTTCTTAATTTTTTTCCCCTTTTTCCTTCCTTTCACTCTTTGTTGTGCATATCCACACACAAGCACACTCATATATATGTTGATTTACTTCTGGTTTTTTAGCCATAAATATTCATTGCATGTTGGGAATTTCAGTTGGTGGACGTAACATAACATATTGATATATGCTGGTGATACAGTCCTAATAGCAAAAACTGAAGAAAAAAAAGAGTTGCAAGAAATGATTGATACAGAAGTGACAGAAAGTGTAAATAAAGGCCTTAGCCTGATAGCAGAAAGAGAAAAGCAGTGGTCATCTACAAGAAAATGACCTTTCCAGAATGCACTCTCAAAATAAAATGGAACAGTTTAAAAATAAGTCAGTATATTCAAATACCTAGGCACATTAATAACTTCGAACGGAAGATGCAACTCTGAGGTAAAGAGTAGAATAGCTCCGGCAGAAGTGGAAAGTATTATATGTTGATGAAATCACAGGAAACAGATCATAGACGTTACATATAGGCTGCACCTATTCCAGATACTCTGGAAATAGTCATGAGTTTTTCAAGGTAGATAATTAGAGAGCTTAGGGTTTCTAAACTAGATCCCCACAGCTAATGGGTTAGTTCCTCTGTGGATGGGAAGGGGCGAAGCTCCTGACCGGGTTGGAAGGAAAGTCCACTGACCCACCAGCCTTGCAATGACATGTCATTGGGCCAAAAGGGCGAAAAGCTCGAGTGCCGCTGGTTAGAAAAAAAAAAAATGGGTTAGTTGCTGCTGAGCTAAAACATGCAAGAATGAAACACTGCTAATTCTCTTCTCAGCTGCCCCCCCCCCCCCCCCCCCCCCCCCCCCCCCCCCCCCCCCGCCCCAAACCTTCTATCTTATCCTAGAAAACCACTTAATCTGTGCATGATGCTTATCAGCAAATGTGCTTGGGGATAGATACAATGTAGGAGAAGCTGTTGTGTTCTTATATTCTTAAGTGAACTTTGCTTTAATTGTAATTCACAATTTTTTTAATTTCGTAGCCATGTCTATGTTAGCCCAACACCACATAGCGAGTTCTTGTTCACATTGTTGCCACATGCCTGCATGCCTCCAGGCAACATGGGCTTCAACGCATCACATGTAAGTACAAAGTCTGTACACGATGAGTGCTTTATTTTTTTTTAAGTTGTTTAGAAAATGCAAAATTATATAAGCATTTCTATCCTCTTGGGATGTTTTTGCCTTGTTTTCTTGATTTTGGCTGTAGCAGAATTGGAAGAAAAAAACCCCCAGAAAACTTTGAAATAGTTGTGTTTGTGTATTCATGTAAGTAATATATGTTTGTGTATGTATTACATTTAAGTTGAAAAATCAACATAATTTTGTGGCATATTTTAAAAATATTTAGTCATACAGAATTGGTAAACAGAATACTTGTTATAAAATCTAGCTCTTGTCCAGTACAAACTAAGGATCAGGTAGAGTAGTTCACTTCTTATGATCCAGTTTGTCTTAAAATAGACATGTCTTAAGTTGCCATATTCTCACGACTCTTGTCGTTTATCTATGAAAAGTCTTTAGAAATGTATGGCCATACAATTTTCCAACAAAGGTCAGCTCCTCCAAAGCAGACTAGATGATCTACTCCTTTAGAGCTGGTGTAGGAAATAGATTGATTAACAGAAGCAAATAAAGTGAAATGTGGTGTTCCTAAATAATCACAAGATTTCAGTTAAAATACACAGACACAACTACAACAATAGTAGTTACAAGTAAATGTAGCATTTGATGGCATGGTATTGGTTGTCATGGAAACTGCTCTAAAAGATTAATATGCAACTAGTGTAAAAGCCCGTCATAAGACGGGAATTAAATTCAAAAGCACCAATACCTAACGGCAATTTTACTTATTCAAAAGTATTTTAAAAAACCACTATGCATCATCACAGTACACGAACTATGTAGCAGCAGCGAGGATCCCAGTGTGTATATATACGGGATCACATTCTATAAATATATTTTTTTTGCGCACCGTCATTTGTGCATTGTTCTTTGGTAAGTGTCACTATTTTCAGGAGAGTACATATAAGGGAAACAATATAATTAATGTCTGTCAACAAAAGTTGCATCCCTTGGCGTTAGTGACAGAAAAAGGTGGGATTTTATATATATTGATGCTAGTTTCTGAAGCAATGTATTTTACATGATGAGGTTGCTAGCCTCAAGCACAACTTCATTTTAGTGGGTTCTTACAATTGAGGGAGTAGTCACCCTTTTCTTTCTTTGTCTCCTCAGAGACTTATGGGAACTACAGGGGGCGTGCGTATTGTTGTAGCTATTTTTATCTTAATGCTTATTTTCATATTTTATATTTATGTTAGTAATTAAATGTTCCTTTTTTGTGCTTGGTATTCAGATTGTTAATTGTTTCATCTGGTTTAATGCAGCGGAAATGGGCTGGTATCATGATCAACTCTCCTATACACGTGAAACCTGTCAAACTCAACCCTAAAACCCAGTGTATTGGCACCATAGTCGTTGAGGTGGACTTCTTTGCCAAAAAAGGGTGAGCAGGACTTTTGGTTGTAGTCTCATTTCTTCCGACTTTCATCCTGTTCATAGCTTCATCACACACAAAAAAGAAACCATTTGATAGCATTACAAGACAGCTCCTGTATTGGAATCCCTAGGGTAAGAGAGAAAGATGAAGGCCAAAAAACACAAGAGAGCTAGAGATGGAAATAAAATGAATAAAGAAGACATAGAAAGACCTTGCACATAGATGATAGAAAGACCTTGCACATAGATGATAGAAAGACCTTGCACATAGATAATAGAAAGACCTTGCACATAGATGATAGAAAGACCTTGCACATAGATGACACCGGACATGAACATTTGGCGAGCTTTTGTTGAAGACCTTTGATGCATGGGAAGGTGTAAAAGTATTTGATTGATTAGTTCCACATACCAATGCACCGTTTAAACTTAGACTGGGCTGCAAGGCGTGTAACCTAGTGCAACACAAACTGCCTTACTAAACCTGAGTTGACTACTGCCTTTATTAGAGTTGTGAATGTAGAAGTCTAAGGGCAAACGAAGAAGAAGAAACTTAGACTGCAAATTCAAAGGGCTTATTCAGAACCACGTCCTCAGAAGGGACCCTGACACCATTACAAGTACAGCTATGCTATGGACCCCCGAAGGAAAGTGAAAGAGAGGCCGACCAAAAACAACTTGGCGGAGAACTGTGGAAGCCGAGATGCAAAAAATGAACCAGAGTTGGGGCACTGTATGAAGGATGGCTGCCCACCGAACAAAGTTGAATCAATTTGTTGCTGCCCTACAAGATGCCAGGGAGCCACGGTAGCATAGTGGTTAGTGCACTGGCTTCCTAGCTCAGTGGTCTATGGTTCGATCCCCAGATGAGGTGGGATTCTTTTAGGCCGCAAACGGCTCCTGGGTCGACCCAGCCCCAAATGGGTACCAGAGCAACTCTGGGAAGGTTAAGGCGGCCGGCGTGATGCTGACCACATCACCCCTAGTATGCCGACGGTCAAGAAAATATGGGCCTAACACCATATTCCCAATATGCCTCAATGGGCGTGTAACGGGATCCTTTACCTTACCTACAAGATGCCACCAGGCGTGATGGTCACTGACTGCTTTGACGGTCGGCGGCTATGGATCAAAGAAGAAGAAGATTCAGAACCAGATAGAAGATATTCGTGGAGGAAATTTTAAAAACATGAAAATTGTGATTTATTAGACACTGACTGATGCAACACTGATGAAGTATGAACTACAGAGAAAACCATTATTAGATTATTTACAGGCATGCAATTCATCCATCACCCGTGTATTACCGGGGCCCGAAAGGGGAGCAAAGAATAGTAACACTGTCCCCTGCCAAGCATGTCGTAGAAAGCGACTAAGGAGGGTTGGGCATGGGGCCGGTTACCCCATCCTGTAAAAAATTTAAACCACAAAAAACTTCAACAAATATGGACAAGTCAAATAAAGAAAATAAAACACAGCCATCCAAGACAGGGGAAGGTCCTCTCGTGGGGAGGCGTATGATGCAACACAGAGAAAGCCGAAAGGAGTCTGTGTTGCTGACTAACCTTCTTTCTTCTAGGAGAACTTCCAGATTTGGCACCTGGAATGTTCGGACATTAAACGAACAAGGGAAAGTGGCGCAGGTAGCAGCAGAAATGAGGGAATACAAAATCGAGGTTCTGGGAATGTGTGAAACAAAGTGGAAGGGGGTAGACAGGAAGAAACTCATCACAGGTGAATTGGTGCTGTCCTCAGGACATGAAGACGAAAGTTCACACCACAGTGAAGGGGTAGCTCTTATGTTATCTAAAGAAGCACAGAAAGCACTCATTGAATGGGAAGCTGTTGGACCCAGAATAATAACAGCTACTTTCAAAACAGCTAAAAAGAAAATTCATGTAAATGTCATCCAATGTTATACACTAACTAATGACAAAGAAGAGTCTGTGAAAGAAGCATTTTATACTAAACTACAGGAAATTATGGATAAAGTAAAAAGAAGAGACATCACAATTTTGATGGGTGACATGAATGCAAAGATAGGTACAGTCAACACCGGATTTGAAGAAGTCATGGGAAAACATGGGCTAGGAGTAATGAATGAAAATGGAGAACTATTCGCAAACTTCTGTGCTTCAAATCAACTGGCTATAGGAGGAAGCATGTTTCCACATAAGAGAATACACAAGGCAACATGGATATCACCAGACCATAGAACAGAAAATCAGATTGATCATATATGCATAAACAAGAAGTTTAGATCATCATTGCAGGATGTAAAGGTATATAGAGGAGCAGATGTGGCATCAGATCACCATCTTCTGATAGCCAAAGTAAAAATGAAACTCAAGAGATACGCAACAATGCAAAATTATAGACAACAGTATAATGTAGGACAGCTAAGAAATCAAGAAACAAGAGACAAATTTGCGGTCACAGTATCCAACAAATTCCAAGTGCTCCAACAGCTGGAAGATGTAGAGAATACAGAAGACTATTGGCAGCAGGTCAAAACTGTATGGAAGGAGACATGTGAAGAAATACTGGGGAAAAGGGAAAGAGAACAAAAAGCATGGATAACAACAGAAACCATCAATAAGATAAAAGACAGGAAAAACAAGAAAGCAGAGTTAAACACAAGCAAAACCAGAAGTTCCAAAGCCAAGGCTCAAGAAGTGTACACAGAAGCAAACAAAGAAGTAAAAAGAGACAAGAGGAAGTATATTGAGGAGTTGGCAAGAGAGGCAGAAGATGCTGCAGCCAAAGGAAATATGAGAGAACTGTATAGCAGCACAAAGACGCTAACAGGGAAATACAAGCAAACAAGTTGCCTCATAAAAGACAAGAATGGGAAACTGCTCAGCAATATACAAGAGCAAATGAAGAGGTGGACAGAATATTTTGGGGACCTTCTCAATAGACCAGCTCCACAAAACCCGCCGGACATCCAGCCAGCAGAAGAAGAGCTACAAATTAACGGTGAAAGACCAACGAAGGAAGAAATAAAGAAAGCCATAAAGCGTCTAAGAGATGGAAAAGCGTCTGGACCTGATGGCATTCCAGCAGAGGCCATCAAAGCAGATATCGACACGGCTACAGAGATGTTATATAAATTACTTGGTAAAGTCTGGGAAAAGGAAGAGATACCAGCAGAATGGAAGGAAGGATATCTGGTTAAGTTGCCTAAGAAGGGAAATTTACAAGAGTGCACAAATTATAGAGGAATAATGTTACTATCAGTGCCAGGAAAAGTATTAAACAGGATTATCCTTGAGAGATTAAAAGAGTCCATAGACAAGAAACTGAGAGATGAACAAGCAGGTTTTCGACAAAACAGATCATGTACAGACCAGATAGCCACTTTGAGAATAATAGTTGAACAAAGTCTGGAATGGAATTCACCACTATACATCGGATTTGTGGACTACGAAAAGGCATTTGACAGTGTAGACAGAGAATCACTTTGGAAATTGTTGAGGCATTATGGAGTTCCCCTGAAGATCATTAATTTAATAAAGAAAACATATGAAGACATGACATGCAGAGTTCTTCACGAAGGACAGCTTACAGAACCGTTTGGGATAAGAACAGGCGTGCGACAGGGATGCCTCTTGTCTCCATTTCTTTTCTTGCTGGCAATAGATTGGGTTATGAGATCATCGGCAACACACAACAGAAATGGAATCCAGTGGACTCTGACTAAGCAGTTGGATGATCTGGATTTTGCTGATGACTTGGCTCTTCTGTCCCATAGCCGTAATCAGATGCAGGACAAATTGAAAACACTCGATGAGAGGTCACAGCAATTGGGTCTGAAAATACACAGGGAAAAGACAAAAATAATGCGAATAAATGCAGGTAATGATAACAGGGTTGAACTTGAAGAAACACCAATACAAGATGTAGAATCATACACATATCTTGGCAGTAATATAGACAAAGTTGGAGGGACAGACAGCGATATCAAAATAAGAATACAAAAGGCAAGAGGAGCTTTCATTGCATTGGGAAATATATGGAGATCAAGAGAAATAGGATCCAACACGAAAATAAGAATCTTCAACTCAAATGTGAAGTCAGTCCTATTGTATGGCTCAGAAACATGGAGAACAACAAAGACAACAACCAAAAAGCTACAGACTTTCATAAATGGGTGCTTGCGTAGAATAGAGAGATTAAAATGGTATGACAAGGTTACCAACGTGGAACTGATGTCAAGAACTAGACAAGTGCCAGTGGAACAAGAAATGAGAAGAAGACGATGGCGATGGATAGGGCACACACTGAGGAAACCTGTTGATAGCATTACAAGGCAGTCCTTGTTCTGGAACCCCCAGGGCAAGAGAGGCAGAAGAAGACCAAGAAGTACATGGAGAAGAGAGTTGGAAACAGAGGTGAAAATGATGAGGAGAACATGGAAAGAACTTGAGATGATGGCACGTGACAGGAGGACTTGGCATGTGTTTGTTGAAGGCCTATGCTCCTTTGGGAGTGGAGGGTTATGAATGAATGAATTCATCCATAACTGTGGAACAGATGTTGAGAATAGATAGACCTAGAGAATAGCACAATTTAGTGAAACAGTACATAACAAGAACTAAAATTAAAATATAAGGATCAATGATGGTGTGAGGTAAAGGGGTAGTCTGATGGGGTGATTGTATGGCTGATGGCAGATAATTGGTGGATTTTATGTAATCTCGAACACCCACCGTGCTTTCTCACCCCGTTTCACCTTGTTAACAGCAGGGCAGTTATGAGAGGCTTCATTTTAGTTTGTTTGGTTTTTTTTTAATCGTTTGGTTTTTTTATTCGTTTGTTTTTTATTTTTATCGTTTATTTGTTTCTTGGACAGGGGAAGTCACACATAAAAACTTTCATACAAATTTAGTTTTGATTTACTCTATTTGGACTGAGTAGAGGGGGGAAGAAGGTGCTGTATTTGGGTATTGGAAATCTGACTTTATTTTCTTGAATTATTACACCAGATGCCCTAATTATAACCCATCAAGGGTTGAACTGGATACTTTATTGAAAAAAAACAAAAAACTGATGCAACACATCAGTCAATGGTCAGGAACCTGCAGTAAATGAAGATGAGTTAAAGGTCAATGTACTTGCAGGGACACCATGGCAGAAGGAAATAAATATATAAAAAGAGATGGAGAAATGGCAGAGGTGAGGATGATTGGATGCTTGTAGTCAGTAACCTAAAACCAGGAGAGGGAAAGCCCTGATTGATTTTTCATTGCTTGATTTATTAATTTCTTTCCGCCTGCAGTCAGCAAGCCATCACCATAGACAGTGACAAGATGGCGGCAGAATTTTCCATGTCCTTTGGGGGCAGAGCTTTTACCATAGATGAGCCTCTTGTGTTCAGATATGATAAGAAGTTGTTCTCTGCCAGGATCAAGGAAATTGAAGGTAGGCATTAATATTTCTAAATTTGTTTCATTGACCTTTAAAGGTAAAGGTTGCATGTGGCTAGCAACTTCATTATGTAAAACAGATTGCCTTTGAAACTACTGCTGAAAGTGAATACTAGGTACAGGTTTCCTGCAATGGGGACCAGCTACAGTGGAGACTCCATGCTTTGTAAGGAGCGTTAAAGAAAATGATGAAAAAAAGTAAAGGTAGTCCCGTAGCACATACTGCCGTAAGGGGGGGGGGGGGGGGGGGGGGGGGGGGGGGGGTGAAGTGTTAGAGACTTGACTTTACTAGGTCTCAGCTTTATGGGATGGGGTATCCAGTTCCCTTCCTTGCTGCATAGGCTTTCACTAACTCAAGAGTCATTTACAGCTGGGTAGACTGAGAGTGACACTACCTGGTTTGAAACCCAGTAACTTTGCCTTGAGAAGCAAGCACTCTACCCACTCTTGACTTTTTCCATTGCTAGCTGATCTGCACATTAATTTAATCTTCTTCTTCTTCTTTGATCCATAACCGCCAACCGTCAAAGCAGTCAGCGGCCATCACGCCTGGTGGCGTCTTGTAGGGCAGCAACAAATTGATTCCACTTTGCTCGGTCGGCGGCCATCCTTCGTACAGTGCCCCAACTGTGGTTCATTCTTTGCATCTCAGCTTCCACAGTTCTCCGCCAAGTTGTTTTTGGTCGGCCTCTCTTTCGCTTTCTACGCAGCTCTCATACAGTCTTAATTTGGTGTTTGTGCTGTACTGGGAAGACTTCCAAATGTTGTTGAGAATAGCAAAGGCTGTTCTCGCTTTATTCATTCTGTTGTTAATGTCCTTGCTTGTTCCGCCGTCAGGTGTTACTATGCTTCCTAGGTAAGTAAATGTGTCTGTCTGTTCTAACTTCTGGTTCCTTACTGTTATTGGCTCAGGATTGCCCACATTTAGTGTCATGACCTCCGTCTTCTTCAGATTGATGTTCAGGCCAACCTGCTGGCCATACTTATTCAGTCTATCAGTTTTGTCTTGAATGTGTTGGTGTGACATTAATTTAATGGGGTCAGTTAAAAGTAACAGTTTAATCCAAGGTCTTCTGGTAATATTTAATAAGGACTACTTTATATTGTAGTCAAGAAGTAGGTTATATTTCTGCGTTCTTACAGTGCTGAAGGAGGAAAAAAGTTTTGTTTTTTTAAATTTAAATTACTGTATTTTTATAGCGCTGATGGAAGAATTTTTTATGATATTTTTGGGGTTTAAATTAGATAGTAACTTTAAAGTATTTTTGTGTAACATACTTTTTAAGTTACAGGTATTAATTTAATTTTGAAAGACTTGTCTTCAGAAAATTCAGCACGACACTTCTGTGTGAATCTGTGAACCTTAGCCTGAGATTGTTGCTGTTGACTAACTAGGACTTCTTAGCTTGTCGCTTATTCGCAGCCAATGCCAAGCTGAAGAATTTGCCTGAGTTCTGTAGTTGTTGAGTGGTGCTGCATAGAGTGTTTGTGATTGTTGGGGAGCCTGGCAGTAGCTTTCTTCTTTCAGTGGAGAGTCCTGGGCAAGTCAGCAGCACATGGTGAACTGTCTCATATGGATGGGTACAGTTGTGGCAGTTAGGCTCATGTACTGGGTTTAATTTGTGTGTTGTGTTCTAAATTGGAAGATTGTGCTCTGCTCCATTTATCATAGGTTATTGATGTTGTCATTTTTGTTGGGATGGGCCATTTCTTTATACAAGGCACGTCCAGCAGACCCTTTTGCCCATCAAATCAGCCATTGGTCTTTGAAGTTGTTTTGGAGTATTTGTTTATCTGTCTGCATGTTTGCTGGAGTGTTTGTTTGAACCATGCTTGCTCCTAGTTTTGCTAGTCTGTCTGCCTTTTCATTTCCTGATATGTCTGTGTGTTCTAGTATCCACTGGAGAGTGGCTTTGATGTTTTTGTTGTTAGCAGGCTGTCAGTTGTTTCAGCCAACTGTAATATTTCATTATTTTCATTTTGGAGGTATTTTTCCAAAGCCTGAAGTTTTGATTTTGATTCAGTGAAAACTATGGTATCTAGGGTGTATACATTTCTTGTCTTCTAGGGTGTATACATTTCTTGTCTGAATTGACTGAGTATTGCTGTGAAGGTGGTGTTTATTGTTGTATTTTCTTCTTGGTATTTTAGTACAGAGTTCTCCACACGGTTCATGCATTTCTATTATGATCTTTTGAAACTTTAGAGTTCTAAATAATGAGATGAGAGGATAACCATTAGAAGATGAGAGAAAGAAGCATAAAGATACATCTTTGCTCAGATGTTATTTCATTGTTGTTGTTTTCTTGTAAAACAACACTACCTTTCTTGATTTTCTGAAAATCATAAAATGCTAAGAATTACGTATAACATTTTTCAATTTTTTTTTTGGTTCTTATGCTTGTTTGACGTTTGAATGATCCAGTTGTGAAAGAAATAGGATGTAACTAAAGATTGTTTCTGTTTTGTTTGTCAACAGTTATTGATTACTCTCATATGGATGCCAAGGGAAAATTGGCAGGAAAACCTCATGTGGTGAGTCATTTTCTCTTTTTTTTGTTGTTTTATTAGTAACATCATCAGTATCCTCACCCCCCCCCCCCCCCCCCCCCAAAGAGCATAAGCCTTCAACTAATTCATGCAAAGCCTTCCTGTCCTGTGCCATCCATAGTTACATTGGTTGACCAGTGTATTTCACCATTTTCCTTTATGTTCCTTACTAAACATGGAGCCACTACCTGCAGTTGGTCACCTCACAAGAAGCCTGTACCAAGCATTCACACGCTCTTGCTGCACTGGATTCTGTGGCACTTTGTTTTACATGATAATGTTGCCAGCCACGTGCACAACCTCATTAGTTGCCTTGTACGATATGCTGAGGGTGTTGTAGTCATATTCTTTCTTTGTCTCTTCAGAGACCCCCAGGAGTTACGCGGGGCAGTTGAACAGTTACCATTACATTTTTTTCTTTCAAAATTCTTTCTGCTGCAGCTACATCAGTCTTTTTGGTTGGGTTCTCCAACACATTTGACAGACATATCAGGGCTATTTTGTGTGTCTTAAACATGTTTAGGGGGCACTGTGGCATTGTTCTGTTTATAGATGGACTGTTTTTTATGGTGACTTTGGAGTTGGGGCGTTGGTAACAGTTTTAGGACAGGTCCATAAAGAAGGAATGAATAAAAAGCATTATTTCATCAGGGTGGAGAAATAAGACCACTTAACACCTGAACATTGATTGAAAAATATGCCAAAGAAGGACAACTTACTGACCTGTGTCCAAATGGGGTTGAATAGTAGCCCCCTTCAGTCATAACTGGCTATGAGATTGTGCCCCTGGGGTGATAGCCTGGCTAACTCAGTAGAGCATGAGACGCTTAATCTCAAAGTCGTGAGTTCGAGCCGAACGTCAGGGGTTAAATATGTACATATATACTCATATGCACACATACTACAGGAACAATCATCATTCATATCTTTTGACATGTGCTGTGGGAGACTGAGCACCTATGGGTTTGCCTGGAGGGCAGTGAAGTTGATTCTGAACAACGGTTATAATAATTGCAATGCACATACAGTAGTAAGTAGCAAAATGTGAAGCTTTATTTTTTTTTTTAATAATAATTTTCATTTTCAAGCATTATTAATGAGACTGATTTTTAAAAAAAAAAACATAATTATTTAATGTTCTTTGTCTCATGTCACCGTTTTAGTCCAACACTGGTCTCCTGTCGCCAAACTCTGCCATAGTGTTTGAGAAAGTAGAAGGGTCAGTCATCTCTTTCACAGGCAAGGCTAAGGGGTAAGTCTTCTCTTTTCCTCTCAGATGGTAGATAGCTAGGGGTAATCATGGTCTATGTTAACTTGACGCAGTTTCATGGTAAAAACTTTAACATAACATTTTTCTAAAAATTGCATCATAATGTGTGGAATAGTGTAACCGTATCTGATATATTAAATGTCATACATTTTGTCTCATCTTAAAAATCTTAGAAGTTAAAAAACTTAATTGAAAGTATGTTGTTATCTTCGTTGTCCACTGTTGCATTATTGTACTGGATAAAAACTTTATTTTGGTTGTCTCCCTTCATGGTTATTTCCCTTTATGCCTCAGTTTTCCAGTCATGTGTGCAGGATTTTAAAATACATTTTCAGTTGAGATTTTATGGTTCTTTAGCAGCACGTTCAGTTTGTTGTTTATTTTACTACTTAGCGTCAATATATTCTTGCTGAAATGTCTATCATCAACAAGTACAGAAGACTTCTGCCTAGAAGATTCCATTTTGCTCTAAGTACATGTTTCCCCCGCTATCCGAAAGTAGAGCATTCCTATGAAACCTTTCGTAAGCCAAAATTGTGTAAAGCAAAGAAGCAATTACCATTAATTTATATGGGGAAAATTTTTGAGCGTTCTCAGACCCAAAAAATAACCTACCAAATCATACCAAATAACACATAAAACCTAAAATAACACTAACATATAGTAAAAGCAGGAATGATATGATAAATACACAGCCTATATAAAGTAGAAATAATGTATGTACAGTGTAGTGGGAGGTACAGGAGAGTGGGGTGTAGGAGAGAGAGGAAGAGGGTCATCTATTAACATCTCATCATCATCTGAATCCATCAGGGCAGGCAGGTCACTAATGTCTACACTTTCTTATATGTCTGCCTGTCTTGATGTCGAAGGTCGAGGTTTGTCGTCTGCTGTGGCTGACGTGAAAGGCTTGAAATACAACAGAATGCTTGACTGCTTAGCCTCAAGCATTTTTCTATCATACAGTTCTTTGTAGGCACTCAAAACATCATGCAAACCTGCCCTAAACCTATGTGCCCTTTCAAAATTAAAGTCATACTTTCCTGCAATCATTGCAGCACTGTCAATCATAGCGAAAATCTCACGCAAGTGCTTCACGTTCAGTTCCAGGACGACTTCACTTTCAGGCCTTTCGCTATTGCGTTCAGCTTCGATTCATATCCTTTCCTCTTTGTTGCGTGCATATTTTGACGCACATATTACAAAAATACGATATGGCTATTTAATATGGAAAATATATATTTGCATTCATTTGTGTATGAAAATGCTTCCTCTGGTAAAGCTAGATAATTCATGATTGATTTACACTTTTGATTATATGAGTGATCTTTCTTAATATTGATTCAGCGCATGGATATTGTATTCATGTCCGTTCTTATTTGTTCGGGCCAGAAAATAGATTAATTTTGCTTGTTATGTTTATGGCCTGAATTCATGTGTACTACTTGTCTAGTGCAAGTAGATTCAGTCGTATATTGTATACCTTTGTATGTTCAGGTCGGACTATATTCTTTCTGCCAGAATCTAGCGCAGGTTTTCGTAGTCCTACTGGGTTGTGAAGAGTTCCGATAATGTCGCCAAGAAATGGCTGAGTGCTTTTTCCAGGGCTGGCACTGTTTAAGGTTTAACAGTGATTCATAGATGTTTTTCTAGGAGAAGTTTATGTCTCTGCAAGAGTCTATTTGTCAGAGATCCTCCTCATATGTGTGATTCGGACTCCAGTTATGCCAGACCCTATTTTTGATGATCTCGAGTCGATTAGACCTAGATGGAACATTGTGCTTCGTATCGCTAGGGTCGTGTTTTGTATCGACGAAGATGACAGGCTTTCCTACAGCAGTTATGTCTACGTGAATTAACTTGATTACTGTAGAGCTGTATGGAAAACTTTATGAAATTATTTATATGCACATTATAAATTAACTTTGGCTGATATCTACCTTCCTACGAGTGAGTGAGCGACAACTCAGGAAGGCGGCCATGTTATATTCCTGTCATCATATTTTTGATCACTGTCAAGAGAACAGATTATGTATCCTACTATCGGGCAGTGGTATCGAGATCTTGTTATGAGGTGAAAACCCACTATCGTGGTTTATGATTATTATACAAACATTGGACATATTTCAGCTTAAGAACTTAGCCATGAAATGAAAGTTCGACCAATGACTTTTGTATGTTTACCGATCCTCATTGACGCGTTCAGTCAGTAGAGGATACGGCGATTAGTTACTAGAACAGTGAATGCTACCTTGGGTTGAATGATATTTCACTACTACATGAATGTATCATCCACGATTCAAATAACCAATGAATTGATGTCAACATGTATCCATGACTGTATCCGTGCTGTCCAGTTTGCGTGCCTTCATTAAACTATTGAAATGTCAGAGGCAGTTCAAGTCGTCATTGCATTACATGAGAGTGTGTGAGAGTTATTATCAAGTGGTCTGTTACACCGAACTACTACACCATTCGCGTTACTTGACACTCCCACTCAATGTCTACATGACAGGTTCATTCGATGATGCAGAGGTAACTGAAGAAGACTTTCTTCAGTAATGGTCAGTGCATGACCCAAAACATAACATCCGCATCCAGACATTCAACAGTGGCCAATACACAACAACACGTTTATTCTACAGTAGTGGAAAGGCATATATAACATCCCTGATACTCTACAGTGGTGAACCAGATTCCTGGGGTTATGATAACCAGACCATCCCTGACGCCACATACGACACGCATGAACACCAGTGTACAAGTTACAACGGGGCAGTCGATGTCAGCTTGACCTGTATTACCGATCGGATGCTGTATCTAGGTCAGCGCTTGTTGACAGTTTTTTTCGCTGTACAGACGGTATTACACAGGACATTTGTATCAAGTGTAGAAAATATCGGGAGCAGTACTGTTGACATTTCTCATCGTACAGAAGAGAGAAGTGATTGTTGATCCTGTACAGAAGAATCACAGTGTTGTTGAACATAAAGTGCATATTTCATCGTTGGATCTTCATATGCTCAAAAATAAATTGAACATTGTAATAGTGTAGAAAACAAATCTATTATTTAATTGTTCATTAAAAGTGGCAGGTTATTGTTACAACACTATACCAGCATCACATTCTATCCACAATACATTCTATTAAGTATATATATATATATGTATGCATTTATGCTATTAAGGTTTACATGTATTTATGTTTATATGTTATTTGTTGTGTGTTAAGTTAGTCTGTATTCTGCGGGCCTGGATGGGAGGTGACTAGAACAGGAAATACCAAGTGACATTGGTCTTGCTCTAGCGTTCTATAGGGAGCAAATTTCTTAATTGAAATTTGCATGCAACATTGTTTGCAAATATTTGTTAGTTGTGAAGACTGTATTCTTGTTGTTTTTGTAATATTTCTATGTTCTTTAGTTTTGTTTGATTTGTTTGTATAATTGTAGGTCTCATCTTTCCTTTCATTTCAGTTCTTTACACCCTTATGTTTATACACTGTGGCGTTATTTGTCTTGTTGATTTCATTGCGGTTATCATCACAGATTCTGTGATCATTTTTTTTTTTGATTTTTTTCTATTTGATTTAATTTGATTCCCGCAATTGTTTTCATATTGTCTTTTCTTGTTTGTCCTTGTTAATGTCTTTGGTTGACAAATAATATATAAGGTATATTTGAATATATTTATATTATAGTACAGAGCAGTACTTAATTACTATCATTGGTGTACAAGGAATTATAAAGTAGTTGGGATAGAAAATATTATTTTCCACACAGGTACTCAAGTGATCACATTGATTACATTAAGGAAGATTATAACAAGTATACAAGACCTTTGTAAGGCTTGTCTCCCACAGTGTTTGGGATATACAGATATTGTTTTCCACAGGTACTCAAGTAACCATACAAGTTTTTCACTAAGACTAAGTCTATAGTATAGACTTGTCTCCCATTAAAGTGGGATAGAGTAATTTATTTACTTTTTCAGGTTTCTGATTTAATAAGACAAGATGTCTACATTAGATTACTTTATTGCACAAGGGAAATCCCTTGATAAGACTGGTAAAGAGTTAGAAGAATGGACAACCGCTCAATTTGCTATTGCATTAAAATCAGAAGAGAAAAAACAAAAAGATGAAGTTGAACAAAAGAAGATAGATGCTGAGAATTTCAGATTGCAGATGCAAGCTGAGGAGAAAAAAGCTGCTGCTGAGGAGAGAAAAGCTGCTGCTGAGGAGAGAAAACTTCAAATAGAAGAAAAAAAATTAGAAACTGCTGCTGAGGAGAGAAAAGCTGCTGCTGCTGCTGAAGAGAGAAAAGCTGCTGTTGCTGCTGAAGAGAAAAAATTAGAAGCTGCTGCAGAAGAGAGAAAAGCTCTGGCTGAAGAGAAAAGATTAGAAAGAGAAGCTGCTGCTGCTGCTGAACAAAAGAAATTGCAGATGCAGGTGGAGGAAAGGAGATTTGTGGCAGAACAGAAAAAATTAGAAGCTGCTGCTGCTGCAGAACAGAAAAAATTAGAAGCTGCTGCTGCTGCTGAACAAAGAAGAATAGACAGAGAAACTGAACAGAAAAGATTAGACAGGGAAGCTGAAGAAAGAAAAGCAATAAGAGAACATGAATTTGAGTTAGAGAAATTAAGATTGACAAGTATGACTAATGTTAATCAGGCATCTGGTGGTAATGGTAAACCCTTCAATTATAAGGTCAAGGTGCCAGCGTTCAACTCTGCCAGTGATGATATAACATTCTGGCTTGATAGATTTGAACGTGCTTGTCGAGCTCATAATGTTGACAAATCACAGTATGTGAATCAGTTGTCTGAAAATCTAAAAGGGGAGTCTCTGACTAAGTTATGTTTGGTTGAAGAGGCCGACAAGGATAATTATGATGCTATTAGGGCAGCTTTGATAAAGAGGTATCAGCTGTCAGAAGAAGGTTATCGTCTTTTGTTTAAAACAATGAGACCTGAGGTAGGTTTAGAATTCTCAGATTTCATTTCAAAAGCACGACTTACACTCTCACGATGGATTGAATTATCCAAAATAGAGAAAACATTTGATGGTCTTACAGATTTATTGCTAAGAGACAAGGTCATGTCTTCGGTAAATAAACCATTCCTAGAGTTCTTACATGAGCGTAAACCTAGTACATTAAAGCAAATGGAAGAGTATTGTGACCAGTATGCCACGGCACACCCTGACATGATTCTTAGTAACACTAACATTAAAGAGGGTATGCCAGTTGCTTCAGCAACAGAATATAATCATAATTACTCACACAAATTCCAAGGAGCTCAAAATAAATTTGATAAAAAGGTTAATTGGAATAAGTATCAAAACCAAGGTAACCACTCAAATCAGGGTTCTTCTTCGAAGAACTGGAATCGGGCTGACAGTCCTCAATACGGGAGGGGTGCCCATAATTTTAGAAATTTCCGAAAAGGGAGTAACTATAGGAACTACCCAAGTTCTTCATGGAAACAACAAAACCAACATTACAGGGATACTCATTATAATGAGCATGATGATTATGATCATGAATATTATGATTCAAACCCAAATAGGGGTTATAACAGAGGTAATAATAATTACAGAGGCAATTATAACCGAGGTAGATCACAACACAAAAGACAGGGTAAATCTCATTACCAGGCTAACTCTGCACAACAAGAGTTCCATGAGTCCGGTAGTCAGAATAATGATAAAAAAGACTCTAATAATGTAGGATGTTCTGCTTTCGATTTTGACAGAGCATTTCAGTGTTCCCAATGCAAAACATTATTCGAGCCAACCACAGTTTCGACTTTAAGCTATGGTCATCCTCTTCCTGCTCTTCCTGCGTCAATCGCGCATGATGGAAGAGGTGCTCTTGTCTTGAATAGAGGTCTAGTAGAAGGTACTCCGGTCTCAATTCTTTTCGATTCCGGGTGCACAACCATTGGAGTGAGGCAGTCACTTATAGATCCTTCTCGAGCCACTGGCAAAATAATCAAATGCATAACATTTGGTGGCACATTGGAGAAGTACTCCACTGCCATTATCAACATTTCTACTCCCTTCTTTACAGGAGATGTGCACGCATGTCTTCTGCCGAATCCGATCGCTGATCTTATCATCGGTCGCATTCATGGTGCAAAAGAATGCACTCCGCAACAAATTGCCGAGTGGGAAAGTGATAATATGCACACTGCAAATGCTGTAGTCACTAGAGCTCAAGCTCTAAACATGCCGCAATCTTCACCTTCTGGAGATAATGATGACCAGAACCAAGGTGATCTCTTGGAGATTTCGCATGTTTCCTTTATAAAACAGCAGGAAGATGATCCTACTCTAAAGAAATTCTTTACTCTGGCAACAAAAGGTGATCCGAATAAGGATACAAATCGTAAATCTTGGATTACGATGAGGAATGGCGTACTTGTACGTATGGTACAAGACTCCGCTAAATCCATTCATTCTCAAATTCTTGTGCCCAAAAATATGAGAGTTAAAATCTTACAGCACGCTCATGATTCTCAGTGTGCTGGACATATGGGTTTTTCCCGTACTAAATCTAGAGTTCTTGCATCTTTCTTTTGGCCTGCTGTGAATAAGGACATACGAATCTATTGTCGATCTTGTAAAGTATGTCAAGAGGTTAAATCCAGAGGTCCACGCCATGCTGCACCTATTCAGGCTGCAGACATTCCCATTCGACCATTTCAAAAAATGGCGATAGACATCATTGGTCCATTTAAGATAAAGTCTGCTAGAGGACACCAATTTATTTTGACGTGTGTGGATATGTGCACACGTTGGCCAGAGGCTGTTCCTCTAAAGAGCATAACTACTGCTGATATTGCAGATGCTCTTTGGTTAATATTTTCTCGTCTGGGATTTCCAGCAGAAATATTATCAGACCATGGTACCCAACTCATATCGGATACCATGTCTCAAGTGATGTCGACTCTAAAGATAGAAAGATCTCTGAGTAGTATTTATCATCCTATGTCCAATGGGATGGTAGAACGTCTAAATAGAACTCTGAAAAACCTACTAGGTAAGATAACTGAGGATCATCCTCAGGATTGGGACAGGATTTTACCCGCGGCTCTCTTTGCATATAGAGAGGTCGCCAACGAACATACAGGATTTTCTCCTTTTGAACTTGTCTTCGGCGCGAAACCGCGAGGTCCTATGAATCTACTTCATGATCTCATAACTGCTGATAATATTGTCGATGACACAAAATCCTCTTACGAATATGTCATTGCACTTAGACATAAGATTATCGAAGCATGCAAATTGGCAACTGCTTCTTCTGAATTTGCGAAACAGAAGGCAAGGCAATTTGCCAATAAGACCAGATGCTTGCGACAACTCTGTCCAGGTGACAAAGTATTGGTCCTGCTACCTTGTAGAGAAAACAGACTTCTTATTTCTTGGAAAGGTCCGTACGATATAATATCAAAAGTTTCCGATGTTGACTATATCGTCGATATTGACGGGAAGCATAAAACCTTCCACATCAACATGCTCACGGAATTCCATGAACGTCCGGATTATTTACAACCTGTTTTCCAGGCAACGGACGATTTTCCAGTCCAACATGGACATTACTCATCACTGTCAGTAATACAGGATGAGGAAACGAGTTTCTCGGATGTAAATCTACCTTTTCCAATGATTCCGCTTCACTCTAATGAATCATGGAAAGGTGTTGCGATTTCTCCTGAATTATCTCCAGGAGAACAGAAACAAGTTTCTACTATGTTACAACAATTTCAGGATGTCCTTACTGACATTCCTGGTCGAACTAATGTCATTGATCACGACATTATTCTTACTGACCATAATCCTATAAGAGTCAGACCGTATCCTATCCCGATACATTTTCAAGCACAGGTAGAAAAAGAGTTGGATGAAATGATAGATTTGGAAATAATTGAACCATCCACATCAGCATATTCTTCACCGATGGTTATCGTGCAAAAAAAAGACAACAACATACGTCTTTGCGTTGATTATCGCAAATTGAACCAAGTGACGAAATTTGATGCTGAACCTATGCCTTTACTTGAAGAGCTACTTACCAGACTATCGAATTCTCATTTCTTTACTAAACTCGATTTGTCTAAGGGATATTGGCAAGTTCCATTATCCGAACACGCCAAACCGTTTACTGCTTTTTCGACACCTAGGGGTCTATTCCAATGGAATTTCATGCCTTTCGGCCTAATGAACGCCCCTGCAACATTCGTACGCATGATGCGTCGAATCCTATCTCATCGCTCAGATGTCATTGCATATCTTGATGACATCTGTCTTTTCAGTGATACTTGGGAAGATCACTATAACGGGTTAAACGAACTATTCTCTATCTTACGCGAGCATAAGCTAACAGCGAAACCATCTAAAGCTTGTATTGGTTTTAGCGAAATATCTTTCTTAGGTCACCGTGTTGGTCATGGGTTCCTAAAAACAGAAGACCATAATACAAGTAAGATACTTAACATTTCTATTCCTAAGACTAAAAAGCAAGTGCGAAGTCTCTTAGGTCTAATACAATTTTATGGACGATTCATTCCGAATCTGTCCTCCATTATGTCACCTCTTTCTTCCTTGCTAAAGAAAGGGTCTCCTAATGTAGTCCATTGGACTCAAGAATGTCAATCCTCTTTGGATAAGGTTAAAACTATGTTTTCTACTTCACCTATCCTAGTATTGCCTTCTAAGGATAAGACATTTATTCTTCGTAGTGACGCTTCATCCACAGGGATTGGAGCAGCACTAATGCAAGAGTACTCTGGAACTCTGCATCCTGTGATGTATATTTCTCGAAAATTAAATGCCGCAGAGAAGAATTACTCGGTCCTAGACCGTGAATTATTGGCTATGGTTTGGTCAATCCTTAAACTGCAAAGATTTCTTCTTGGCGCGCATTTCATTGTGGAAACTGACCAGAAAGCTCTTACGGCTATTCAGAGTAAAAATCTGAAGAGCGCGAGATCAACGCGATACGCGATTGCTCTGCAGCCGTTTCATTTTTCGGTGCGAGCTATCCGTGGGTCAGAAAATGTGATGGCAGATATTTTGTCTAGATGCCCACATGATTCATAACTGTTAAATTATATGCCTAACTTTGCTACAGTTGTTCCTATGTTGAAATGTGTACACATATGGAATATATCATATATTGATTGTAACACTACTTAGCGGTTCATTGATGTTTATTCACCGCTGATCTTTCAATGTTTTCGTCTTTGATGATCATGAGGTTAAGGTATCTAAGATGAAATTTATGTATAAACTAATGAAAAAAGTGTGGCATTGCCAGTATTGTAGTATGCGTTGGTGACACCTCTCTGGAAATATTTATACTTAGAGAAATACTTTCTCTAAGTTCATGAAATATATTCTCAATGCTTATCATCTGCGCATTGTTATTGGTGCGTTGTGAGCCTATTGTATGTTGCTCCTAGATGTATTTCAAAACAAAAAAAAATGTACCATTTTTTTTTTCCCCGAGGGGTGTGGTAATCTGTTGCGTGCATATTTTGACGCACATATTACAAAAATACGATATGGCTATTTAATATGGAAAATATATATTTGCATTCATTTGTGTATGAAAATGCTTCCTCTGGTAAAGCTAGATAATTCATGATTGATTTACACTTTTGATTATATGAGTGATCTTTCTTGATATTGATTCGGCGCATGGATATTGTATTCATGTTCGTTCTTATTTGTTCGGGCCAGAAAATAGATTAATTTTGCTTGTTATGTTTATGGCCTGAATTCATGTGTACTACTTGTCTAGTGCAAGTAGATTCAGTCGTATATTGTATACCTTTGTATGTTCAGGTCGGACTATATTCTTTCTGCCAGAATCTAGCGCAGGTTTTCGTAGTCCTACTGGGTTGTGAAGAGTTCCGATAATGTCGCCAAGAAATGGCTGAGTGCTTTTTCCAGGGCTGGCACTGTTTAAGGTTTAACAGTGATTCATAGATGTTTTTCTAGGAGAAGTTTATGTCTCTGCAAGAGTCTATTTGTCAGAGATCCTCCTCATATGTGTGATTCGGACTCCAGTTATGCCAGACCCTATTTTTGATGATCTTGAGTCGATTAGACCTAGATGGAACATTGTGCTTCGTATCGCTAGGGTCGTGTTTTGTATCGACGAAGATGACAGGCTTTCCTACAGCAGTTATGTCTACGTGAATTAACTTGATTACTGTAGAGCTGTATGGAAAACTTTATGAAATTATTTATATGCACATTATAAATTAACTTTGGCTGATATCTACCTTCCTACGAGTGAGTGAGCGACAACTCAGGAAGGCGGCCATGTTATATTCCTGTCATCATATTTTTGATCACTGTCAAGAGAACAGATTATGTATCCTACTATCGGGCAGTGGTATCGAGATCTTGTTATGAGGTGAAAACCCACTATCGTGGTTTATGATTATTATACAAACATTGGACATATTTCAGCTTAAGAACTTAGCCATGAAATGAAAGTTCGACCAATGACTTTTGTATGTTTACCAATCCTCATTGATGCGTTCAGTCAGTAGAGGATACGGTGATTAGTTACTAGAACAGTGAATGCTACCTTGGGTTGAATGATATTTCACTACTACATGAATGTATCATCCACGATTCAAATAACCAATGAATTGATGTCAACATGTATCCATGACTGTATCCGTGCTGTCCAGTTTGCGTGCCTTCATTAAACTATTGAAATGTCAGAGGCAGTTCAAGTCGTCATTGCATTACATGAGAGTGTGTGAGAGTTATTATCAAGTGGTCTGTTACACCTAACTACTACACCATTCGCGTTACTTGACACTCCCACTCAATGTCTACATGACAGGTTCATTCGATGATGCAGAGGTAACTGAAGAAGACTTTCTTCAGTAATGGTCAGTGCATGACCCAAAACATAACATCCGCATCCAGACATTCAACAGTGGCCAATACACAACAACACGTTTATTCTACAGTAGTGGAAAGGCATATATAACATCCCTGATACTCTACACTCTTGCAGTTACATCAGCTCTTCATCTGTCAGTTCTTGGTCATGGGATGCCAAAACCTCTTCAACATCATCTTCATCAACTTCCAAAAACCCAGCCTCCTTAGCCAAAGTCACTATTGCCGTATTTATTGTTGTTGGTTCGAAGCCTTTAAAATCGTTCACTGCTTCGGGACACAGTTTCCTCCAAACGCCATTTCTCATCGAAACTGTTAGCCTATCGAGAGCATCTCCAAGGTTGGCGATTGCCAATTTTATATTGCAGTCTTTCCAGATCTCTCGCAAAGATGCTTCAGAGTTGCTCTCTCTGTCAATGGCACTTACAATAAAACGCATCATATTTTGCGTATAGTAAGCCTAAATGGTGGCTATTAGGCCTTGGTCACACGGTTGCAGCAAAGACGTCGTATTCAGCGGTAAGAACACAACACGAATGTTACCGCCATACTTGGTAATGCCAGGTGGATGAGCAGCACAATTATCGACAATCACAAGACACCTATTATCGAGGTTATTTTCTCTGCAGCATTTTTCAACAAAAGGACTAATGTATCCACTCATGTACTCAGAAAAAATCACTTGGGTATTCGCTTGGATGAGAACGAAACACAACAGGAAGTGTATTCTTATCTACGCCTTTAAGTGCCCTCGGATTTTTTGAATGGTACACTAGTAGAGGCCTAAGGACAGCATCACCAGCGGCGTTCTCTTCTTCGTCCTCGTTCGTCCTGAAAAGGACGTTGGTTGCGTTGTGTCTGTTTATGCCGGAGCTGTGATATCTGCTCCTTTCGGTCGATACATCCGACTTCAGTACGGCAGTTTTTGGGACCAGGTTTGCCTTCCCTCTGCGATCCCTACTCTCTCAGCCAGACTGCAGTGATGCAGACTGTTTCCAGGACCACCACGTGGAGGTGGAGTAGGGTCTTAGTCAGCTCTGGTTCGCTGACTCTGATGCAAGCAGTCAAGCTATGGGTCGCTGACTGCATTCTCTATTGCTGCATCTTTGGGTCCCACCAGCGGCGTTAATAATAGACATTAGGGTAAACTTGTCCTTCGATGCCTTGTGTCCCTCAGCCTGATTTTCTCCTATGGATACAAACGTCTTGCTCTGCAATTTTTTCCAATAAATTGCAGTTTCGTCACAGTTAAAAACTTGCTTATACGAATAACCACCTTCTGTAATTATTTTCTTAACACATTAACTACCAAATTAAAAAACACACTGTGGCCGAATTAAATTTTTTTCCCATTTTCATCCTGTAGGTGTTTGCACAAAATAAGCTGTAGTTTTCGTAATTGTTTACAGATTTTTATGAATTACTACTTACTTACTTACTTAGTCGTTCCCCTTCTACCGTGAGGTGTAGAGGTTTGGAAGAGAGAGCGCCAGACTATTCTATCAGCAGTCTTCCTCCTGGCCTGGTTCCATTCTAGTCCTCGGTCCTTCAAAGATTGTCTAATGTTGTCCTCCCAGCGGACTCTGGGTCGTCCTCGGGGTCTGGATCCTTGGCTCTTTGTTTCCCATGCTTGTCGTGGTAGCCGATCTTCTCCCATTCTGCAGACATGGCCAAACCATCTTAGTTGGGACTGTTCTACTTGGGTCTGTAGGGGGTGGCATTTTAGGCCTTGACGTATCGTCTGGTTGCGTACCATGTCTCTTCTTGTTACTTCAACCACCTTCCTCAGATACCTCATTTCTGAGGTTTGGATCTGGCTTTTATAGGTTGTAGTCATTGCCCATGACTCGCATCCATATGTCAAGACTGGGACATAGGTGGAGCGGTATACAGCCATCTTCGTTTTCTTACCAACCTCTCTCTTGCTGAGGAATCCTCGATTTATGGCCTGAAAAAGTCTCCCAGCTGCTGCTTTTCGAGTGGCCAACTCTTCTTTGATGCCTCCCTTTCGGTCTATAATAGCTCCGAGGTATTTAAAGTGGTCGACCTGCTCCAGGACCTGTTCTCCCAGCTTAATCTGATGTCTTCTTTCTTCTCGTGATATCACCATGGATTTTGTTTTAGAGCTGCTTATGACCATCCCTCTCTTCTCCAGCTCTTCCTTCCAGACTTGCAGGTTGGATTGGAGATGTGCCTCTGATTTAGCAATCAGGGCAACATCATCAGCAAATGCCAGCTCTGAAATATAGACCTGTCTCATCTTCCAGTACCCCACTGAATACTTTCTTGTTCTCTCCTTACATGCCTTGATGACATCGTCCATAAGGAGTATGAAGAGGTAAGGTGATAGGATATCACCTTGTCTTACACCATTGGTGGTCCTGAACTCTTCTGACTTATGGTTTGCTGTCCTCACATAATTTCTGCAAGACTTGTAGAAGCTCTGTATAGCATGAATCAGAGGTGCTGGAATATTCTTCCTTGCTAAACAGTCCCAAAGTTTGCTCCAAGGGACCCTGTCAAACGCCTTTTCCAGATCTATGAAACAAAGATGGATCTCACTCTTATACTCAAGGGCCTTTTCACTCAGCTGTCTCAGTGTGAAGATTAGGTCTTGAGTACTTCAGTTTGCTCGGAATCCGCACTGGACCTCATCCAATTGTGGCTCAGCTAGGCGTCGGAGTCTCTGCTTTAGGATTCTAGAGTAGATTTTTCCAGGGACACTGAGAAGGGATATGCCTCTATGGTTTCCACACTGTCGATTGTCACCCTTTTTGAAAATTGGTGTTAGGATGGCGATCTCCCAATCCTTTGGTATGGTCTTGTTGCACCATGCTGCCTGTAGGACCCTTAAGAGTAACAGGTCGCCTGATGCTCCCATGTACTTAACCATTTCTGGTGTTATACCATCATGCCCTGCTGCTTTGCCCATCTTGATTTTCTCCAGTGCTGCCTTCAGTTCTTCCATCTTTATGTCATCTTCATCACCATTGGTTTCCTCTTCTGTGCTAGTGGTTATCATTTCTGATGTTTGACCTTGCTCACCATCAAGGAGTTCTGAGAAATATTCTTTCCATCTTTCCATTACTTCCTTCGGGGCAGTAAGCAATTTGCCTTGCTTGTCCTTTATAAATTTGAGAGGGCATTGTTTTTCCTTCCTCATGTTCTTTAGGGTCTTATAGAACAATTTCTGGTTTTCTTGTGCATCTTTTTCTAGCTTTTCTCCAAATTCTTCCCAGGACTTCTGTTTTGCTGCTAGCACTTTGTTCTTTACTTCTGTTCTGAGTGTCACATATTCTCTATATTTTTCCATTTGTCCTGTTGTGTTTTTTAGCTCCTAAGTATTGTTTCCATGCCATTTTCTTCTCTCTTATTTTCTCTTTGACTTCCTCTGTCCACCAAGGTGTCCTCTTTCTCTGGTTCCCAAGTCGGACTTCACCACATGCTTCTGCAGCAGCTGTCTTTATGATATCCTTGAATTTAATCCAGAGGGTTTCCAAGTCATCAGGTTGTTCTTCTGTGTTGCTCACCGCTGCAGCAATAAGCCCCTGATATCTGGTCTTAATTTCTGGCTCTCTCAGCTTGTAGGTCCTAATGCTCATTTCTCCTGCTCGTTTACTTGGTTTCTTGCGTGATGTTGAGCAGTTCCTAGGCTGAGCAACTCTTTCAGTTGTTCGTTTGATTGTTAGCAGGTAGTGATCACTTCCAATCTCTGGCCCCCTCCAGACTCTTGCATCTCGTACATATTTGAATGAGCTTCTCCGAACAATGGCATAGTCGATCACTGACTTCTCATTCTTTGTTGGTTCACATCTAGTGTATGCATGTATGCGCTTATGGGGGAACTTTGTGTTTGTAATGATCAGATTCTGCTCACTGCAGAATCTAAGGAGTCGCTTTCCATTGTCATTGAGAGTATCTTCTCCATATCTTCCGATAACTCCACTCCATCTATTTATGAATTACACGTCATTCAAAAGATAAATGAATGTACTATTATAATAAACACCGGTTGTAACTCTAATAGAGGATGTTGCTATTTAACCACCCTTCGATGGCCGAGGACTTGCAATATTTTCACAATTATAACTGCTTGTGCCCCATCTCTATCAAAATCACAATTTCAATCAATGTGCACACCGTTTTTACTCTTGTCCTCGTCACTAGATTTATCAGTCAATTGTTGAAACACGTTTCTTTCCTATTCAGCCGTTAGACGAGATGTACACGCATATTTTGTAGTCCTATCACTAGTTGCCACGGTAAACAGTTTTACACGATTTGGTAACTAACCCAAAACGCTGAAAAATATGAACATAATATCAATTTTCCAGTGTTCTACAACAACCATGCTTTGGGAATTTGTTTTCCGGTATTAGTATTAGTTTCAGGATAGTTGTCCTGGGCCAAGTTAAAATTGTAGGGGTAGCAGTAACAGCGAATGAACAGACATCACAATAATTACTGAGCCACACTGGATGACGAGGACAATATATTTATTTATACACTTCAATATTGGCTCCATTGGTTCAGTACATTGTTCATGCACTTGTGCTTTAGCATTAAGCTGTCGTACTCAATATAGATTGGGCAGTCCATCCATGTCTCAGACGCTGTCCCATTATTCTCATTATTTTTATATGATTCATACACGACACTTAGAAATTATACTCCCTGTAAAGCAGAAATACTATGTACACCTCACAGAAGCATGTTGGTGTAATAGTGATGGAATATAACCAGGGATACACCACGAAACTCACACATGTGTCCTCAAGCTATCAACACATTCGACCAAGTCCCTAGCAGACGATACACTCACCTTTGCTCCTAAACTGACGTCTGCTTATTGTACCGTATCGTTATGACATCACATCCTCTTACGGTGTAATTCCGTAAAAAGAGATAATAAATAGAGCCCAATCTAGCTCAATATAAGACTCACACAATAGTTATCAAATTTAATTGTAACAACTACCTTTAAATTCCACTTTCACAACACTTTAATCGCCATCATCCAGTGCTTTCTGTTTCAGCTTATTAAAAAGACTGACTTATTTCTTCTTAAGTATAAGATAACTTAACAGAACACCACGCTTTGTACACCCATCAATCTACTCAAGCAATAGACTTTCCATTTTATCCATTACTGGATGCCGACTAAAAGAGACCACTTTGCTACTAGCAGAACCAATAGTAACTTCGGCAGCTTTCAAGATTCTTTCTTTCTGCGTGTAAATAGCACGAATGGTGGACGCAGGCAAATTCAACACACGCACAATGTCTTTATTTCATTCACTACGATCGAAACGCTTAATTACGTCCAGTTTTACGCTAAACGTAACACCCTTACGAGCTCTCTTAGGCTTTTCTGATACCTTAGGACACATCTTGCTAATGGATGCATAAAATAAATTGAGATAAAGCACAGATGCTCACAGACACAGTTCAAAGCTATGGCAGCTTGATGCAAAACAAATGCTGAACACTATTTCTGCTTTTTGGCTTTTATTGTAAAAGCGAAAATCCTCTTCGAATTTCTTTAAGTTATCGAAAACAGGTACTAATGTAGGTCTTTCGTAAAAGTGAAGTGGCATAAAGCGAACTTTCAAAAGCGGGGGATACCTGTATTAACATTTCTAATATTCAGAGAAAATGGAAGTGATCTTGTTGCTTTACTTAACATTCAACACTAAGTTTCCTTAAGGGCTTTTCTATCAAGCTTAATTCTTCTCCATTTCTGAGTTATATAAATGGTTTTTCATAAGTTTTCTGTATCCAGCTATTTTTAGATCAGTTTCTGTGATGTTTATGCACAATATTCATGTTTGCTGTCTTGATCTTATAACATTAGTATGTCCTGCATGTACTTCCTGTGTTCCTTTGAAATATTGATTTCCTTTATGTTCTTTCATTTATATACCTCCCTCCTCTGTGTTTGTAAAACTCGGGTTGCTAATCCATCTTTGTATATATTGACCCATTTTGCTGTTGGATATGTCTTTTTAATATGTTCCATAACCATGTGTTTCCTTTTTGCATCTATCTGCCTGTCTTGTTTTCATCACTTCTGGTATGTTGATTGTATTCCATTAGTTTGTCCTGCATGTACTTTCTTTATTCCTTAGAAATATTGATTTTTCTGTCCCTTCTTTAGTTTCATTTGTATGCCTCCCACGTCTGTTGTTTTTAAAGCTTGGGCAGCTGGTCTATCTCTGTATAGAGATGTATTTGGCAGTTGGCTATGTCTTTTTAGTATGTGAGTCCTTTACGCATCAATTTACCTGCCTTATGTTCATCACCTCTGTTGTGTTGTAAATCAGTTTTGGGAACCTCGATCTCCTCCATGTTAGGATTGTGTTACTTGTTATTACGTGTGAGCCTTTGTTTGTGCAAGGTCTGATACAATAGAAACTACTTTTTGTGCAGAGCTGTTTCTCTAATCCGGCGTGATGCTGACCACATCACCCCTAGTATGCCGACGGTCAAGAAAATTTGGGCCTAACACCATATTCCCAATATGCCTCAATGGGGTGTAACGGGATCCTTTACTGCCTTTACCTGTTTCTCTAATCCTCCCCAGCCATATCTTTCCATCCTGTTATTCACTAGGTGGTTTGTGCAGCGCAACAGTTTTCCAGCTTGTTGTATCACTCTGTAGACTCTTCTATCATTAATTGCTTGTAACACTGTCATCTAGTTACTTTTGTTTATTGAGACTGATTTTATTGCTCCATTAATAATTCTCTCAGCCTGTTGTTGTATTCTGACTGTTCTGTCAAACTTTGATTTTGAGGCAGTTGCCAAGGGCGATCATCATAATCAGATGATATCACCACAATAAGGTTGGCTGCAATGGATCTCCGATATCTTCTGCCTTTTTTCTTGATGGTGCACTCTGATAGACTCTTTCCTGTCCATCTCCTGATGTTATCTTCTCATTTTATTGTGCTGTCTTCCTCTTGCATGTATGCCTTCCATTATGGCTTTCAGCAAGTTGTTATGTCTTAATCCTGTCTAATTTTGATCTCCTTCATTATGTTTTCATTCCTAGGTTTTCTAGGACCTCTTTATTTGTTTTCTTCTCTTTCCAAGAAATGCACCCCATTCTTCTATATATCCACATCTTGAGAGCCTCAGTTCTTTCTTCCAATTGCTTGTTCATTGTCCATATGTCTACATCATACAGTAATAAAGAATACATGTAACATTTAATGATTCTAAGATAGAATTCCATATTCCAATGCCGATTTAACACTTGCTGTATACAACAGCTTCAGTATTTGATGGGATATATAAGATTTCCTGCATCCTTTGTTTACTGTTTCCATATTTTTTTGTCAGCTGCTATCCCTTGTGCTAGTTCATCAGCTTATAGTGAGTGAGCTGTGGACTTTCTTTGCTATTTTTCCACTATTCCATAGATACAGGAACAGTGCAGGTGATATTATGCTGCCTTTGTGTACATTTTGCTCTAGTAACCTAGTTTCATTCTATGACTTAGTTGTCTTTGTACTTTCATTCTGGCAGGCTATCTGTACATTCATCCACAGACACTATATTTAAAATAATTTGTACTTTACCAATTCTCTCCACACTGTATTCAATGCTTTTTCCTTGTCCACCCACCCAGACTGCCAGTGCATGCTTTTTTCCTTGGAAGGCATCTTCAGTCTGAAGAGCAGTATATATTTTCTGATACTACATTGCCCTATATAGTTGCTGGGGGGGGGGGGGAATGTCTCTGAGGAGGTAAAGAAAGATTAGGACTAGTCTTAAAGATGACTAAAATAAGCTTGAGCATTAGACTGGCAACCTCATCATGTCAAACAAATAGCTACAGAAACCATCTCTGCATGAGTTTGTGCTTTGACATTCTTCTTCTTCGATCCTTAACCACCGACCGTCAAAGCAGTCAGTGGCCATCACGCCTAGTGGCGTCTTGTAGGGCAACAACAAATTGATTCCACTTTGCACGGTCAGTGGCCATCCTTCGTACAGTGCCCCAACTCTGGTTCATTCTTTGCATCTCAGCCTCCACAGTCCTCCGCCAAGTTGTTTTTTGGTCGGCCTCTCTTTCGCTTTCCTTCAGGGGTCCAAAGCATAGCTGTTCTTGTGATGGCATCGGGGTCTCTTCTGAGGACATGACCAACCCAGCTCCAGCGTCTGCCAGCTATGATGGTGTGCATGTCCTCTTGCTTGCTACGAGTAAGCAGATCTTGGTTGGTGATGGTATTCGGCCAAAAGATGCGGTGAATTTTTCTTAGGCATGTTGTGTGAAAAGAGGACAATTTTGACATTTCCTTCTCTGTGACTCTCCAGCACTCCGCACCATAGAGAAGCACAGAAAGCACGCAACTCTGGTATAATCTTAATTTTGTGCTTGTGCTGTATTGGGAGGACTTCCAGATGTTATTTAGGCTAAAGAAGGCTGTTCTTGCCTTATTCATTCTGATGTTGATGTCTTTGCCTGCCCCACCGTCTGGTGTTACTATGCTTCCTAGGTATGTGAAGGTATCTGTCTGTACCAATTGCTGATTCCTTACTGATATGGGCTCAGGGCTGCTCACATTGAGCGTCATGACCTCAGACTTCTTTAAATTGATGTTCAAGCCCACCTGCTGGCTAAATTTATTAAGTCTATCCGTTTTTTCCTGGATGTATTGATGTGAATGTGCCAGCAGTGCAATGTCATCTGCATATTCCAGATCTTCCAATGTAGAAAATGTAGTCCATCTTATTCCTCTTGGACTGCCCTCTGTTGTCTGGTGCATCACCCAGTCTATGACTGTTAAAAAAAGAGTGGTTGATAAGGGGCATCCCTGTCGTACTCCTGTCTTCACCTCGAAGGTTAGGTTGCTCTGCCCAACACTACACGTAAAGTTGGCATAGAGGCTTTTTATGATTGACACTATGCAAACCAGATAGACCACATCATGGTTAACAGTAGATGGAGACATGCATTACAAGATGTGAAGGTAAGAAGAGGTGCAGATGTGGGAAGTGATCACCATTTAGTAGTAGCAAAACTGAAAGTGAAACTAAGAAGGGCTGAACCAACTGTAACTACACAGAAAAGGTTTGACATCAGCAAATTGAAGGACCCCCTTACCAGGAAAGCTTTTGCGGCCGACATTAAGAAACGATATCAATTTGCCAAAAGCCAGGTGCTTTGACATAAGCTTTCTCAAAGGGGTCATCTGCGGTAGTGGCTTCATACTCCTTAAGGAGTGAAAAAGGAAATGATGATAATACTTTATTGAACTGTATGGTCTGAAGCCAGCTTGTTGAGGTGTAGTCCACTGCTTTCTTTCTAGGTGCCACATAAGTCTGCTTTTGACTAGTCTTTCCAGCCGTTTACCTCTTCAGCTATATGAGATGATGGGTCTGTAGCTGCTAGCTTTATTCTGTCTTTTCCAGGTTTTAGTAATTCAATCATAATTGCTGATTTCCATATTTGTGGCACTGTAACTTCTTTCCTATATACATTCAATATTTCCAGCAATTTCTTTGTACTTATTTTTTTTCCAAGGAGTTTTAATATTTCATTTGTGATTCTAGCCTTTCCCTGCTATTTGTTGCCTTTTAGTTGCTATGTGCATCTTCTAGTTCCTGCAGTGTAAATGCTCTTGGCATGTGCTCCTCTGCTTCATGTGGTATATGTTCCTTTGAATTTCTGTCACCCCCCCCCCCCCCCCCCCCCCCCCCCCCCCCCCCACCCCCATCTTTCTTTCTTCTTGCTTGTACATTTACTTTGCTAACTGTGCTGTATTTTTCAGTGAAAGCATTTGCTGCAGTCTTTCCTGAAAGCAGTTTTCCATTTCCCTCACTGTACCCCCATTGTTCTCATACGCCCATTGCTGTCGGTGGCTGTGAAAAACACCCACCATAATATTATTATGTTTGGGTCTTTCAAGCACTTGCCTCTTCATGGGTTTCTCTAATGAACTGTGTACGTTGTACATCTTCATCTTTTCCAAACCTACCTTAATGCCTGATCCTGCTATCTCTGTTTGTTTGTCCTGTTACTTAGACGTGTATCTTTGGTCGGCTAATAATATTGGTTGTTGCTCATTATTTTCCACGTGAATTACAGAAAAACTGCCCATCAGTCTATTATTAATCCAGACTGGGATTTCACAAAATTGGGCATTGGAGGTTTGGACGATGAGTTTAGCGGAATTTTCCGAAGAGCATTTGCCTCAAGAGTCTTCCCTCCAGAAGTTATTGAGCAGCTGGGTAAGTGGAGCTTTGTTTCTGTGAGTTCTGTTAGGACAACAATTTCTTCTAATTCAGTGATGTAGCTGAATATGATGGGCCACCTGCTGACCATGGATCTCTGCTGCATGGGTGATATGCTATGATAGCAATTTAAATCTCTGTATTGCAGTTTTATAGCATTACGTAAGTACAGGGACACAGCTTAGAGGAAACTTTTCAGACCCACAAGTCTCCAGCTAGCCTAAATTTCAGATTAAAGATAGCTATCTGAAGCAGATGCAGTTGAACATGTGCATTCTTTGTTCAGGTGAAGTGCTTAGTGTTTCCCTTTTTTTTTTGAATGTGAAAAAAGGAACATTGAATATTCTATTGTTACTTGACATTTCTGGGGGCTTGTCCAGGATTTGAGCACAGGATCTCTCACTAAGTGCTAACTTAACAAGCACAGCGACACCCCTGCATGGGTGAAACCACTCTTAACAACATCTAAGAGACATTTCCACAAGGGCTTGTCATGAAATACAAATGTGGCAACAGATAAATAAACACAGCTTCAACTGCAGCTGGCCTCCTACCCCCACCCCTCCCCCATTTTATGACATGCCTAAGAGAGCAGTAGACCTGTTCATTCTTTGTCCCCCCCCGGGCCCCCCCCCCCCCCCCCCGGACACTACTCGGGGCCTTATTGCCTTATGTTCTTATAATATTAACTACCCCAGATATGTGAACAGTGTGTGGGTCTGACACTTGATAATTTTTGTCTAATTGTCTGTGATTATCTTGTGTTTATATAATTTTAACTACCCCAGATATGTGAACAGTGTGTGGGTCTGACACTTGATAATTTTTGTCTAATTGTCTGTGATTATCTTGTGTTTATATAATTTTAACTACCCCAGATATGTGAACAGTGTGTGGGTCTGACACTTGATAATTTTTGTCTAATTGTCTGTGATTATCTTGTGTTTATATAATTTTAACTACCCTGGATATGTGAACAGTGTGTGGGTCTGACACTTGATAATTTTTGTCTAATTGTCTGTGATTATCTTGTGTTTATATAATTTTAACTACCCCAGATATGTGAACAGTGTGTGGGTCTGACACTTGATAATGTTTGTCTAATTGTCTGTTATTATCTTGTGTTTATATAATTTTAACTACCCCAGATATGTGAGCAGTGTGTGCGTCTGACACTTGATAATTTTTGTCTAATTGTCTGTGATTATCTTGTGTTTATATAATTTTAACTACCCCAGATATGTGAACAGTGTGTGGGTCTGACACTTGATAATTTTTGTCTAATTGTCTGTGATTATCTTGTGTTTATATAATTTTAACTACCCCAGATATGTGAACAGTGTGTGGGTCTGACACTTGATAATGTTTGTCTAATTGTCTGTTATTATCTTGTGTTTATATAATTTTAACTACCCCAGATATGTGAACAGTGTGTGGGTGTCACGAAGTGGATTTAAGTTTATAGAGTTTGCCTGAATGAAAGCAAGACCCTAATATGAGAAAGTCTGAGAAGATAGAATTTAGATGAAAAATGACATGCCTGTGGACAGATGAGACTATTGGCCCAAGGGATAGAACCAGGATTTGACTCTCCCCTTCACCCTGCTGTGGAACAATAAAAATGGTTAGTGATCTAAACAAATCTAATCTTGTGGGGGCTGTCAACTTTAGCCTCCACTCTCTAATACAAATAAGATTTCTACTGTTGCCGTCCTGTTGCCTCTTCCTAAAAGAACGTCTACACAGCTTCCAACTTGGTAAGTGATATGCGCCGCTAACTAACACCACTGGAAATGCTAAAATAATAGACTTGGCTTACAACGATGGCTCAGTGTCTATCCGTCAACTGGATAATGAACAGACCCTACTGGTCCTGTCTATGTTATCCCCCCGTCTCTCTCTCTCTCTCTCTTGGTCTCAGTGTCTCTCTAACACTCGGCGACTGATGATGCGGCGTCTCCGTTACGCTCTTCTCTCGTTACTTTCAGGATCCAGGTATTGTAACCCTATCACCTGCTCCTGAATATGGTGATGATGCTGCTGTCGGTTATCAAGCATGAGGTACTTGCTTCACTGTAGAACTTCTCTGCTGCTAAATAGCTTCTATAACGTTCCACTTTTACCCGCTCCAGATTTAGAGGAAAAACACAGCCGTGATTTCTGGCTGTATACGATTACACCAATCTCCCGGGCCACTTGCCAGGGCTGGAGACTATAATATCGATGAGCTCGGGCTGTATGATAATTAAACCCGCTCCCTCTCCTCACTGCAAAAAGAGCCGGTTAGGTCTCGCTGAAGAGTTGAACTTCACTGACATAGACCGTATAGGTTATTTTCTTTTCGCTGCTGGCGATACCTCGAGTACTCTGACCCTTGAGATATGTCCTGTTGCCGTGGGTAATTTTGCATATGGGCAAATTTACGCTCCCCCACTGTTCGCCGTGACTCGCTGAAATTAAAAGAAGATGCGTCTATTGTACTCCAACATAACGCATCTCTAACCTATCGCTCCTTTACTCAATACTTCACTCGTCATGTACAACAATACATAAATAATATTACCCACGAGGCACTTAAATCTCAGTCCTCCTACTCCCCTTCTTTCGTTCTGGAAAACTATACATAAAATACTACTATCCACGTGTCACTTCAATCTCACTCCTTCTACTCCCCTTCTCTCGTCTGCACAACAATACATAAAATATTCCTACCCACGTGTCTCTCTATCTCACTCTCCTTCTCTCCTCCCTTCCCTCACTTAAATCTGCCAGGTAAGTAAACACAAACTCCCGACCTGTCTGACGGGTTACGTGGCTGTCACGCATGGCTAACCACGTGTCCCAACGTTTCAACTAGGGAAATCCTTTGTCCGACCTTCCCATTACACCTGGAGTTCCAGACTTAAGCCCCAATTTAAATTACATCTCGCTATAGGAATAGTTTACTCCTCTAAGCACTATAATTCACTTATAACATATCCACATTTAAGGCACAATAAAAGTAACATACACACAATGGATTTCCAAATAAAATTACATTTGTAAATACCCAGGAATAAATGGTGGCTTTACACAACATTCTACAACGATGAGCACACGTGTATCTCATAACTTCACATGCTCCTATCTACTGCCAAAATCCTAGAAAGAATTATGCACACTTTTACATTCACATCATTCTACAGAGATAATAATGGATGACGCTACCATTTAAAACTTAAAAGTTAATGTCCCCGAAGAACTTTACTTATGGGCCGATATTTCTCAAAGAACCCTCTAATAAGTAAAACGATAATAAAATTCCTACATACCAAATTACCACTTTGTTTCCCACAGTGGAGACGATAAAATACGTAGTCTCGCGGCCGGCAATTATTTCTTCATATAGAGACTGATCCCAGGTTTAACAACTGATTATATACAAGAGAAACATCCCTGCGGATCGCCTATGCATCTGCTAAGTTATCCACTCGGGCCAATGGAAACGCTTAGAAAAATAAACTAACTGCGACCTACGCCAATCTGATTTGAAAACAACGCGAATACCGCGTGTCCAAAAATTGCGTCACCATGACTGCCGTGTGCGTTTCTGACGCTTGCATGAAATGGCGATTTATGTAAACAACGAAAATCTACGTGCTTGCGAAAAATCTATAAGAGAAGAACTGGCCGAGTGTAGAATAAACCTACCGTCATTTAAAAATAACGCCATTAAAACCCTACAGAAAAAGACCAAACACGATATATTCAAATGAGAAGAAACATGGCAAACACATATAGTTACAAAGTGATGACGAATGGTGAAAACTCAAAAATAGAAGAACAGAATTGGGCCTGTTGAAAGACAGAATTACAGTGCAGCATCACAGTGGGTCTGACACTTAATAATTTTTGTCTAATTGTCTGTGATTATCTTGTGTTTATATAATTTTAACTACCCTGGATATGTGAACAGTGTGTGGGTCTGACACTTGATAATTTTTGTCTAATTGTCTGTGATTATCTTGTGTTTATATAATTTTAACTACCCCAGATATGTGAACAGTGTGTGGGTCTGACACTTGATAATGTTTGTCTAATTGTCTGTGATTATCTTGTGTTTATATAATTTTAACTACCCCAGATATGTGAACAGTGTGTGGGTCTGACACTTGATAATTTTTGTCTAATTGTCTGTGATTATCTTGTGTTTGTAAAATTTTAACTACCCCAGAAATGTGAACAGTGTGTGGGTCTGACACTTGATAATCTTTGTCTAATTGTCTGTTATTATCTTGTGTTTATATAATTTTAACTACTGCTTGATAATTTTATCTGGATGCCTGCGGTTACCTTATGTTCATATAATATTAACTACTGTAAATATTTGGACAGTATGTGGGTCTAATGCAACATAATTTTTATCTGATTGCCTGCTGTTACCTTACGTTCATATAATATTAACCACTGCAAATATTTGAACAATATGTTAGGTATGAAACATGTGCGGGGAATTCTGCTGTTTGGTCCACCTGGTACTGGTAAAACCTTGATGGCAAGGTCAGTAAACATTTATGCACAGTCCCTGGCATGTCGTTCTTCATCTTTAACACTTTATGATTTTTCATCCAGAAACTTGACCTTATTAGCTGTAGATGTCCTAAAAAGCCTGCACTGGTTAAGAAACAGAACATGTGAAATATTATTCTTCGTTTTCTTTTGGCTCCATACAGAACATATGTCATTATAAAGGAATGGACAACCCTTCCCCCACCTTGGGTATTCTTTTCAAAGTTCCCTTGATAGTTCCCATCCTTCACACGGTCATTTCACTTTCTATTCTTCATGTACTTTCAGACCTGCTGTCCTGTAATGCTAGCCTTGAGTTTCTTATTTTACTGTTAGTTTGGTTCATTCCATCTGTTCCATATTCATGATTCCTGTCACATTGTTTTATTCATTTGATATTATATCTTATCACACTGTTTATAGATGTTTGTATTTCTTGGTTGTCACTTTATGTTGTCCTTCATCTTTTTAAACCAGTGGTTCCCAAAGTGGGTGGTACCATGTCTTTCCTTCCTCCCTGTTGCGTTGAGGGTCCAAGGGGGCGGTGACCTGAAAAAAGTTTGAGAAACACTGTTCTTAACCACACATTATGTTGTACTTGACATTGTATTGAATGCTTCTGGTATCAACCAGACATAAATGCTACAATAGAGTGTCGAGTAGCAGAATTATTAGAGCAATTGCTTCTCGGGGTAAAATTACTACTTAGTCATTCACCGGTTTCCTAGCTCGGTGGTCCATGGTTCGATCCCCAGTTGAGGTGGGATTTTTTAGACCACAAACGGCTCCAGGGTCGACCCAGCCTAATGAATTGGGTACCAGAGCAAGTATGGGAAGGTTAAGGCGACCGGCGGGATGCTGACCACATCACTCTTAGTGTGCCGTTGGTCAAGAAAATGTAGGCCTAACACCATATTCCCAAAATGCCTCAATGGGCATGTAACAGGATCCTCATTCCTCTTCTATCCTGGGGTGTAGAGATTAGCCAGAGAGAGCACCATACTATCCTATCGGCCGTCTTCCTCCTGGTCTGGTTCCAATCTAGTCCTCAATCCTTCAGAGACTGTTTAATGTCCTCCCATCGAACTCTGGGTCGTCCTGGAGGTCTGGATCCCTGGCTCTTGGTGTCTCGTATTTGTTGTGGAAGCTGATCTGCTCCCATCCTGTGAGGCAAGGTTGCCAGATTTAAAACCAGGTAGCATCATGCTGCAGTCTACCCGTAGGTTAATGGTTACCTGACTCTGCTCTTGAGTTAGGGAAAGCAAAAACAGTGAGGAATGGTACTGATCACCCCCACTCAACCTCATAACGCTGACACCTGATATAGTGAACTCTCTAACACTTCACTCCTCCAAGGCTGTGTCTGCTATGGGACTTACCTTTTTACATTTTAATGAAACTTTCATATTAGCTCAACTTAGACATGCACTTTTAACACATCCTTGACACTTTCTTTGACAGACAAATTGGTAAGATGTTGAATGCCAGAGAGCCCCAGATTGTCAATGGTCCACAGATCTTAGACAAATATGTGGGTGAGTCTGAGGCCAACATCCGGAAATTGTTTGCAGCAGCTGAGGAAGAAGAGAAAAGAGTGAGTTATATTGTTTCTGTTCAGTCTTGAATGTTAGCAGTAAAATTACTACTGTTACTACTTAATCTTAAACGTTAGTGGTAAAATTACTGCTGCACCTTGAATGTTAGCGGTAAAGTTACTACTGTTACTACTTAATCTTAAAGGTTAGTGGTAAAGTTACTACTCAGTCTTAAATGTTAGCAGTAAAGTTACTGTTTAGTCTTGAATTTTAGCAGTACAGTTACTACTTAATCTTAAATGTTAGCGGTAAAGTTACTGCTTGGTCTTAAATGTTAGCATTAAATTACCACTTAGTCTTTAATGTTAGCAGTAAAGTTATTACTCAGTCTTATATGTTAGCAGTAAAGATACTACCCAGTCTTATATGTTAGCAGTAAAGATACTACCCAGTCTTGAATGTTAGCAGTAAAGTTACTACTCTGTCTTGAATGTTAGATTGTGACATTAGATTGAGTTCAGCATGGATATTGATGAACTTAAAGCAAGATTTATAATTTTTGTACTGAGGCGAAACATCAGAGAGTCCGGATAAAAAAAGTAAAATATAGGTGAAATATGTGAGGTAAGTAAGGGGCATAAGAGAATTGAAAGCACAGATTTTATAGCAAAATTCTAGTGAACTTGCAGGGATATCACGGAAAATCAAAGGCTAGGGAAGCAAAGGCTAGGGAAGCAACGGCTAAGGAAGCAGTCCCAAATAAATGCATGCTACAGACAGATGCACTGGGCCACGAGGTGCACAACATAGTGCAACCCAAACAGCCTTGAAATGACTACAGATATGACTCGGCGAGGTGGTGCTTGACCCAAGAAGACCTAGCAGGTGGGAAGCTTGCAGGACACTTTGCCTCAATGGGGTTTTAAAAAGGCGATTGAGGAAGAAGAAAGTTTAACTGTGATGTTTAAATGACTTTCAGTATATTTTTTTCCTTTTATTTTTTAACATTTTAATTGGGTTCAGGTTTCCCGGTTTTGCTAATTTATTTATAGATAATAAAGCTGTGTGATATCTTAAACTGAATTTCTTTTGTTTGGTTTGATGCAGTGTGGGTCTGCGAGTGGTCTTCATATCATTATCTTTGATGAAATTGATGCCATCTGTAAAGCCAGAGGGTCTGTGGTAAGTTTGTTTTATCCATTTTTTGTTATTTTGTTTAAGCAACAATTCACACTGGAATTATCAAGAACAACACTGGCTACTTCCAGTTATGGGTCGTATCATTTATATTTAATTTGTGTGTATTTAACTTAGTTCTAACTTTCTGTTATTTTTCTATTCATGAGTCCCCGATGAAGGTCTTTTGGCCCAAATGTAGACATTTTTCAGTGTCCTATGTCCTATTTGGACTCATTTCTTATTTTTGTTTAACCCGCAGTTTATTTTGTTAACTCTTTCTGTCCCAGATACTTTTTTAGGTTCAAAACGGCTCGCAAAGCAGATGTCATTTTGTTCACAAATTTTTGTTTTTAAGCAGTAAAAACATATACTTTTGAGATAATATCTCTTATTATATATGTAAAACTGTTGTAAATTCACAGAAGAACATTTGAAGTATTTTATGACTTAGACACAACTATTCAGTTTGTGTTATATTGAGTAAATTGCAGAGGCAAGGAAATTTGACTATGTATCATATATTGATGACCTCAATCATTACTTTTTTTAAAATTATTATTTTTCTTTTCATAGCCAGTTTTCTTACAGTTTTATTGAGGATCAGCATCTGTAGCTAATACAAAGTATCAAACTTTACAGATAATATGCAAATTTAATAGCCAAACTGAAAGGGTAGCAAAGAATAATAGTAACACAGTAATGTACCATGCATGTCATAAGAAGTGACAATGGAGGGTTGGGCATGGGCCATTTACCCCATTCTGTAGAAAATTTTAAACTGTAAAATCTGAAATATGGAGAACAACAATGAAAAAGCTACAGACTTTCATCAATGGGTGCTTGTGTAGAATAGATGATTGAAGTGGTATTACAAGATGACCAATGTGGAACTTTTTCTTCTTCTTCTTCCTCGCTCGCCTTCAGACCTCCACATTTATGACTCTAATAAAGGCAGAAGTCAACTCAAGGTTCCCGACATCTCCAAACAGTTTTTCATTGACAGAAGTGGGTTGTTGCCCTATGCTACTCCGTTCATTACTGTAGGTTGACAAGAACTAGACAAGTGCCAGGGGAACAAGGGATGAGAAGAAGACACTGGAGATGGATAGGAAACCTTTTGATTACCATGCAGTCCTTGTTCTGGAATCCCCAGGGTAAGAGGGGTATAGGAAGACCAAGGAGCACATAGAGAAGAGAACTGGAGACAGAAATGAAGAAGACATGGAAAGACCTTGAGCTGATGGCACAGGACAGGAAGACTTGGCATAAGTTTGTTGAAGGCCTATGCTCCTTGTGGAGCGGAAGGGTGATGGTGATTAAACAAAGTCAGAATAGTGGTACAACATTAAGTTTTATGTGTGTACTGTTTATAGGCAGGGAACACTGCGGTCCATGACACGGTGGTCAACCAACTGCTGACCAAACTGGATGGTGTGGAGCAACTTAATAACATTCTTGTCATTGGTGAGTTTGTTTGTTTGTTTGTTTTTTTTAATAACCCCAGTATCTTAAAACATTTTCATCACCATTTTACTTTTTGTTCCTTATGGAACATGTAGCCACTGCTGTAGTTGGTCTGCTTGCAGGAAGCCTGCATCAAGCATTTACATGCTCTTACAGTTATAGTTTCTGTAACAATTTCTTGTACATGTTGAGGTTACCAGTCCCATACACAACCTCATATTAGTTGCCTTGTGCAACATGCCTAAGGAAGAAGATCAAGTCCTATTCTCTGTCTCATCAGAAACCTGTGGGCAACTACACCCTTTCATGTGATCTTAATCTTTAGTGTAATTGCTTTATTTGTGAGAATGACATTTTTAAGTGTAATGCTGTAAAAGTAAAATTGTAATGTTTATATAAAGTTCTGTATTTAACTAAACAAGTGTCAGCGGAACAAGAGATTAGAAGAAGATGCTGGAGATGGATAGTATACACACATTGAGGAAACTTGTTGATAGCATTAAAAGGCAGTCCTTGTTCTGGTATCCCCCATGAGTAAGAAAGGTAGAGAAAGACCAAGAAACACGTGGTAAAGAGAGGTTAATACGGACGTGAATTGGATGAAGAAGACATGGAAAGACCTTGAGCAGACGGCACAGGACAGGAAGACTTGGCATAAGTTTGTTGAAGGCCTATGCTCCTTGGGGAGCTGAAGAGTGATGAAGTTCTGTATTTTATAAATGTGCATAACATATGATTATAAATGTGATATAACATATAATTATAAATGTGATATAACATATGATTATAAATGTGATATAACATGATTATAAATGTGATATAACATTTGATCATAAATGTGATATAACATATGATTATAAATGTGATATAGCATATGATTATAAATGTGATATAGCATATGATTATAAATGTGCATAACATGATTATAAATGTGATATAACAAATGATTATAAATATGCATAACATATGATTCTGCCATCAATGGTAACTATACCTTGTAGCGGTATGGCAGCTTGCGTACCCTGACAATCCCCAGAGCTATGCCAGTGGGAGTTTTACTCCTGGTAGGTTCAACCAAGCTGGACTGGTCTGTGTGGGTAGGGGTCAGACAAAAGCTGGTACCCTGGTCCTCCAGGTTGGGGGTTTTAGCATAGGGCTGACACCCCTGTCTGTGTAAAAAAAACAATGAAGTTACGTGAACAAACTTTGCTGCGGGATGGACATTCGCCGAAGTCTGTGGCTCGTATGACTGTCAGTGGTGAAAGCCGAAAGGAAGCCACTGACATGAAAACGGATGTCCTGACCGCAAAACAGGATACAAGAATAGGTTTTTGGAATGTATGCAAAGAATGAACCAGAGTTGGGGCACTGTACGAAGGATGGCCACCGACCGAGCAAAGTGGAATCAATTTGTTGTTGCCCTACAAGACGCCACTAGGCGTGATGGCCACTGACTGCTTTGACGGTCAGCGGCTAAGGATCAAAGAAGATAACATATGATTATAAATGTGCATAACATATGATTATAAATGTGATAAAACATATGATTATAAATGTGATATAACATATGATTATAACTGTGATATAGCATATGATTATAAATGTGATATAACATATGATTATAAATGTGATATAACATATGATTATAAATGTGATATAACATGATTATAAATGTGATATAACATATGATTATAAATGTGATATAACATTATTATAAATGTGATATTAACATATGATTATAAATGTGAAATAACATGATTATAAATGTGATATAACATGATTATAAATTTGATATAACATGATTATAAATGTGATATAAATATGATTATAAATGTGATATAACATATGATTATTAGTGTGATATTTATAAGTTATAATTGTACTGATCTAGGGAGTATTCAAGCTCTTGACTTATTTTCAGACATATGTTATTTAACTATTCAAACTCAGCAGTGTTAAATTTTTATACGTAGCATCCATTGGTCACATTGTAGTATTTTTAGGGTGGACTTTCTAGCCACTCATTGCTTGTTTGTATATCAAAGGTCTTTGAGAGGATGATTGGCAGCAGATGTTAAGTCAAACTGAATAAATATTATAGTTGATATTTTCTGATGATTTAGGTTCCCCTTAATCTAATCGTGTCAGTTCTCAGAAAACATTCTAATAAATGGCGTATTTAACTTTGAAAATCATATTTTCTCAAGAAATTCTGTTTAACCTAGGAAGAAAATGCCTGTTATCAGAGCATGATTTGTTTTACTAAAGTGCCAGCCTTCTGTTGACTTTTTTCCGCCTGCACTGGGAATAGAACCCACTCTATTTTAGTTGTGACTTTTAACTTCACTCCTGGTTTTATCCATGCTGCCAAATTGAGGTTAGTGGGAAATTAACAGTTGCGTTATATGTAAATTACTGTCCTGAATTCTATAGCTACTGTTATTGCAGGTTAAGCTTGTGCATTTTAATTTAAATCCAGCAATTATTTATAAAAATTGCAGTTCACTGTATGTCCTACTCTTCATGTTTGTGGGTATGCATTTGGGACATCAACAGTATGAACAGCCCAGAATTACGTAATGGTGATGACCCTTCAGACTTTTGCTGATTTTTAAGACATTTCTAAGGATAAATATAATACGTGTTGCATGCTGTAGGTACATAGATGACTAAATAAATTTTTGCTGGATAGGTAAATGCGGGGCCTAAGGAAGTATAGACATATAGTGAGTGGATACTGTTTGACAGCAAAAACGAATGGATATAATAAAACATGAACAGGGGTCTAGAAGAGTTCACAAAATAGAAAGGAAGTTAACCTTTATTAACTTGACTTTAGCAGGGATAAGACAATAATAATATAAGGTGAATCTTTTAAGTGGTTCTAGGTATAGAGATTTGGAGGTCTTCCCAGTACAGCACAAACACCAAATTAAGACTGTATGAGAGCTGTGTACTTTCTGTGCTTCTCTATGGTGCGGAATGTTGGAGAGTAACAGAGAAGGAAATGTCGAAACTGTCCTCCTTCCACACAATCTGCCTAAGGAAAATTCTCCAAATCTTTTGGCCAAACACCATCAGCAACCAAGAACTACTTATTCGGAGTAACCAGGAGGACATGCACACCATTATAGCTGGCAGACGCTGGAGTTGGGTTGGCCACGTCCTCAGAAGGGACCCTGATACCATCACAAGAACAGCTATGCTATTGACGCCCGAGGGAAAGCGAAAGAGAGGCCGACCAAAAACAACTTGGCGGAGAACTGTGGAAGCTGAGATGCAAAGAATGAACCACAGTTGGGGCATTATACGAAGGATGGCCGCCGACCGAGCAAAGTGGAATCAATTTGTTGCTGCCCTACAAGACGCCACCAGGCGTGATGGCCGCTGACTGCTTTGACGGTTGGTGGTTATGGATCAAAGAAGAAGAGGTATAGAGATGAAATGGTAAGACTGAATCGTCTCATTGGTTGTGAGCATATGTTTAATGACAACACTAAGTCTTCCTATTGGTTCTGATTTAATGGCTGTAGAAATCTCCATGCCCCTAATAGCTGGGGGGGTGTATGACTGAAAAGGCAAAAAAAAAGAATTGCACTAGTGCTCCCTCAGGCATGTTGTATGAGGCAACTAACATGAAGTTGTGCATGGAATAGGCAACTTCATAATGTAAAACTTATTACTACAGAAACTGCTACTGAAAGAGAACATGATTGCTTTGATGCAGCCTTCTTGCAAGGATGAACCAGCTGTACTAGTGAAAATAGTGACAGGAAGACAAAAGAAATGACCCACTATTGTTCTGTCCTATATAATTTCAGGAATGACCAACAGAAAGGATATGATTGATGAGGCCTTGATCAGGCCTGGAAGGTTGGAGGTGCAGATGGAGATAGGCCTACCAAACGAGCACGGCCGTGTTCAGATTCTCAACATTCACACAGAAACTATGAGGGTCAACGACAAACTGGCACCTGACGTTGACATCCAGGAGCTGGCCTCGCAGACTAAAAATTTCAGTGGTGCTGAGATTGAGGGCTTGGTCAGAGCAGCCCAGTCTACAGCCATGAATAGACTGATTAAGGTGAGTGCAAGTGCAAGGTTTGGTTTATATAGGAATTATCTTGGAATGTGCAGTCTTATCCATCAGTCACTTTTGTCCCATCTTTTCCCACCAAAATTGCAATCTTTTTGTTGGAGCATTTCCGACAGGGGAACTTAATTGCACGCCTGTTGAGACAACACATATTTTGTTCCTAGTATACTTCATGCTGCCGGATTTTTTTTTTTTTTTTTAAGAAATATTCCTGACTTTGCTGCTTTTCGGTGACAAAACTTTATATTGTGCATTTTGGGTAAGTATGAACATAAGTGTCTCCACAATAAATATATATATATTCATTCATAACCCTCTACTCCCAAAGTAGCATAGGCTTTCAACAAACACATGCCAAGTCTTCCTGTCACGTGCCATCATCTCAAGTTCTTTCCACGTTCTCCTCATCATTTTCACCTGTTTCCAGCTCTCTTCTCCATATGCTTCTTGGTCTACCTCTGCCTCTCTTGCCCTGGGGGTTCCAGAACAAGGACTGCCTTGTAATGCTATCAACAGGTTTCCTCAGTGTATGTCCTATCCATCGCTTCTTCTCATCTCTTTTTCCACTGGCACTTGTCTAGTTCTTGTCATCAGTTCCATATTGGTAACCTAGTCATACCATTTTAATCCCTCTATCTACTTAGTCGTTCCTTTTCTACCGTGAGGTGTAGAGATTTGGAAGAGAGAGTGCAATGCTATCCTATTGGCTGTCTTCCTCCTGGCCTGGTTCCATTCTAGTCCTCGGTCCTTCAGAGATTGTCTAATGTTGTCCTCCCAGTGGACTCTGGGTCGTCCTGGAGGTCTGGATTCCAGGCTCTTAGCCTCCGATACCTGCCGTGGCAACTGATCTTCTCCCAATCTGCAGACATGGCCAAACCATCTTGGTTGGGACTCTTCTACTTGGGTCAAGGGCTGGGTCTTTAGGCCTTGACATATCGTCTGGTTGCGGGTCCATCTTGTTACTTCAACCACCTTTTTCCTATACTTCATTTCTGAGGTTTTATATATATATATATAAAATATATACTCGAGTCGAGTATTAGCGAGGGGAAAAAAAAATTTCACATTATAAAAGACTTGCAGTATATATATATATAAATATATATATATATATATATATATATATATATATATATATATATATATATATATATATATATATATATATATATATATAGATATATATATATACATATACATATACATATACATATACATATACATATACATACATATATATATATATATATATATATATATATATATATAGATAGATAGATAGATAGATAGATATGTTGCGCGTCTTTTATAATGTGATTTAAAAAAAAAAAATTTCACTGATACTCGAGGCGAAATCTCAGGTTATTATGTCTAACCTGAGACTGATTTTACGTGAGTATCCCTTTGTTCTTGCACAGGTGTCCCTCGCCATTCAGGCAGATACTCGCCAATTTCGGAGGTACCCATTAGAGCTGGGTCGGCTCAGGAGCCGCCAGTCCCTGGTTGACGACACTTCTTCAGATGTCCTCGCCAGGGCTCAAGTTAACACATTAACTACCACAAGCCGGTGGGACCGGCTTTTGAAATCCTATCATTTGGACCGCGAGCCGCTCAGAGCATCGATCTAATTTTAGTAATAAAATGAATGAAAAATGTACTGAAACACTTTCTGATCTGGTTCGAAATTTTAAGTTGCTACCGGAAAACAAATTACCAAAGCATGGTTGTTGTAGAACACTGGAAAATTGATATTAAGTTCATGTTTTTCAGTGTTTTTGGTTAGTTACCAAATCGTGTAAAACTGTTTACCGTGGCAACTAGTGATAGGACCACGAAAAATGCTTGTACATCTCGTCTAACGGCTGAATAGGCTAGAAACTTGTTTCAACAATTGACTGATAGATCTAGCGATGAGGACAAGAGTGAAAACGGTGTGCACATTGATTGAAATAGGGATTTTGATAGAGATGGGGCAAGCAGTTATAATTGTGAAAATATTGCAAGTCCTCGGCCATCGGAGGGCCATTAAATAGCAACAACCTCTATTAGAGTTACAAATGGTGCTTATTGTAATAGTACATTCATTTATCTTTAAAATGGCGTGTAATTCATAAAAATCTGTAAACAATTACGTAAACTACAGCTTACTTTGTGCAAACACCTACAGGATAAAAATGGGACAAAAATTTAATTCGGCCACAGTGTGTTTTTCAATTCGGTAGTTAATGTGTTAATCCAGTCCAAATCCCGGTCGACGAAAAATCTTCAAATGTCCTCTCCCGGGTTTGATCCTGGGTCACCCGGTCGCTCGCGCAGTGTGGTAACCACTACGCTAGCGCGGCTCTTTTATAATGTGATGAATGTCATTATTGAGTAACAGACTGGTTACTATAGCCAAGATCACTGCTAGGGTAGAACAAGGAGACACCGCACACAGCCAATATCGATCTGAAGCAGTAAAGCCACAAAAGACGAAGTGGACGATATACACAATGTTTTATTCACGATTGACGCTGCTCCAAATGCATAATAATAAAAGCCAATATACCAAATGATATAACATATGCAGTTGTCCATATACAAGTGTAACACTAGGCCGTCAGTTCATGTCTTGGACACTGTCCTTTTCAATTTCCACATTTTATTATATCTGTTACACTCGACATTAAGAATCCATACTCCCTTAAAACGAAGAGTAGATAGTGTATATACTTAATAAATAAGGAAATTGTATTTGAACGACTTGTCAATTTTATAATTGTTAAGTGAAATCTGTTTCCTTGTTTTAATAACACAGTTAGTTACACAGCGGGGTGGCAATTTATGACTGTCTCCACTCTTCTAATTTTTTCAAGATCAGATCATTCACAGCCGTAACTAATTTGTGATACCAGTTGTTCTCTTATACACTGGGACTTCACCATTTTCCTGCAGAAATTCTATTTCTGTATTGTCAGTACTATACTGATCTTAGAGCCAATAAAAACCTCACGCTACACTCTCCTTACATGCCTTGATTACATCGTCAACGAGGAGTATGAAAAGATAAGGTGACAGGATATCACCTTGTCTTACACCAGTGGTGGTCCTGAACTCTTCTGACTTATGGTTTGCTGTCCTCACATAATTTCTGCAAGACTTGTAGAAGCTCTGTATAGCATGAATCAGAGGTGCTTGTGAGAAGTTAATGTGATTGCATTTACAACAGGCCCCTAGTCTTTAAATTTTGCATTTATTTACGTTTTTAAGGAAGATTACGGTGGGATTTTTTATCTTATTCGTTTTTTTTTTATTTCTCTTTGTATAATAATAGAGTTTGGACTTTTTCTGTAGATTAAGAATTACGGTTTCTAGCAAAGATGGTAGTTTTAACTTTTAGACTGGCACCAGCGCGCTGGTTCATTAAGATAATTCGTTCATGTAGAGATTTTCTAGTGTAACATAATGGCAGAGCATTTTCGGTTCTTCTCAGTGAGCGCGCTATAATTTTTAGTAAGGGTGAAATCAGATGGGGGTAGAGGGGGAGTTTTAAGCGCGTGGAAACAGGTCAGCAACGGAAATTTTCCGCTTGACCGTAAGTTCTAAATTTAGATCATGACCGTGGGCGATTCCTGGCACGTTGGTTGGTTCATAGATCAACCCGCTTAAGAACAAAGCCTAGCTATGACTCACGCGTAGCGTGGTCTGGGGTAATAAATAAGCGGGATTCCCTGGCAGAAGTGGGAGGATTTTGTTTAACTTCTACGCCTTGGGAAAGAACTGCCGACTGCTCTTTCGAGAGAAATTCGTGCTGCAGATATTTTCCAGGCGTGGCAGCGAGGGCTACAGTAGTCCTACAGCTGGCTAGAAGTTCGCCGGTCTTCTCAGGAGAAGAAGAGTCGGCAGAGCCAGAAAAGAAAGTGGAGTGGTGACAAGGTGGTCACTGGTGCAAAAGTTTTGTACCCAAGAGAGAGCAGGGAGCTGGAAGCACAGACTTCTTCAGCAAGAACAGATGTTCTTACCAAAATTCGGAGCTAGTTACGCTCATGTTAAACACACACTGATCATAGGCGCAGGGCCTAAAAAGTGTCGTGAATTTCGGGCATAATAATCCCGACAGCCTTGAGCCCACGAGCAGGGTATCCGGGCTACTGCAAAGTAATAATTCGTCTATTTGGAAGCAGCAATAGACCACGTCCCGAGTTTAATTTACCAAGCAAGTCAGCAGCTACAACAGGCGGAGAAGAGGGGAAAGGGTTAACATCCCTCTTTACTGCACGAGATCGATAGAGAGAAGGAGAGTAGTGGAGGAGTCGTTTCTGTAGGAACTAGGAGTGTCAGACAGACACTGAACATAACATTGGAACTCAGCAAGTCATCTGTAAGTTGTGTCGGAGGTGATAGAAGGGTTCTGGTCAGGGACTTTGTGATAGTCAGAGAATATTTAGCCTTGTGATAGTCAGAGAATATTTAGCCTATAGTGGAGCAGCGGTGTAGGCACGTCATTTGTGTAGAACCACGTCTGCAGACAGACGAACAGTAGGAGTTAGGGTGTGTTTACACGATATCAGGTTGATTAGGAGAAAGACGGATCTGGTGTTAGAGATCCTCCTTCACATGTTGTTGTATTACTTACCTTTCTTCCTTACAGGTTGAGGGGAGGGCGACTGTGGGGTTACCTTACCTAATCACTTGAAATTAATTGTTATGTTTTTTTTTTCCAGGTGTATGAACACGCATGTTTATTCTATTTTTGTAGTATGTTATATGAATTTTTTTTGTGTGGTGTAAATAAAATCCATTGTAAATTTCCGGCTGGATCAGTCACTTACTTCAACCTATATGTTGTCTGTAAGTGGTGTCTGTGGTGTTAAGTATTAAACCTTATCCCAGTCTTGGTAGCTAGAGGTAGTGAGGTTATCGCAAAACATTACGTCACTTAGTGGCAAGGGAGAGTCAATTTCGGTTCTCGACCCTTGACGCCAATAGCCTCATCTCCCACAGTCACTGTTATTTTCTTCTGAAATCTATCTTCTTAGTCTTTCTTTCCACTAGGGTCTAGTCTATTTAGGTAGGCAACCTCTAGTCTTAAATCCACTTCGTGACAAAGTTAATGTGAGAAGTTAATGTGATTGCATTTACAACAGGCCCCTAGTCTTTAAATTTTGCATTTATTTACGTTTTTAAGGAAGATTACGGTGGGATTTTTTATCTTATTCGTTTTTTTTTATTTCTCTTTGTATAATAATAGAGTTTGGACTTTTTCTGTAGATTAAGAATTACGGTTTCTAGCAAAGATGGTAGTTTTAACTTTTAGACTGGCACCAGCGCGCTGGTTCATTAAGATAATTCGTTCATGTAGAGATTTTCTAGTGTAACATAATGGCAGAGCATTTTCGGTTCTTCTCAGTGAGCGCGCTATAATTTTTTAGTAAGGGTGAAATCAGATGGGGGTAGAGGGGGAGTTTTAAGCGCGTGGAAACAGGTCAGCAACGGAAATTTTCCGCTTGACCGTAAGTTCTAAATTTAGATCATGACCGTGGGCGATTCCTGGCACGTTGGTTGGTTCATAGATCGACCCGCTTAAGAACAAAGCCTAGCTATGACTCACGCGTAGCGTGGTCTGGGGTAATAAATAAGCGGGATTCCCTGGCAGAAGTGGGAGGATTTTGTTTAACTTCTACGCCTTGGGAAAGAACTGCCGACTGCTCTTTCGAGAGAAATTCGTGCTGCAGATATTTTCCAGGCGTGGCAGCGAGGGCTACAGTAGTCCTACAGCTGGCTAGAAGTTCGCCGGTCTTCTCAGGAGAAGAAGAGTCGGCAGAGCCAGAAAAGAAAGTGGAGTGGTGACAAGGTGGTCACTGGTGCAAAAGTTTTGTACCCAAGAGAGAGCAGGGAGCTGGAAGCACAGACTTCTTCAGCAAGAACAGATGTTCTTACCAAAATTCGGAGCTAGTTACGCTCATGTTAAACACACACTGATCATAGGCGCAGGGCCTAAAAAGTGTCGTGAATTTCGGGCATAATAATCCCGACAGCCTTGAGCCCACGAGCAGGGTATCCGGGCTACTGCAAAGTAATAATTCGTCTATTTGGAAGCAGCAATAGACCACGTCCCGAGTTTAATTTACCAAGCAAGTCAGCAGCTACAACAGGCGGAGAAGAGGGGAAAGCGTTAACATCCCTCTTTACTGCACGAGATCGATAGAGAGAAGGAGAGTAGTGGAGGAGTCGTTTCTGTAGGAACTAGGAGTGTCAGACAGACACTGAACATAACATTGGAACTCAGCAAGTCATCTGTAAGTTGTGTCGGAGGTGATAGAAGGGTTCTGGTCAGGGACTTTGTGATAGTCAGAGAATATTTAGCCTTGTGATAGTCAGAGAATATTTAGCCTATAGTGGAGCAGCGGTGTAGGCACGTCATTTGTGTAGAACCACGTCTGCAGACAGACGAACAGTAGGAGTTAGGGTGTGTTTACACGATATCAGGTTGATTAGGAGAAAGACGGATCTGGTGTTAGAGATCCTCCTTCACATGTTGTTGTATTACTTACCTTTCTTCCTTACAGGTTGAGGGGAGGGCGACTGTGGGGTTACCTTACCTAATCACTTGAAATTAATTGTTATGTTTTTTTTCCAGGTGTATGAACATGCATGTTTATTCTATTTTTGTAGTATGTTATATGAATTTTTTTTGTGTGGTGTAAATAAAATCCATTGTAAATTTCCGGCTGGATCAGTCACTTACTTCAACCTATATGTTGTCTGTAAGTGGTGTCTGTGGTGTTAAGTATTAAACCTTATCCCAGTCTTGGTAGCTAGAGGTAGTGAGGTTATCGCAAAACATTACGTCACTTAGTGGCAAGGGAGAGTCAATTTCGGTTCTCGACCCTTGACGCCAATAGCCTCATCTCCCACAGTCACTGTTATTTTTCTTCTGAAATCTATCTTCTTAGTCTTTCTTTCCACTAGGGTCTAGTCTATTTAGGTAGGCAACCTCTAGTCTTAAATCCACTTCGTGACAGTGCTGGAATGTTCTTCCTTGCCAAACAGTCCCAAAGCTTGCTCCAGGGGACCCTGTCAAACACCTTTTCCAGATCTATGAAGCAAAAATGGATCTCACTCTTATGCTCAAGGGCCTTTTCACTCAGCTGTCTGAGTGTGAAGATTAGGTCTTGAGTACTTCGGTTTGCTCGGAATCCGCACTGGACCTCATCCAATTGTGGCTCAGCTAGGTGTCGGAGTCTCTGCTCTAGGATTCTAGAGTAGATTTTACCAGGGACACTGAGAAGGGATATGCGTCTATGGTTTCCACATTGTCGATTGTCACCCTTTTTGAAAATTGGTGTTATGATGACAATCTCCCAATCCTTTGGTATGGTCTTGTTGCACCACGCTGCCTGTAGGACCCTTAAGAGTAATAGGTCGCCTGATGCTCCCATGTACTTAACTATTTCTGGTGTTATACCATCATGCCCTGCTGCTTTGCCCATCTTGATTTTCTCCAGTGCTGCCTTCAGTTCTTCCATCTTTATGTCATCTTCATCACCATTGGTTTACTCTTCTGTGCTAGTGGTTATCATTTCTGATGCTTGACCTTGCTCACCATCAAGGAGTTCTGAGAAATATTCTTTCCATACTGTAGCAATAAGCCCCTGATATCTGGTCTTAATTTCTGGCTCTCTCAGCTTGTAGGTCTTAATGCTCATTTCTCCCGTTTGTTTACTTGGTTTCTTGCATGATGTTGGGCAGTTCCTAGGCTGAGCAACTCTTTCAGTTGTTCTTTTGATTGTAAGCAGGTAGTGATCACTTTCAATCTCTGGCCCCCTCCAGACTCTAGCATCCCGAACATATTTGAATGAGCTCCTCCTAACAATGGCATAGTCGATCACTGACTTCTCATTCTTTGTTGGTTCACATCTAGTGTATGTATGTATGCGCTTATGGGGGAACTTTGTGTTTGTAATGATCAGATTCTGCTCACTGCAGAATCTAAGGAGTCGCTTTCCATTGTCATTGAGAGTATCTTCTCCATATCTTCCGATAACTCCACCCCATCTAGCATGGTCATTTCCAACTCTGGCATTGAAATCTCCGAGCATGATAATTTCATCTAGGCAGTCATCCACTGTCCTTTGAAACAGCTCGATGAATTCCTCCTTGAACTCTGCTCTCTCATCCTCATTTGGCCCATACACTATGACCAGGTTGACTATGGTTTCTCCTTCTTTTAGTTTTACAACCATAATGCGCTCCGAGACAAAGTTCCATCCCTTGATACTATCTTTTTGGTTTTTGGCCACAATGCAACCCACGCCCCCTTTAGCTCTTTCAGGTGCGGGTACACCACTGTAGAGCAGCGTGTTGCCATCGAGATCCATGACTCCTTGTCCCTTTTTCTTTGTTTCCGTTATAGCCAGGATTTCTAATTTTGCTTTCCTCATCTCTTCCACCAGCTCCTTTTCTTTCCCATTTATACTTCTTGTGTTCCAAGTTCCATAAGTCGTAGTCCGTTCCAGTTCGTCGCCTTTAGAATCAGTCCGGTTTTCTCTCTTGTAGTTCGTGTAATCATGTTTTAAAGCAAACAGGTGATTGGCCTGATGTGCCTTTGCATGGTGAGGGGCTGCCTCCTTACGGCCTCCATGCAGGCCGCCCTCCTCCTTTTTCAGCCGGGCTTGGGACCGGCCTAGGCGGAGTTCATAACAATATATATATATATATATATATATATATATATATATATATATATATATATATATATATATATATATATATATATATATATATATATATATATATATATATATATATATATATATATATATATATATAGCTAGCCAGTAAAGCCTCTTGGCTGATCATAGATGAAGCTTCTTTGCTTTCATGCCACTGTTTCCATAATTCTGAAGCAAAATGGAAGATAATAAAATGACCACAGGGGAATTTAGTACCGTCATCAGGTCATGCAGCAGAACGAGCACAACATAATTATTTCCCTTCATAATTTTGCATATGACTTGCTCATAAAAAGTAGATTTGACTAGTCCCATAACACTTGGCCATTGATTCTGTTATCCTTGAGCTCAGCAAAGAGCACTGACCTTCAACAAACTCAATGCCCACTCCACCTAACCTGGGCCATCAGCTCAAAATCTGTCTATATCTTCCTCATCCCTTTCATTTCTGTCTCAAGTTCTCTTCTCCATATTTATTTATTTTTTGGCCTACATTTACTATGTAAAGCAAAAAAGTGGGTTTGGCCCAAGCAAAAATGGACACCCCAGTGCGTTTTTATTGTTGTTGTTTGGAAATAATTTTTTAAAAATGTTCATATGCATAAATAACTTTGTTGTTGTATATGAAACTAAAGGTAATTGGATGTACTTTACTCTTGTGCTACAAGTATAAAAGCTTTCATTGAAAAATGATTAGTTATTCAAGGTAAAATGGAGGATATGCGCTTAAAAAAATGATTAGTTATTCAAGGTAAAATGGAGGATATGCGCTTAAAAAAATGATTAGTTATTCAAGGTAAAATGGAGGATATGCGCTTAAAAAATTCGCTTTAAAAATCTAAAATAAAAATCTCAAAACAAAAACACGTTCACTCTTAAACACAGGCGGTATTTAAAAGAATGTACTTGCAGTCGGAAATGACGTTTTGTGTGGTTTGTGTTAGAAACTGTCTCAAACAGAGGTGCATATACTAAAGGCTTTTTAAAGTCGATTGGGCCAAGCGCGTCTAACCCCTGAGCCTTTATAAAGTCGATTGGGACTTAAAGAGTTAAAGACGTTCTTACTGTGCGCTGACTGACTGCCGCTCACGAGTGTGAAATTCCCTGAAAGGACCCCACCTCATTCACAGCAGTGCAGCTCGGTCTGTAAACAGGCTACATTCCCACGGTTTTGACCAATGAGAAGAGCTGAAACTGAGGTTTACACACATGTAACACAAGGCACAGATTTCTTATAGGAAGATGTGGTAAATTCGAAGTGAATGAAAAAGTTTGGATTTTAATACACATCTGGGAGGCCTACCTACACTTTTGCTACACCAAACGAACGAGCAACCATTCTGCTAAAATCTTATCAAAGTTTTAAACATCAGAGTTATTTGCGGAAAGAGCAAGCGAACGTTAAAAGAGAACACCTCCAACACATCTCGGCATGGAAACGCAATGGCGGCTGTTCCAACTGACAATCCAGGTCACGATGGGCTGTCTGTACGGGACCCAGCACGACATGATTCAGGTGCTAAATTGAAAGTTTCACCAATGGAAGTCGACCCAATATGTGTTCTGAGTAAGCTTTGAACTTTGTTTTATTTCTATTCATTTCAGACCTATTTTGGTTTATTTGCAATATAGCAATGGCAAGTGATGGAAAGGGATGTATTAGTAGAAGAACAGCCAAATGTGACTGCTCGATTCTCAAACGATCACCATTTTCTAAACATTCGGTATCAGATTTAAGGTCTAACAACTTGTGAAGTCGCTCACTTCCTTTCGATAGAGCTTATTCTAGTTATGGATGTCAAAGGTCATGTTTAGAATTTAGCCTGCTACACATTTGTGAAGGTTAAAAAAGTAAAATTGCCTCTCTCTCGCTTTTCTACTCTAATTAACTTTTTTGTCTCAATTATTTCAGGGGACTATCGTTATGATGCATTGCGAGTATATTTTTCAATGCCGGGAAGAGGCAGACGTCCGGCTCTGCCACCAATTTCTACTGTGACAAACAGACTATTAGCACAGTTCTGTCTTCTGAAGGACTAGTTGGAGAGAAGCTTTTCAGAGACTAGACTACGACATGTTAAAGAGGAGAAATGCCACAACCCACCACAGATCCACAATTAACATGTGGAAACACAACCAGACAGCCAAGTGGTTGGTGAAACAAAAGGGTGAGGAGATAACAAGGATCATGACAGCAGCCACAAAGAATGTGTCATTATTAAGAAAGAAACACAAGGTGTCAGAGAGGTTAGTTAGGGAGAAGATAAAGGAGAAATTAAAAGAAGGCAAAGGTAATAAAATTTATTGAGATGAAGACAGCTATCCTTGATGCCATCATAGCCCAGGGGGGACCTTGTAAAACAAAGGTGGATGTGGATGCTCTGTTCAAGAAAGGCAATACCAACGATCTCAAGATGCAGATAAGGTACACAAATATTTTCTTGGAGAAAAAGCATCTTCGCCTCTCTGGTTCAGTCAGGATACGGTATTCAACCCTTTTGCAAGATATTAATGAAGATTCACCACCACCTCAAAAGCCACAAAATGATGTTACTGGCCTCCAGTGACAGTGACTTGGACACGGACTAATATGTAATGTTTCTTTTTTTTTTTTTTAAATCAAATTTTGGGCAGTAAAGGTTGTTTCAATCAAGAAAATAACGATCAATTTGAATTGTACAATAATCAGTTTACATTAATATGGAAGTTTTCAGCTCTATAGCTGCAATATTTATGATTTTATGACAAAATTTGGAATTTTATGAGATTTTTCTTCCGAACTGCAAATTTAGCCTTTGATCCGTGTTCACATAATGCAGTTTTATAGTATTCAGTATTTCATGTGGCTCAAAAAAAATTAAGCATCAATTATATAATGCTCTCTTTAAGCTCAAGAAATCTTACGGCTTTCCTTTGTGTAGTTTTTGATTTATCAGTGCATGAAAATGCATATTTGCGCTTTGCTCGCGCAAAAATAAGACTTGAAATTGTATTTTTTGTCAATTTTGGTGGACCATAATTCATTTAATTGATTTGTTGTACTTCCCATGTTTCTTTTCTGCAATAAGGACTTGTATGACTTTGTAAAAAAAAAAGCATTATTGGCTTGGTGAGACTTTGTTGAGTGCAGTTATGATTGTACAAAGTCGGGCAATTTGTTCGGTGCGAAGATGTTTGGAAAATTTTGTAAGTCCCCAAAATTTTGAAATGCTGTAACACGGTTGTTTGATGTCCGATTTTCAAAATTTAAAAAGGAAATTTCATGGCTTGAAGTGATCTATTAAGATCTACAAACAAAGGCACTCTATAAACAAAATGAAAAATCACTTTGTGATACCTACCTTTACCTGTTTTACTGTGGGGGATTCCAGAACAAGGACTGCCTTGTAATAATATATGCATATTTATGATATTCCTATTTTTATTGTTATGATGAAAGAGGAGAGAAGTAGCTTCAGTAGACGTTCATTACCAATTACTAGCTTTGACACCTAATTTCAGCAAAATTGCTGAAAATCTGTCATAGCAGGTCTCTCATTAGATTCACTGAGTAAGTCTATTTTTTTCATGTTTTTTTTATTTGGAATCTTAGTAATACTTACATTTTATTTTAGTTTAAAATTTAAAGAGTAGAAATTATTTTTTGGCTGCACTATATTACAGTGCATAATACTGTCCCATGATGATGATCTTGGGGTGTTTTAGGGTGATGAATGGAGAGGTACTTTTGTAAAATGTAGATTGCTTATTTTGTAAACTTGGGGTGTTCAGATTGAGTGATTAATGTTCAGGGCTAGCAACGCAAACTTCAATGAGTTATCACCAGTCATATAAATGTTGCAACCAAAAATCATGTGGGAATGAAGGAATTTTTGGTGTTAGTTTCAGGGGAGATTATGAATGAGTGAGTTGCTCACTTGGTTTTTGATCGAGATGGGTGTGTGTTCTGTTGTCCTGAATGGATATGATGTAGAGAAGAATAATTTTACGAATGGGATAATTCGTTGCTAATTGTATGATAGCTTCAGTGGTAGAGAACCTGTAGTTTATGTTATTTGTTATTGCTCTCCACGGGAGCAGTTTGCAGTGGGACACTGCTTTATCTACTTTTATGTAGCATTTCAATGATCAGAACATATTCCATTACAATGTTTCTTTGGGTCTGTGACTATGAGTTGTTGGCTGCGTTATGAGTGACAATGTGATCTAGGAGGATCTTTATCATACACTTAGACAACTACGAGTGCCAGTACACAGATTGCACCTTTCTCGTACATACAGTAATATAACAGAACACCACACACCAACACCCCACTGTGTCACTGGAGAATGGCAGCATGTGTCACATACTTGCAGAAAGCCAAAAAAGAACACTCATTTTTTAAGTGTTCTATGCCTACAATAATCTTTGGAGGTACCTGAAGACCTGGCTTACACTCCAGGGAGTATCTCGTCCAGAAAGGTTGAGAACTACTGAACCACTTTATCTAGCCATCTCTCTGAATGTTCTTTTACCCTGCTTTCCAGGGTTAGACAGCTTATGCTTACAGTTATCTAATTGTTGGTTAAAGCATCATCAATTTTTCTTGCATTCTTCCTCTTCACCCCCCTTTCCCCTTTTCCCCTTCCTAAGCTTTATGTTCAGACTACAGCTTCAAATAGCATGCATTATTTTTCTGCAGGCAACAAATAAAGTGGAGGTGGACACAGATGCCATTGAGAGGCTGAAGGTCACAAGAGCAGACTTCCTGCATGCTCTACAGCATGACATTAAGCCTGTAAGTGTAGGACATTATATTTGTTAGTGTAGGACAACTTGAGATAAGCTGATGATACAGTCTTAATAGCAAAAAGTGAAAAGGAGCTGCAGGAAATGGTTGATACATTAGTGATAGAAAGTGAAAATAAAGGCCTTAGCCTTAATAGCAAAAAGACAGAAGTAATGGTCATCTCAAAGAAAAGGGCTTCCCCAGAATGCGCTATCAAAATAAATGGAACCATTTTAAAACAAGTCAATAAATTCAAATACCTGGGCACATTAATAACAATGAATGGAAGATGCATCTCAGAAGTGAAGAGCAGAATAGCTCGGGCAAAAGTGGCATTCTATAAAATGACAAGTATTTTCTGCAACAATCCTTTGTCATTGGAAGTAAGAAAGAGAGTTCTTCATTGTTATATAGAACCAATCCTGACATATGGGAGTGAGTCATGGAAAATTAGTAAACAAATAGGGAAATCACTAGAGGCAACAGAGATGTGGTTTTACAGAAGAATGTTAAATTATATCTGTAAGTGATAGACATAAAACCTGCAAATGTGGTATGTTAAACCTGTAAGTGTAGTATGTTAAACATGTAAGTGTAGGACATTATATCTGTCAGCGTATGACATAAAACCTGTAAGTGTAGCATGTTAAACATGTAAGTGTAGGACATTATATCTGTTAGTGTATGACATAAAACCTGTAAGTGTAGTTTGTTACATCTGTCAGTGTAGAACATAAAACCTGTAAGTGTAGTATGTTAAACATGTAAGTGTAGGAAATTATATCTGTCACTGTAGGACATAAAACCCATAAGTGTAGTATGTTAAACATGTAAGTTTATGACATTATATCTGTCAGTGTAGGACATAAAACCTGTAAGTGTAGCATGTTAAACATGTAAGTGTAGGACATTATATCTGTCAGTGTAGGATTGTGGCAGAGATTTATAATTAATAAATTTCTATACCTTTTCTTTATTCTACACCTGTCTTTTACCTCTCTTTCGCTCTTTTATTTTTTTCGCATACGCTTGATTGTTAACGAAAACTCTCCCATTCTTACCTTTGTCATTTCCTTTCTAATTTAGTACACATTTTATTGCTGTTAAGCAGATTCTTTGATGAGACCGAATCGTGTTAATTCGTTCTCGACAGGGATAAGAAGTAAGACTATCGTCTATTATTTCTCTCTGATCTGTCCACCTATAGTTAATTATTCTCGGTGAAAGATTTGAGATGAAAGACATTGATCGCTGGAAAATGGCCATATGAAGCAGAACGTGTAAAATGCACACTGTGAGTTTTATTGCCGATGTCTGATCAGATCGAGAGAATGTACTATAGGTGTTAAGTCTGGTTTTGGTAAGGGTGTGAAGAAATTTGTTTCATTCGTAGAATGAGTAAGGAAATATGTAAATCTGGCCGATGAGTCAGTGGCGGGAAATAGACGTAACCTTCCTTGAATTTAGGAGAGATATATACTCCAGAATTCTAACTTAATTCATCCAGTACAGCCAGAAAGACTAGAACCATCTAGCTTTCGATTCCTAAGATCTCTGTTAATAGAAGCATCATTTAGTTGGTCAATTGGATATAGTTTTACTTGCTGCGCTAATGGTAAATATATATATCTAGTAGTGTTGAGTGATTTAAGTGGTAAATCGCCTATTTAAATTTTACTAGTTAATTTCTGTGCCGAAGTGTTTTTCTAGAATAGGCCAGTCATTCAGTTATAATTCTCTAAAGTTTACTGTGTTACAGTGGATAGCAAATAAATTATAATTTCTAGCTAACTCATTCAGCTATAAATAAATTTAATTAAATTGCTAGTAACCAGGCAGAGAATAGTTTCACCATCTAATTAAGGCACTGGTTCATCATTGAGTATTGACGAAATATGTATGTATTTCTAATTCATGATGATTGATTTTTTTAATGACTAGAGTTTATTTCATGGGAGTTTAAACGATGAGACAAGCTCTAAGCTTAGAGTCTCTTAATTTAAAGTTAAATAACCGTAGTGAATATTATATTTTACACGAGGGTAGGATAGGATGTGTGTATAACAGAGTTGTGTGTCCACCATGACCTCTGCATGACCAACACCTACTTTCAGACAAAACCCCAGCATAAGGTGTCATGGAGACACCCACGATCCAAGCACTGGCACCAACTGGACCTGATTCTCGTCAGAAGGCCACTTCTCAGGTTTGTGCTCTCCACGCACTCGTACCATAGTGCAGACTGTGATACAGATCACTCCTTGGTTTGCTGCAAAATCAGAGCACAACCAAGAAAACTCTATCGTGTCAGACATGAAGGGAAACCACGCATTGATACCAGCAAGATGTCAGACCCTGTCATGATTGCTCAATTTACTGCGACCTTCAAGAAAGTGCTCAGCAGCCCTCAGCATGGTGATACTATTACAGAGAACTGGGTGCATCTACGGAACACCATTCAAAGTACTGCACTTGCCACCTTTGGTAAGAAAATGGCAAAGTCAAATGACTGGTTTGATGCTTCATCAGATGTGATGGCACCTGTCATTGAAGCTAAGCGCAGTGCTATAAATGAATACAAACATTCACCGAGTGCTAGAACCCTACAGATCCTGAAGGCTACGAGAAGCAAAGTTCAACAAACTGCTCGATGCTGTGAAAATGACTATTGGCTCCAGCTCAGTGAGAGCATCCAGATCGCAGCGCAAACAGGCAACATTAAACAAATGTATGACAGTATAAAGAAAGCACTTGGCCCCCAAAAAAGTAAGACAGCACCGCTAAAAACCATCAGCGGAGAGAAGCTAACCGATAAGGGTAAGCAGATGGAGAGGTGGGTCGAGCACTACTCTGAGCTTTACGCTAGAGAAAATACCATTACACCTGCAGCCCTTGATGCTGTCAAATGTCTGCCAACTATGGAGGAGCTGGATGCCAAACCAACATTAGAGGAACTCAGCAAGGCCATTGATAGCTTGGCCTCTGGCAAAGCACCAGGCAGTGATGGGATTCCTCCTGATTTAATCAAATGCTGTAAGAGCACGCTATTACATCCCCTGCATAGGATGCTGTGCCAGTGCTGGGAAGAGACAACTATTCCTCAAGACATGCGAGATGCCAAGATTGTAACACTGTATAAAAATAAAGGAGACAGAAGTGATTGCAATAACTACAGAGGCATCTCTCTTAGTATTGTTGGTAAGGTTTTTGCCAAAGTCATCTTAGTGCGACTACACAAGTTAGCTGAGCACATATATCCAGAGTCACAGTGTGGATTCGGAGCTGGTAGATCAACAACAGACATGATCTTCTCTGTCCGCCAGCTTCAGGAAAAATCAAGAGAGCAGAAAAGGCCTTTGTATATCGCCTTTATAGACCTCACAAAAGCATTTGACCTGGTTAGTAGGGATGGACTCTTTAAAATCCTCCTGAAAATAGGCTGCCCTTCTAAAATGCTGGAAATGATAAAGTCATTCCATGACGACATGAAGGGAACAGTCCAATATGCTGGAAGCATGTCACAGCCCTTTGACATACGAAGTGGCGTTAAACAAGGCTGTGTTCTGGCTCCGACCCTCTTCGGGATCTTCTTTGCCTTACTCTTGAAACATGCATTCAGAGATGCAACTGAAGGAATATGCCTTCACACTAGGTCAGATGGCCGTCTGTTTAATCTTTCAAGGCTGAAGGCAAAAACAAAAATCAGAAGGGTCACTATAAGAGACTTGTTGTTCGCTGATGATGCTGCAGTCATCACTCAAAGCCAACAGGAGCTTCAGAACTTGATGAATCGCTTCACTAAAGCATGCAAGGACTTTGGCCTCACAATAAGTCTAAAGAAAACGAATGTGCTGTGTCAGGATGCGGGTGCTGCACCAGTTATCACTATTGATAACTATGAATTGGCAGTGGTGCACCACTTCACATACCTAGGGTCTACCATCAATGACAAACTCTCACTGGATACAGAAATCGACAGCCGCATTGGCAAAGCTGCAGCTACCTTTGCCCGCCTCACATCGCGTGTTTGGGGAAACTCCAAACTCACAATGAAGACCAAAGCTGCGGTATATAATGCCTGCGTCACCAGCACACTCCTATATGGCAGCGAGACCTGGACGACCTATGCTAAGCAAGAAAGAAGGCTCAATACCTTCCATTTATGGTGTCTACGTCGCATCCTCGGCATCTCGTGGAAAGATAAAGTGACAAATGTCGAGGTGTTGTCACGTGCTGGCCTTCAAAGTATGTATACACTGCTTAGACAGCACAGACTTTGCTGGCTTGGCCATGTTCGCCACATGGAAGATGGTCGCATCCCAAAAGATATCTTCTACGGACAATTAGCAGATGGCAAGAGAACAGTTGGGCGACCACAGCTGAGGCTCAAAGATGTGTGCAAGAGAGATATGAGGGCACTGGACATGGATCCAGCAACATGGGAGGATGAAGCTGCCGATCGCACTAAGTGGCGATGCTATTTAAGGCGCCACCTCAGATTGGGCGAAGAGAGGCTCACACAACAAGCAGAGGAGGGGAGAAAACGTCGAAAGGAGCACCAGGAAAATAAGCAGCTGAGGGTTGTCACCTCAGGGGTGCATTTCCATTGTCAGTTATGACTGAAGGGGCTATTATTATTATTATTATTATATTATGGTTAAGTATTTTGTACTTTTCTCTTCCTTATACAGTATTTGGGTCAGCCCAACATCTACCAGTGGTTTTGTTCAGTACATTTGAGACTAACTTAGAACAAAACATTTTTTGAATTTAACTACGTGGGTTTACAAGTTTAAAAAAAAACTGTCTGGCATTGTGTTTGCATACAGAAATAGACAGAGTACCCATCTCACGAACGTTAAGACTAATGATGTAACTGGGCCTATAGAGCCAGATTATATTTCTTCCCTAAATCTCATGTACATTCAGCCCCTGTGGCGATATTACTAACAGTAACATTTCCGACGTTTGACCAATTGTAGTGTGAACAATAATTTTATATTGAGAGAAGTTACCAACCTGCAATTTCCGAAGTACTGGAAATCTCAAGAATTCTGACACTGTGAGCCCTGTGGCATCTCTTACCTGAACTGATTTCTAGCAACATAAACAGTCATTCTAAAAATATATACAGTGAAGATAACGCTCCCCGGAGTCTTGGAATTAACCGGTCACTGTAGAGCTGGGGTTGTTTTTGCTAACACAACACTGGATGTGCTGTGAGTGTGTGTCCTATGATTGCGCCAGAAGGTGAAAAGTCCAGTTTTGTAGGTAAGAAAGTAAGCCAGTGGCCACTGCTGAATGAGAAGAATGAAAGCAGGAACGAGGGATTCTTTCATTTTATAATTCTGACACCCACTTTGTATTTTCTTTATGCAAGTTGTTGCTAATGATGTTTTCCTCTTAGAATAGATTAATATATCAACTCTGTTCTTAACTGTAGAGGGAAATCCTAGACCATAGCATATAAATCTGTGACTCTTTGGGGGCTATAACTTTTCTGCTAACGAAATCGTGGCCTAAACAGAGGGGGAAAGGATTACACCTGTGGGTCTATTCTTTTAGTAATTCTTTAACCTATGTGTATTTAAATGTGATTGATATTCAAATTTATGATTGTGATGAAATTTTTATGATAAATAAAATTTACATAAACTTATTCAAGTGTGTCAGTCAGCTCGTCCCAAAATATCTATATCCCATTGTTATAGTTTTCACGTTGGTGCATCTAACTGTCGTCACTTATGTGAATGGTATATATATTCAACTTCCATACAGTCTGTCTCAGAAAGGTAATGAACATCAAATGGCAAGACAAGATCCCGGATACCGCCGTTCTTGACAGAGCTGGTATCCCTAGCATCGATACTATTCTGATGCAGTCACAGATTCGCTGGGCAGGTCATGTAGTCCGCATGCCAGACCATCGACTGCCAAAGATACTCTTTTATGGTGAGATGCAGAAGGGTAGACGCTCCCATGAAGGCCAAAAAAAGCACTTCAAAGACACGCTTAAGGCTTCATTAAAAACCTTTGACATAAACCCTGACACATGGGAAGCTGCTGCGCAAGACCGAACTGCCTGGCGCACATCTCTTCGTAAAGGTGCAGCAGCATGCGAATCTTCCAGAAGAGGAACAGCGGAGACAAGCTAGAAAAGACCGTGTAATAAAACCTTCTAGTGATGCAAACATTCCCTGCCCACACTGTCCGAGATCCTTCCAGGCCCGCATCGGGCTCATCAGTCACCTTCGTACTCATAGACTATCCTAACAGTCCTAATAATTGGATGAACAGAGTGGTCTTCATCACCCGTGATGGACGAACAACATATATATATTCCTATATATATTCTAATAGACTGTCTGACAAATCTAGATCTGTTGTAGAAGATAGGCTGACCAAGAGAAGCGTCTCAAGTTTCAGGGACAGACTCTATTATTTTCCACCATCTCACTCGTGAAAATCGATTTCTAATATTATCTCCCACTGAGCTATCACCTGTTCTATTTCTGTTCAGAAGGGACCAATCTATGTCTTAATTCCCCTGTCTAAAATCTACGACAAGGATGTTAAATCTGTCAGTGTAGGACATTATATCTGTCAGTGTAGGACATAAAACCTGTAAGTGTAGCATGTTAAACATGTAAAGGTAGGACATGAAACTGGTAAGTATAGGACCTTTCTGCGTCATTCATCTTTGTGTGTTTATTTTTTTTTTCTATGTCTTCTAAAACAGAAAAGAACAAAGCAAGAGCTAAGTAAGAAACATGGAAAATAAGTGACAATAAAACAAACTGTTCATCTGCCGGAATCAGATGGTGAATATGCAAAGTAGCTTCTACATCTGGGTTAAGAGAGTAAATACTAAGTAGGGGAATAAAAGTTTTTGTGAAAGAAAAAATATTTTTTGATGAAATATAAAAAAATTTTTTTTTACTATAGCTTTTTATATCCAGGCATTTGGTAGCAGTAAGGAGGAGCTAGATGTGTTCCTGGCGCAAGGCATTCTCAGCTGGGGTGAGCCTGTCAATCGGGTTTTGACCGACAGTGACCTTGTCATCTCTCAGATTAAGACAAGTGACCAGACCTTTCTTATCACAATGTTACTTGAAGGTAAGTTGACTGTTTGTCACATTAAAAAAAAAATGGAAGGATGGATATCTGGTCAAGTTGCCAAAGAAAGGAGATTTACAGGGGGTGTGTGAATTCATTCATTCAATCTGTCTTTTCTTTTTTTCTTTTGTATTTGCTCCCCATGGACCATGCAATCACTCCTGCAACTGCCCCCCCCCTCCCCCCTTTGCAAAAAACCTGCACCACAGCAATCATATGCTGTTGCAATAGTGGGCTCTATAGTAATTTATGTTACATGATGAGTTTGCCAGCCCCGGACACAACCTCGTATTAGCCACCTCTTACGACATGTCTGAGGGAGTAGTAGTCCTTTTCTTTCTTCTCAGAGATTCCACGGGAGCTTCATAAGGCAGGGCAAAAATTATAGAGGAAAAATGTCACTTAGTTCCAGGTCAGTATTAAACACGAATCATCTTTGAGAGATTAAAAGATACCATAGACAGTTGATGGAGGGAGTAACAGGCAGGTTTTCATCAAAGCAGACCATGTGCATATCAGACAGTCACATGTTGTGATAGTAGAAGAGAGCTTGACACTGAAGTCATGACTTTGAGTCATATTTGTGGACTATGTGATAGCTTTCAGCAGTTTGAACAGAGCTTGGAACTGAATTCATGGCTTAACAGTTTGAACAGAGCTTGGAACTGAATTCATGACTTAACAGTTTGAACAGAGCTTGGAGCTAAATTCATGACTTAACAGCTTGAACAGAGCTTGGAACTGAATTCATGACTTAACAGTTTAAACAGAGCTTGGAACTGAACTCATGACTGAATCATATTTGGAGACTGTGTGATGGCTTTCAACAGTTTGAACAGAGCTTGGAACTGAATTCATGACTTTGAATCATATTTGTGGACTGTATGATGGCTTTCAACAGTTTGAACCGAGCTGGAACTGAATTCATGACTTTGAATCATATTTGTGGACTGTGTGATGGCTTTCAACAGTTTGAACAGAACTTGGAACTGAATTCATGACTTTGAATCATATTTGTGGACTGTGTGATGGCTTTCAGCAGTTTGAACAGAGCTTGGAACTAAATTCATGACTTTGAATCATATTTGTAGACTATGTGAATGCTTTCAACAGTTTTAACAGAGAATCACTTTGGAAACTGATGAGACACCATGGAGTCACCCATTAAGTCAGTAACTTATTTAAGGAAAGCAAATGAAGACCTGAAATTTGGAACTCTTCCTGAAATACTTACTTAGTTATCCCTCTTCTACCTTGAGCTTTAGAGGTTTGGAGGAGGGAGCACTGTGGTGGATTTTGATGTTATGAAATGTTGTTGTTCTGTATTGCTATTGTGCTGAATGAGGTCAGCTGTGAAAGTCCCTGATTATTACAAATTATGGGTTGAGTTATCAGGGAACCTTTCTGCTACCACCTTATGATCTCATTCAGACCTATTCTTGACTAGTATGTCTGATAGCTATGTCTAATGTCTAGGGTTATGAAAATGTGGTGTGAGAATGAGTTAACACTTTAACACACACACCCACAAACACATATTAAGTTCTATGATCAACTGAACTAACACTTGAGTTAAATTTTGATATGGAACAATTTTCTATACAATTTTAATTGGTCCTGAACCTAGTGTTCTTCTGGTCAGGACACTCAAAATTAAAGTAAATCAATGTATATACAAAAATGCAAATTTTTAACCCAAAGGGACAATTTGTCCAAACATATACTGTTAAAATAAACTAATAGTGTACTAAATTCTAATATTACTAGTTTCTAACACTGGATGGCTGATTGGGATTCTTTAATCACTTCCATCTCTTTAATATACCAATTTCAATTTTTATTTCTTGGGGAAATAGTTTTATTATATTAATCAGGGTGCACTAGTTGTCACGTAGCGTTTGAAGGATAAGAATTATTTAGAGGAAATAATAGATCTGAATGTGGAAGATTTGGCTCAAGGAATTCCTGCTGGGTTTTCCCACTTCTGAAGGGTGACGAAGAGGGTAAATTCTCCTAACTAGACAGGTCTGGAAAAGGTTGTAAGGAGATATTTGGTCTCTCGCTACCGTCGTCCTCTTCTCAGTTATCTATTATTATTATTCTTTAAATTATATTATATTTTACGAGCCCCCCCCCCCTCCCTTATAAAGGAAGATAAACATCAGACAATATGTAACATCTAATCGAAGGAACAAAGCATGGGGTACAGTATATACACCCAATTGGTTTATTGCAATAAAATGAATAGATGGTGAATGATAGTATTGTCGATGGAATTAGTGTCTGCTGTATGTACTATGTGTCTCACATCAAGTGTGTTTCATCATGGATGACTAAAATATGCATTGATGTGACGAAAGTACTGAGATTCTGTCTTTCAAATGGCCCATGTCTTTTTCTCCTTGCATTTTGTTCACTATTTTTGGAGGGATTACAGAAAAATCCTTCTCCATGTTTCTTCTCCTTCTATTATTTACGTTTTTTTTTCAAGATGAGATCACGATGGAGTTTGATCTATGTGTTTAGAATGGGGGTGTAGGGAATTAGACAGTATTTTTCTAGAAGAAAGATTATAGATGCTAGATCAGGATTTGCACCAGTGTCCTTTTTTTTAAAGATATTGCGTGGCCATATACGCATTTTTCGGGAGTTAAATTATTTGCGGCCATTTTTGCTTCATTTCCGCAGTATAGGGCTAGGCTTAATCTCGTTTCTTTGTCTAAAACCCATGCACGTTACATCAGAACGATCTAAGGTTCTGATTGGCTGAGAGCTAACTGCAGTTGAAATGCAGAGCTCTCATTGGCTTTAGAACCACGCCGCGCATATGACGTCATGAAGTCGGCGCGTGGGGGTCTTGATTATAAAAAGGCCTATATTTCATAGCTTCTTTCTCTTTTAATGAAAAAATTGCCAAGCTGGGTGCCAGAAGCAAATTGTCGATTGCCTTCAGTTGGACATTCGAGATTTGGTAAGCATGAATTTTTGCGTGAGGACTTTATTTAATTTTTCTAGTCCTAGCCGATCATTTAAGTTTCTTGGGAAGTTTTAGTTTAACGTTAATTCTCATCGGCAGAGCCATCAAATACGATCTTAGTGATAGACTTGAGAAACTTTATAGGTCCATTTAATTCCTTGTTGAAGGAATAGCGGCATGGTTTAAAAGTGATGAGATTATGGACGTGTGTGCAGGGAATTATTTTGTATTACATTTTGAATGTGATTACTATTATTGACGGGAATTTTAGGAATTCCTAGAGAGGGCTAGTTTTAGTTGTGTTAAACATTACGGCATTAGTGTCAGCGTAAGAAGTAGGCCACAGTACGTCTGCCCAGACGGGCCAGTGAAAATATTGTTGTTGCTCGGAGTTAGTCAGGCAGAACAAGCGATCTGGGTTAGCCAATGTTTACTTTGTAGGCTCAGGTAGAGAGGGGAGTTACGTGGTGAAGAGTAAGGAAGTTAATTGTTATTTTAAATGTATTATTATGGTTTGTTTAGCTGTTGTTTTGTTTTGTCTAAAACAGCAGGTACCGGCTTTGTGGGAATGAGAGCGGAATTTTGAGACCACAAAATTTCTCCCACGGCAAAGTTGGGGCATTCGCAGAACCGCAAGGGTTTTACGTTAGTTGCCAGTAGTGGAAGGAGAGGAAGAAAATACGTTTTCCCAGCCAGGGGAAGACATTTTCCAGCGAATAGGATTTTTGTGGATAAATCCTGAGCTCTGACGCTCGTTACACACGCAGATTTGGCAGGCTGCCGCGTTGTGGTAATTTTATGTTCGCTTCTTCACGGCCATAATAAAGCCGACGGCCCAGTTATAGGTACTCGGGCAGGTAATTTCAGAGTGGTAGAAGTCCGCTACAGTTCCAGTCCAGAATCCAGTGGGGTTCTGTTAAACCTCAGTCATCAATTCCAGAGTTAGTGGAGAGAGAGGGGTAAACATTCTCTCTACTGAAGTCAGCACAGATAGGCAGAACTGTTAGTTTTGGTGAATCATAGCAGAGGACAGCTGCTGAAGTTTAGAGGTGCAGTTAGTTGTGTTCAGGAGATTCCAGGATAGGCTGTGTAGAACCGAAGTCTGTGCAGAGATTGTATAGTCACTTCGCTGTCGTTCCAGCTATCAGTGGACTTAGAGTTAGAGTTAGAATTTAGAACAGCTAGTTTGGAGTGTAGGCGACATCAAGTGCAGTGTAGTTCATTTCAGTTAACCTTACCTTCTTTCTCCATACAGGTTGCAATTGTGGGAGAAGGGTTGGGGTTGATGCATTTTTAACTGTGCTTGATTTTGTTTTCAGGTGTGCATCCTCGCACTTTATGTATATGAGTTGTTTATAGGTGTATAATAAACTTGTATAAATTGTAGCTGGCATCAGTCATTTCCTTTAGTACAGTAGCTATATGTTGTCTGTACCTTGGTGTTTGTGAATCTTAATTGAACCTTATCCCATAGGGTAGTTAGAGGTGGTTCGAGGCCATAGCAATTTAAACGTCCGAAGTGGCGAGGAAAGAATCAACCTCGGTTCTCAACCTCGGAGCCAATGGTCTCAACTTTCACATTTTGCACTATATTTTCTATCTGAATCTATCATTTCAGTCTTTCTTCTTACTATTGTCTTGTCACTATATGTAGACAGTCTCTAGTCCTAAATCCATTTCGTGACAAAGTGGGTGGCGTCGTCCTTGGATCTTGCCCCCCCCCCCAGGATCATCTTTGTTGGGATCAATTCTAGATTCATAGATTGTCTCTGTAGAAAGTTCTGGAAATAGATTCTTTATAAAATATCCCCTAGACTTGAGCTATATTAAGACTGATCCAGCTATAAGTTTTTTTCCACAGGTTACAGTTAGTTAGATGATAGTTGTAGTAAGGTTGTTTATGACTTAGAGGTAATTGATGGCTAATTGAATTTTTTTTTCTTAACAGGAAAGTAAATTCGGGTTTTGGGTAGCTGGATAACTTGAATTTTTTTCAGGTAGTTATTAGTCAGACTTGGTGCTAGTCTGAGTGCGGGTTTTTGCGACAGCATATTCCTAGTAGGTAACAGTAAATTTTTCTTGTTCCTTTTTTGTCATTTCCCCTCTTTGTGAGTACTGCTGATTTGTCAGGTAAGATGGCTGAATTGGTCAAGCTACTTACTGCATGGAAGGACGCAGCTAAAAGCATGGGGATGAATGAGGCCGAGACTAGGGCTTACATTATGAGGGAACAGGACCGGCAGACGGAGAGAGAGAAAGGGAAGCGGAGAAAGAAGAGAAGACCCGACAGGCAGAGGAGAGAAAAGCAGAGAGGGAAGCCCAGGAGAAGATAGCAGAGAGGGAAGCCCAGGAGAAGATAGCACAGAGGGAAGCCCAGGAGAAGATAGCACAGAGGGAAGCCCAGGAGAAGATAGCACAGAGGGAAGCCCAGGAGAAGTTAGCACAGAGGGAAGCCCAAGAGAGGGAGAAGGCAGCAGAGAGACAGCATGAACTTGCCCTGCGTTCACTGGAACTGCAGTACCGATCTTCGGAAGGCAGTTCGGCTAACGAAGATTCTCCCGGAGCAGGGGCGACAGACACCTCAGGAAACGGAGGACCCCGGATGGCAGCCATGAATTTTCCAATGGACTCTTTTCCTAACGGGAATGAGAAAATTGAGGTATTTTTGGAAAAATTTGAACGAATGGCAAAGGCATACGGGCTGGATGATAGTCTTTGGTGTCTCAAATTATCTCAATCTCTAAGAGGACATGGGTATGAGGTCTATAGCAAGATGCTAGTGGACGACCAGAATAACTTTGAGGCTCTACGGAACGCCCTGTTACAGCGATTCCAATGGACTCCTCGGAAGTGCCAGACAATGTTTCGGGAAAGTCGTCTGGAGAAAGGTGAAAGTTTTCCCCAGTTCGCAGAGAGGCTGAGGAATTACCTCACTCGCTGGAGAGAGTTGTCGGGTTTGGCTAAATCGTTTGAAGGACTCGAAGAGCTCATCATGTGCGAACAGATAAAGGCCAACATGTCTCCGGACTTAAGGAAGTACCTGGCGGAGCAGGGCGCCCAGCAACTGGACCAGATAATTCTATTTGCAGAAAGGTTCCAGTCGGCACAGGCCGAAGTACTGGGCCAGAAAAGAAAACACCCTGACCTGCCAGCCCCGGACAAAGGAGCATCTTCATCGCATTCGCCTTCCTCTTCAGCTCACCAGCAGCAAGGGCCGTCTCGCAAGGAGCCCCCTCCCAGTCATAACATGCGCTCCCAGCCGCCTAACAGAACACAGGGGCCGACTTCTCATGAACCCGTCAGGAACCGGGGAGATAATGAGAGATATTGTAGGTTCTGTCGGACTACTTCTCATTGGACAACACGGTGCCCAAACAAACAACCCGCTCATCAGGTGGCTTGTTTAAGGCCTGTGAGGGTGAAACAAGGGAAGAAGTGGAAACCCTTCCAGTCAGAGAAGTTGTTTTCCAACAGCGGACCAGCCGAAGTGAACGGGACGGGGACAACATGCTTATTTGACAGCGGGCTTACATACCCCAGCATAGTCGCCCGACATCTGGTGAAGCCTTGGCAGATGACTAAGGAAAAGGTCAATATTGGTGGAGTTTTAAGGAAAGGGACTTCACAGTGCTTTCCGGTAGCCAATATTGAGGTGAAATGTAAGTACGTGTCTGGCACCATCAAGGCAGCTGTAACGGCTCAGCCGGCCTACGACTTCATTCTCGGTAACCCATATTTAGTTTTGGGGAACCCGCCCACACCGATCCTTGCTGATGCAAGGGGGCCTACTGCAGGCCAGATAAGTGGAAAAGGAGAACCCCTAATTCACGGAGCCCCGAGCGAGCTCAAACATAGCTGTCGTGCCAAGGAGGGGTGCAACGCCTCTGACGACAGTGATATGTTATTTGCAGAGGCAAATTCGCCCGCCAGCCCTGTTCAGCCAACCGGCCAAACAGTGGTGACGACGCCTCTGATTCAGGAAGTACACTCTTTGTTGTCGGGAATTAGGCCCCCGATGGTATTAGCTCCTTCAAGTGAGGGACATACTGACAAGAGCGGTATTACATATGTCAACGACCAGCGCCATCTTCATAGGGCACAAGATAGCGGTCTGAGCGAGCATATAGTTCCAACCAGCCCTGGAGCCCCATCCGACCAGCACTTTACTCAACCCGAGGAGGACCGTGATCTGAATATCCGTTTGCCTATAAACGGAGATGGGCCCCACAACTCTCGTATCTTGTTTACAGGAAACGACTCTTGTAACGAGGAGCCTGAAAAATTGGCTATCTTTTCCAATTTGTTTCAAGGAACATTGGAACAAGTCACTGAGTGCTTTATCTCAGATTCTCCGCGATCAAACGGGATCTTAAACCGTCAAGTGTCACTGCAGGACACATCCCAACTGACGCCAGTAACTCTTACAGGGGAGGGCAAGGTTGAAGGTAGAACCAGGGTGTTAGACGGAGAGCTCCCGTGGTCTACAGTTTCATCTCACCAACTTTTCAGGCCAGAAAAGAGTGAGAAAAGCGACCTTACGCATTTGCAAGGAGCTATATTGGAGAGCTCTGTCCCGCTTCAGATTGGTAGGGGAAGAGCGAATCCAGAACCACTGCCAGGGGCAGATCTTACCTACTTTTCTTCAAAGGTAGAAGCTATTGAGATCAGTGAGGACTCAATAGAAACCCAGCAAGAAATCGGAGGCTCTACACCAGAGGAAACCCGAGACGTTGCATCGTTCTCGCACGGTACCAGCAGTCACAAAACCCGCTGACGCGCAGCGGGGAAGTCGCCATCGCCAGGTCGCCACAGCGCCCGCCGGTCACATCAGCTGACCAGAACAGCCTTTTGACGGTCATAGCAAGGGAAAGTTCAGACCCGCCATTAGACGGCACAGGTCTGAAGAGAGATCAACTCTCCCAACGGAGCATAGGAGCTCATTCTAGGAGAGGAGGAAGGAGGAAACGCAAAAGAGGAAGGTCGAAGAACACTGAATAGGAGGGGTAAGGACAGACAGCCTTGTAGACAGGAATAAGGGCCAATGTGAAACACAGAGATTTCAGTAAGGAGATCGTTGCTCAATCTTTGAAAGGGGGGAGTGATGTGACGAAAGTACTGAGATTCTGTCTTTCAAATGGCCCATGTCTTTTTCTCCTTGCATTTTGTTCACTATTTTTGGAGGGATTACAGAAAAATCCTTCTCCATGTTTCTTCTCCTTCTATTATTTACGTTTTTTTTTTTTTTCAAGATGAGATCACGATGGAGTTTGATCTATGTGTTTAGAATGGGGGTGTAGGGAATTAGACAGTATTTTTCTAGAAGAAAGATTATAGATGCTAGATCAGGATTTGCACCAGTGTCCTTTTTTTTAAAGATATTGCGTGGCCATATACGCATTTTTCGGGAGTTAAATTATTTGCGGCCATTTTTGCTTCATTTCCGCAGTATAGGGCTAGGCTTAATCTCGTTTCTTTGTCTAAAACCCATGCACGTTACATCAGAACGATCTAAGGTTCTGATTGGCTGAGAGCTAACTGCAGTTGAAATGCAGAGCTCTCATTGGCTTTAGAACCACGCCGCGCATATGACGTCATGAAGTCGGCGCGTGGGGGTCTTGATTATAAAAAGGCCTATATTTCATAGCTTCTTTCTCTTTTAATGAAAAAAATTGCCAAGCTGGGTGCCAGAAGCAAATTGTCGATTGCCTTCAGTTGGACATTCGAGATTTGGTAAGCATGAATTTTTGCGTGAGGACTTTATTTAATTTTTCTAGTCCTAGCCGATCATTTAAGTTTCTTGGGAAGTTTTAGTTTAACGTTAATTCTCATCGGCAGAGCCATCAAATACGATCTTAGTGATAGACTTGAGAAACTTTATAGGTCCATTTAATTCCTTGTTGAAGGAATAGCGGCATGGTTTAAAAGTTGAGATATCACCGCTTTGTATTATTGCAAAGTCGGTCGGGAGAGAAACTCGCATCTGCGAATCATATGTATTTACAGAATAGTCGGGAGCGTGTGTAATGTGTATTTTTATTTGTGATTTTAGTGAGAGTATTGATGCTCGCTGTTTATATAGTTACGCATATATCTGTGGACGGAAGTGATAGAGGTATTAATTGGAGCACGTGTGTGCTATCAGTAATGAATATGTATGCAGGAGCGCGTGGTTGAAAAACTGCGGCACCACGTGGCTGAACTACGGGGTTTTCAATTTGATAATCGGGGGTTATGTATAACTTTTGACGGCAGGTAGATGCTAGCGTAAACAGGATTATATGTTATTGATTGTGCATTATTGTTCTGTGAATTCAGAAGATGGGAGAAGTAATTTTAAAGGGAATTATTGTGTATTACATTTTGAATGTGATTACTATTATTGACGGGAATTTTAGGAATTCCTAGAGAGGGCTAGTTTTAGTTGTGTTAAACATTACGGCATTAGTGTCAGCGTAAGAAGTAGGCCACAGTACGTCTGCCCAGACGGGCCAGTGAAAATATTGTTGTTGCTCGGAGTTAGTCAGGCAGAACAAGCGATCTGGGTTAGCCAATGTTTACTTTGTAGGCTCAGGTAGAGAGGGGAGTTACGTGGTGAAGAGTAAGGAAGTTAATTGTTATTTTAAATGTATTATTATGGTTTGTTTAGCTGTTGTTTTTGTTTTGTCTAAAACAGCAGGTACCGGCTTTGTGGGAATGAGAGCGGAATTTTGAGACCACAAAATTTCTCCCACGGCAAAGTTGGGGCATTCGCAGAACCGCAAGGGTTTTACGTTAGTTGCCAGTAGTGGAAGGAGAGGAAGAAAATACGTTTTCCCAGCCAGGGGAAGACATTTTCCAGCGAATAGGATTTTTGTGGATAAATCCTGAGCTCTGACGCTCGTTACACACGCAGATTTGGCAGGCTGCCGCGTTGTGGTAATTTTATGTTCGCTTCTTCACGGCCATAATAAAGCCGACGGCCCAGTTATAGGTACTCGGGCAGGTAATTTCAGAGTGGTAGAAGTCCGCTACAGTTCCAGTCCAGAATCCAGTGGGGTTCTGTTAAACCTCAGTCATCAATTCCAGAGTTAGTGGAGAGAGAGAGGGTAAACATTCTCTCTACTGAAGTCAGCACAGATAGGCAGAACTGTTAGTTTTGGTGAATCATAGCAGAGGACAGCTGCTGAAGTTTAGAGGTGCAGTTAGTTGTGTTCAGGAGATTCCAGGATAGGCTGTGTAGAACCGAAGTCTGTGCAGAGATTGTGTAGTCACTTCGCCGTCGTTCCAGCTATCAGTGGACTTAGAGTTAGAGTTAGAATTTAGAACAGCTAGTTTGGAGTGTAGGCGACATCAAGTGCAGTGTAGTTCATTTCAGTTAACCTTACCTTCTTTCTCCATACAGGTTGCAATTGTGGGAGAAGGGTTGGGGTTGATGCATTTTTAACTGTGCTTGATTTTGTTTTCAGGTGTGCATCCTCGCACTTTATGTATATGAGTTGTTTATAGGTGTATAATAAACTTGTATAAATTGTAGCTGGCATCAGTCATTTCCTTTAGTACAGTAGCTATATGTTGTCTGTACCTTGGTGTTTGTGAATCTTAATTGAACCTTATCCCATAGGGTAGTTAGAGGTGGTTCGAGGCCATAGCAATTTAAACGTCCGAAGTGGCGAGGAAAGAATCAACCTCGGTTCTCAACCTCGGAGCCAATGGTCTCAACTTTCACATTTTGCACTATATTTTCTATCTGAATCTATCATTTCAGTCTTTCTTCTTACTATTGTCTTGTCACTATATGTAGACAGTCTCTAGTCCTAAATCCATTTCGTGACAATTGATTTGGTGAGTTCCCTTTCTATAGGAAACTTAGCTTTTCAGCCCCCGGCTGATAGTGAAGCGTGGTTAGTTCTCCAGTCTCCTGACGTTGCCCCAGGTAGGTCTTGAATGGTTCGGATTTGCCTTCTCTGTGCTCGACTCCGTATTCTGCTCTGAGATTGGACTGTCGTGCAAGGCTCCACCATAGACTGAAGACAAATACGACGGCTTCATTAATTTTCTAGCTTTAGAAAGCAGTCTTTCCCTAAGCCGTCCCTCTGCCAGTCATCTCAGATTTTAGTCTCTAACATCATATGTCTAGAGCCTAATCTTGAATTCAAGTTTCTCCTGTCTGTCCTTTATTATATTTCTCTGCCCCAGTGGCAGTATTATAATTCTTTAGACTGATTTATCGTCAACTTAACCCGATGAATTATTATAAATGTCAGTTAAACCCACCAAATTTATTATAGAAATGTCGGCAACAGTATTCTAGTTCTGTGCCTCTAGCCTAATCGTCATGTCATTATGATGAATTTAACAAATAATTGGACATCCGTGTTTTAGAATTGTCTGACAACATTATGACAACACTTCATGTCTGGTCGCATCGTCATATAATTTATAATGAATATATGTCACGGTCTGTCAACATTATCGTTAATATTAATTTCCGTTAGTCTAAACGTCGGGTCCAAAAATAATCAAATAATATGGAAATTAATAGCTATATATATTCCCGTTAACATTCTTATGAACATGTTGTACATATCCCGTGGGATCATAAATACACCCGATCACATGTGGCTGGATGTGATCGTAAAACAAAAATATGAATAAAGTAAACATACCAATCTTGCGTCGATTTTGCAAGGTACTACACATTTCATCACATTATATTCTAGCGAGATTTCACTTACCTACTCAAAGATGGACGCTAACCCGCAATTAGACACGTGGCTTCAGTGCTTTTAATGCGAGAATTCGCCGATATCGGGATTAGTTCTAGCGATCTCGAGGTTTCCTGGGCAAGTGAAAAAATGCTGGATTTGCCGCCTTTTAGCGGGTCATTTCCGCTTGGACACGTGATCCGTAGCGTGCATCATGTGACCTTAGCCTCATATAGACGCTCCAATCAGTAACGTTAAAAGTCACGTGGGGTCTTCCTAAAGTGGCCTATACTGGTTCTATCTACCGAGGTCAGTGGTCAACAATGACGTCGTATCTAAAAATAGCATTAACTGTGAGGAGAAAATACCGAATGCTAGGAGATTATCCGCAAGTGACAATTCCCGGGACTGTGCGATCATGCATTGAGGATGAGAAAAAATGATGTCACGTAAATAATAAAAAAAATGAAGAGAAGATTGGGCAAGTCGTCACACAAGCCCCTCCTCAAGTTTGACGTTCCGTCCAACTCCTCTGGTCCTGTCTTCCTCTTCTTTTTCAGTTTCTCATATCTCCTCGGTTGCGTCCGGATGTCTGCTCAAAAAATCTGCCCCTACGTTGTTCCTCCCAGGTATGTATTCTATGTGAAAGGAATATGGCTGCAACAGTAGTGACCATCTCATAAGCCGGGCATTAAGGTTCTTCGATGCTGCAAGAAATATCAACGGTTGGTGATCACACTGCACCGTGAACTTTTTCCCGTATAAATATGGTTGAAACTTCTGCACAGCCCATATTAGCGACAGACATTCTCGTTCGATGGTAGAGTAGTTCTGTTCAGCAGGGTTCAATTTCCTACTCGCATATGCAATGGGGAATAGAGTTGCAGAAGGTCTATCACTAGGCTGCAGGAGAGTGGCTCCTATCCCTATATTGCTAGCATCTGTTCGCAGCGTAAAGTTCAGAGTTAAGTCAGGCAGTCGCAGAATTGGCCTAGCTGTGAGTTTCTCCTTCAGCAGCGTTTAGGCATTTTCGCACTCCGCTGTCCAGGTTACTCTGTCCGGGTTCCCATTCTTGGTTAATGCGGTCAGTGGCGCACTCAGGGTATTAAAATCTTTAATATATTTCTGGTAGAAGCCACATAGAGACACAAATGACCTGACATCCTTTTTAGTCTGGGGTCGTGGGGCCCGCTGTAACTTCTCAATATTACGTGCATCTGGGTACATGCATCCATGCGAGATAGTGTGTCCCAGGAATTCTAGTTGCTCGCAGGCAATTTGACATTTTGTAGGGCGAGCGGTGAGTCCTGTTTCTCTAAGTCTTTCGAAGAGTAGGGAAACTGCGTCCAGGTGCTCCTCAAATGTGTTCGTGGCAATAAGTATGTCGTCCATGAAATTACTTATCCCAGGGTGGTTCAGGGGTTCCAGTAGCTTCCTCATCATACGAGTAAAGACGCTTGGGGCGTTGCTTAGCCCAAATGGCAATACATTAAACTCGTAATGGCCCTCAGAAGTACTAAATGCTAACATGTGTCGAATTTCCTCTTTTACCGGGATCTGGTAGTACCCTTTGCTAAGGTCTATCTTCGAAAAGTATCGCGCTCTACTCAGCTTGGTGAAAAGCTGATTCTGATCAGGTAAGGGCTCCGCTTGAAATTCAGTTACAGCGTTGAGCCTTCGGTAGTCTATGCAGAGGCGATGTTCTCCTGTGGATTTTCTAAGCAACACCACACTCGCACTATAAGGAGACTCTGATTTTGAGATAATATTTTCCTTAAGCAGGTACTCGATTTCCTCACTCAATGCCCTTGCCTTAGCATAAGGAACAGGATAGTTCTTAACTCGTACCGGGGCGAGGTCTGTTAGCTTCATATCAAATTCTATCAGGTTGGTCATGCCAGGTTTATCCGTGAGTGTACTAGTGTGTTTTCTCAACAACTGTTGAACCTGTGCCTGCTGATCCTCCGTTAAAGTTGAACTAATCTGAACATCTTGATGAGTTTCGCCCTGGTGAAGAGGGTATTCACATGAGGTCAGGGGTTCTGCCTCAGTTTCCGTCGCAATAGCCAGTGTCAGGAAATGTGCTGGTTCTGCACCTGATCTTTCATAATATCGCTTCAGCAGGTTTATGTGGTAAATTTTCTGCTTCCCTTTTATGGCAATCTTGTAATTGGTGCGCGACATTTTCTCAACAATTTTATATGGACCTCTCCACCCGATTTGCAATTTATTATTGCTACTGGGCAGGAGTAATAAGACCTGTTCTCCCACTTCTAGCTCCCTATCCTTCGCAGTGCGGTTGTAGTAACGCGCATGTTTACGACGGGCACGGTGTACATTTTCCTTTGCCAGTTCCCATCCTGTTTTAAGGCGTTGGGTCAACTCATTCACGTATTGGGATGCAGAGGTGACCGTCTCATCTGCTTTATCATCTGTCCAAGTACGTAACAGTGCCTCTAAAGGTCCTTTTATAGGTCTACCAAACAGCAATGTGGCAGGTGGCATCCCAGTAGAATTGTGGGGTACTTTGCAATAAGCAAATAGTGCTGCGGGTAAGTATTGATCCCAGCTCTCTGGTTTTTCCTGCACAAGTTTCCGAAGGATGGAAATAAGGGTCCCGTTAAACCGCTCCACCTGGCCATTTGCCTGGGGGTGGTAGGGAGAGGTGTGGATATGTCGGACCTGAAATATCCTAAACACTTCCTCGGTGAGTTTTCCTCGGAATTGGGAACCATTATCTGTCAGGATCTGTGACGGAAACCCTAGCCGAGTAAATATGGTGAGCAGAGCCTCAGCAACATGCTTGGAATCACAGGCGGGCATAGCGATAGCCTCTGCCCACATGGAGCAACAATCCACTAACGTGAGTATATAACTGTTTCTCTTTTTGCTACGAGTAAGTGGACCCACAATATCCACCGCTACTCGTTCGAAGGGTGTGCCCAAGATTGGCATTTCTCCCAGAGTGGCTGGGGCCGTCCAGTGTTTCGGCGCTGTCCTCTGGCACTGCGGGCATGATTTCACATATCTCTGGATATCGGCGTTGATACCTGGCCAATAATAATGACATGAAATACGCTGAATTGTGGCACTTATGCCCATGTGGCCACTAAACGGAAGGGCATGGCCCATTTCTAGGACCTGGGCTCGGTATGCTGACGGAACCACAAGTTGCCCATGTTCCTGTCCTCCATTTCCTGCTTTCCGATGCAACAGCCCATTTTTCTTGTAGAAGTCTCCCTTTTGGAGAGGAGTGTGCGCTCTCGGTAGTTTTTTATAGCAGGGTGCTAGAGATTGATCCTCCGTTTGTGCCTTTTTTAATTCCTCAGGAAGGATGTTGGGTGGGGATTCCAACTCCGTATTCCGTTTGGCCTGTCCTCTAGTGGTGACAGCCGCCACAACCAGAGGGTGAATGGGTTCTCCCAAGAACACATACCTACACCCTAAGATCAAGGGATAAATAGGGTCGTCCAAGATCGCTGCACTGATTTCCCCAGTCACATATTTTGATTTGACCTGAATCTTGGCTATGGCCAAACGCATAGGTGCTGCACTTTTAGTAGGTCCTTGTATTTCTATAGTGTCTTTTTCATCTGGTCAGGCTTGACTAGGGATGCACAGACAACTGCGTCGAATGCAAGGCCTGTATCATAAAGGCAGGTCACCTCTTGGTCATTTACGAGGATTGTCTCAACGACCAGGGGATGTCGGGGTTTGTCCAGAGGTTCTTCCGGTCCATTTCCCCTTGCGGCACTTTTACGCAAGCAGGCAGCATGATGAGGTGGGTTTTTCCGGTTGCACTCCTGTGTATTGTGGGTGATGGTTCTACAGTGCTTACACCATCTTTCCCCTTGCCTCTGCTGCTGGAAATTAGATCTCTGAGTAGTCTTGTAGTCTGGCTTGTCATGCTTTTTGAAGTTAGTATACGGTGGTTTCACTTGGGGGTCCATGTGTGACTGAGCTGTCTGTCTAGGTACGTAATCTGGTTGTTTCCGTCTGGGTGGTGGATTCTCTGATAGTGCTGCCTGATATCGTTCCGCTAACTGGACTATGGATTCTAAAGTGCTGGCCCCATTCTCTGTCAGGAATCTTCTCATGTCGGAAGTCATGGTGTCCTTCAGTTGTTCGATCATGACCATTTCCTTCAGGCCTTCCCAATCATGAGTAAAATTCCCTAGGGCACCCCACTTCTCCACGTAGGAATCCAGTCTTGCAGCAAACTGAGCAACACTCTCGCCAACTTCCCTCCTAGCGTTACGGAACCTCTTCCTATAGGCGTCAGCATGTAGCTCATAACGAACCAATAGTGCCTTTTTCAGAGAGTCATAGTCATCCTGTAAACCTGGAGGAAGCTTGCTATATACGTCATAAGCAGTTCCTCTAAGCCCTTGCGACAGTTTCAGGTTCCATTTGCTCTTCTCCAAACCAAACGTGGTGGCAAACTTCTCAAATTTGTCCAAATACCTATCGATCGAGTCGGCTTGTTCCGAGAAAGCTTCAAATGGAAACGTCAAGGGTCCCAAATTTGACATGAGTGAGGATGGCAAAGGTCCTATGCTCCCCATTTGCAAGGAGGGCATATTATCTGACCGTGGCGATTGGTTGCCTGATGAGGTAGATGCTGTCGCACCGGCTACCAGTTCAACTTTTTGAGCCTGTCCCTGCATCTCTAACTGCTTCATCTTCAGTGCATGCTCGCGTTCATCTCTCTCGCTTCTTTCCCTAGCGTCTACAGCTTTTATCCTCTCATCTATTTCTGCTAACTTTATTCGCTCTTCTCTTTCAGCTTTCGCTGTTTCTCGAGCGTAATACTTATCAGTCTCGACACTGACATAATTTGCAAGGTCCACCCCACTATAACCTAGATCTCGACCGGCCTCCCCTAGTGCTGCCTTAAGCTTAACTATTTCAGCCATCTTTTGCTGTTATAGTCCACACTGAGTAAGCTAGTGCTACCTTCCAATAGTATTTCTAACAACAAGTAAATATTAATTATTTATCAGACTGCTGTAGAATGAAATTACTACAGTTATGGAGAATAAAGGTCTGTAATTCAATGAAATACAAATCATGAACTAACTTAATTAAATACAACATATATAAAGGGATTCACCAATCAATGCCTGAAATTCTAGAAAAAATGTTTTCTGTCTTTCTAGAGCTCACTGTGTGAAAATACATGTGTTAAAATGGTATACTGTAGTGACTGAATGAATGATACTATCCCAGAGGTATGATAAAATACATAAGTTCAAATCCCGGACTGAGACACCAGTGTCACGTAGCGTTTGAAGGATAAGAATTATTTAGAGGAAATAATAGATCTGAATGTGGAAGATTTGGCTCAAGGAATTCCTGCTGGGTTTTCCCACTTCTGAAGGGTGACAAAGAGGGTAAATTCTCCTAACTAGACAGGTCTGGAAAAGGTTGTAAGGAGATATTTGGTCTCTCGCTACCGTCGTCCCCTTCTCAGTTATCTATTATTATTATTCTTTAAATTATATTATATTTTACGAGCATCCCCTCCCTTATAAAGGAAGATAAACATCAGACAATATGTAACATCTAATCGAAGGAACAAAGCATGGGGTACAGTATATACACCCAATTGGTTTATTGCAATAAAATGAATAGATGGTGAATTATAGTATTGTCGATGGAATTAGTGTCTGCTGTATGTACTATGTGTCTCACATCAAGTGTGTTTCATCATGGATGACTAAAATATGCATTGATTTGGTGAGTTCCCTTTCTATAGGAAACTTAGCTTTTCAGCCCCCGGCTGATAGTGAAGCGTGGTTAGTTCTCCAGTCTCCTGACGTTGCCCCAGGTAGGTCTTGAATGGTTCGGATTTGCCTTCTCTGTGCTCGACTCCGTATTCTGCTCTGAGATTGGACTGTCGTGCAAGGCTCCACCATAGACTGAAGACAAATACGACGGCTTCATTAATTTTCTAGCTTTAGAAAGCAGTCTTTCCCTAAGCCGTCCCTCTGCCAGTCATCTCAGATTTTAGTCTCTAACATCATATGTCTAGAGCCTAATCTTGAATTCAAGTTTCTCCTGTTCTGTCCTTTATTATATTTCTCTGCCCCAGTGGCAGTATTATAATTCTTTAGACTGATTTATCGTCAACTTAACCCGATGAATTATTATAAATGTCAGTTAAACCCACCAAATTTATTATAGAAATGTCGGCAACAGTATTCTAGTTCTGTGCCTCTAGCCTAATCGTCATGTCATTATGATGAATTTAACAAATAATTGGACATCCGTGTTTTAGAATTGTCTGACAACATTATGACAACACTTCATGTCTGGTCGCATCGTCATATAATTTATAATGAATATATGTCACGGTCTGTCAACATTATCGTTAATATTAATTTCCGTTAGTCTAAACGTCGGGTCCAAAAATAATCAAATAATATGGAAATTAATAGCTATATATATTCCCGTTAACATTCTTATGAACATGTTGTACATATCCCGTGGGATCATAAATACACCCGATCACATGTGGCTGGATGTGATCGTAAAACAAAAATATGAATAAAGTAAACATACCAATCTTGCGTCGATTTTGCAAGGTACTACACATTTCATCACATTATATTCTAGCGAGATTTCACTTACCTACTCAAAGATGGACGCTAACCTGCAATTAGACACGTGGCTTCAGTGCTTTTAATGCGAGAATTCGCCGATATCGGGATTAGTTCTAGCGATCTCGAGGTTTCTTGGGCAAGTGAAAAAATGCTGGATTTGCCGCCTTTTAGCGGGTCATTTCTGCTTGGACACGTGATCCGTAGCGTGCATCATGTGACCTTAGCCTCATATAGACGCTCCAATCAGTAATGTTAAAAGTCACATGGAGTCTTCCTAAAGTGGCCTATACTGGTTCTATCTACCGAGGTCAGTGGTCAACAATGACGTCGTATCTAAAAATAGCATTAACTGCGAGGAGAAAATACCGAACGCTAGGAGATTATCCGCAAGTGACAATTCCCGGGACTGTGCGATCATGCATTGAGGATGAGAAAAAATGATGTCACGTAAATAATAAAAAAAATGAAGAGAAGATTGGGCAAGTCGTCACACTAGTCTTTGCTGATGAAAGGTCATGTGCCAGATATCATACTTATCTAGCACATGTCGAAACTGTCCGTGTTCTTCCTTCAAAACGGCCACCTTGGTACTGGTCCAAAAGTAACAGGGGGGGACACCGTAGACCCCTATCACTACTGGTATTCAAAAGACTTCTCAGCTGCTTTTCACAGACATCTGGCACCGGGCTAGTGCCAGATAAAAACCCTGTAACAATGAAATAATGTCTCCTTGTTGATATCATATTAAACTGTTATGTACACAAATTATAATACATGGAAAATAAAGATCTGGGTCATATCTATTTGACCAACCCAGCACATCCATATAATAAAGTGTACCAGTCTTGTTCACATGTCTCTCTTCTAATGGCGGCACTGCATCTGCAATAGTATTATTAATCTTTCTTTTTGTCTATACAATAAGATAGGTGAGCTGTGTCCATCTGACCACCTAAGAAAACATTTGCATTTCACAAAACATTTGCATTTCACAAAACATTTGCATTTCACAAAACCGATAGTTTGTTATAACATAAATCAACCTCTAGGCCCTGCATAAGTTAACTATGGACCTATGTACTTACTGTCGTAATTATTTTCATTTTACAGTATCTCTCACTCACATTTTAAAACAAAATATATATGAATAATTTCTGCCTTACCACAAATTCAATGAATACACACAGGTACGTTGATTAGCAGACTTCAGATGTACTGCTTGCTGGACTATGACGCCTTTGTGTTATTTAATATATATTTATTTGATAAGGCAAGTCAAACTTCACAGAATTTCAAACGTCCTGTTCAAGGGACAGTATCAATACAAATGGCGTTGAGCCTTCAGATTTTTCCAATATTATAAATGGCGTTAGCCAATGAGAGCGAACGACTACTTTTGAATTTGAAAATAAAGTCCAAATTACAGCCCAAATTTAAATGTACGTCGGTCACATTTTGGCCTAAAAGCTAAAAAACAGACTTGATTTTTGACCTAACAAGTTTTCTTCTCACTCACTTTTAGACTTTCCCCTGCTAAAATATATTTAGTGTTAAGCCATCCCATAATTTTTCTCCCCCTTTCTACCCCTCCTCCAGCAGATTACATGTACCCTTTGCCTTGCCTCATTTCCCCTAGCGCGTCCAAAAGTAACCGCTAGTGAATGTAAAAACGAGCATTTGTTTGCCTGTCTGTACTAACCAATACAGTCTTTTGTCCATAACTTTCTTATTATCTGGGGGATTTTGTATTTTTAAACATATTATTTCTTAGGAAAAGATAATCTCTTAAACTAACTAACTTTGATGGCTCTATTACTGGGAATAAAGAATTTCATAGATTTTCATAGTAGTTTCAATTTCCATTATTACATAAACACGCCATCTCTTTCCCGTTTGCGCGTAGTTCAAACTGAATCAACAACAAGTTGGTGACGTCATAAATGTACCAATTTGCAGACAGAGCAAAGCGTGTGTGTTTATACTAGTCACTCTGCGCGCCCATAGAACAAACAAAATTTGGTTGTTGTGGCATAATTTTCCATCTGTCGCTACAATATCGCCCGCGTTTTGCCTACAATTTGGCGTGTTTCAACCAACTTGTGTCCAACGTCTCATTCTAAAAATACATTTGCCTCTCTCCTCTTTTTGGTCCGAAACAAGGCTAATTCTGTCCAATTTTGTTATCTATAAATCCAAGGTCATAGTACCTTTTACACTACATTCTGTCTTGCTATGACTGGCACGGGGAAAGAAGATGCGTTACAACTTTTCTATTTCTACCTATATTATTTTGACTTTTATACTTATAAATAATAATTTTATCGATGTATCAATGTAATTTTATCACAAGCGCCATACTATCCTATCAGTGTCTTCCTTCTGGCCTGGTTCCAATCTAGTCCTCTGTCCTTCAGAGATTGCCTAATGTTCTCCTCCCAGAGGACTCTGAGTCGTCCTGGAGGTCTGGATCCCTGGCTCTTAGTTTCCCAAACTTGTCATGGTAACTAATCTTCTCACATTCTGCAGACATGACCAAACCATCGTAGTTGGGAATGTTCTACTTGAGTCTGCAGTGGCTGGGTTTTGAGGTCTTGCCTTATACGAGGTAGCTTCAAAAAGTTCCCGGAATTTGTGTATTGTATAGAAATAAGTAACAATACAATTATTTACCACATTTCCTTCAAAATAGTTCCCTTCGGCAACTACACACTTTTGCCAACGTCCATACAGCTGTTGGAAACATTCCTGGAACCCATTCTTTGACACCTCTGTCAGCTGCTTTTTCGCATTGGTGATAACGTCCTCAGCATCCTTGAATCTCTGCACTTTCAGTGCCGATTTTAGGCGAGGGAACAAGAAAAAAATCAGGTTGGGAAAATATGGAGGATGTTCCAGGGCAGTCACATTGTGCATTGCGAGGTACTGCTTCACCAGTAGGGATCAATGTGCTGGTGCATTGTCATGCAGCAGAACCCAACTGTTTGTTCTCCATTTTTCTGGACGTTTCCTTCTGATTGCATCTCATAGACGACGGAGGATATCAACGTACATTTCCTTGTTAACCGTTTGGTCTTCAGGAATGAATTCATGGTAGACAATACCCTGGGAATAAAAAAAAACTTCCAACATAACTTTTCCTTTGCTCTTGTTCAAACGAAATTTCTGTGTCCAGGGAGATGAGGGTGATTTCCATTCAGAGGACTGACGTTTTGTGCCACTCAAAAACTTGTGATTTCTTCATTGCGGTATCGCCATATGCTTTATTAAGCAAGGTTACTGTCTCTGAGGGTGACTTCTCTTCATTTTGCCTATGATCTTGCACTTCTATCTTGTAACTAACACCAGTTGCAAGATAAAATAAAAGTACTGGGTGAGAGATCACAGCACTAGGGTCTGAAAACACGTGATGAAAAAATAAAGATTATAAGAATAAATATAGCAAATTATAGCCATGTGGTACTTGGAGGAATACCTGTACAAGATGTTGAACCTTATATATTATATTTTAAGTACCCTGCAGGCTCACATTACTGTAATTGTCCTCTACATATATTGCGTCAAAATGCCAGGAAAAAGACAGCTAGAACACCTTTCACCCAACCACCCTGGTAGAATGAGGATGTGTGGCAGTGTCGGGGTATGCAGGGTTTACAGTTTATTTTATAGAGAGTAGGTTTGGTTAACTAGCCTTGACCGCTAGAGATATTTTTTCCTCTCCTTTGTAAGATTGGGTCACCAGGTTCGATTTTCTTCTCTTAGGTGTTGATGTAGCAAATTTAACTGAGATGGATAGATTTCTTAGCTAAATCTCAAACTGTAGAAATTCACTTTTGCAACAGCGTTCTATTTCAAACAAATCTTTTAATGTCTTACAGCATGAAGTCAAATTTCAACAAAAGTCTGGAATTCAGAACGTTTTTACAATAATAAGCACAATAAAGTTTTAACATATCATCAGATGCTTTCATCGATGCAAAAATCCCTTTTGCATCTTTATCTCATAGGCCTACTCAATTTGTCAAAGATGGCGAACTTTTTCTTTCCACCGTTTTCTTCCTTTAGGTTAGGCCTAACGTTTTATTTTGGGTTCGACGACATATTCTCATTCCTTCAGATTAGTCCTTTGATTTCTTTGTTATCATAGGTATTCCTTGAGTTAAATATTTTCCAACACAAGGGTATTTTCAGCTCAGCATGGTTTTATGTGTAAGACTAGTTTTGCAAATTGACTCAATCTTCGAACCTAGTTCTGCTGCAACCAGAGTTGGAAGCTCTATTCAATATATTTTGAATGATAGTCACTACTTACGCAAGTAAGGAATATAAAACCACTCAATGTCCTGAAATACACATTTTATAATAAATGTTGTCGTTGATTTCCTCAAACTAAGGAATATGGAGAGCTGGACAAGACACGTCCTATTCAGTTTCCTCTTTCATTCCAACTGCCAGATGGCGTCGCTGTTCTATATTCCCCGGGGTAAATCTGAGCTATCCGATTGGTCAGGGGAAATCACCCAATTATTAGAAATGGCATGTGGAAGCGACTCTGTCCTAAATATGTGACACTATAATTTATTATTTTCTGTTTCTCATAAAATATAAAATTATGGGGTGGTCTGTGCTTCTTCTCGTCTTGTTAGAATATAGTCTGTTCTCTGAATAAAGCACGGTATACACGGCTACAGATGTAGAAAAAGCATGGATAGAAAAGGAAAGAGCAATGAAAGAATGGAGGAAAGCACGAAAGAGAAGTACAATGAATAACAGAGGATTTGAAGAGATAAAGGAGAAAAAACAGTAAGCCAACAATAGGGTCAAGAGTGTCGCAAGGGAAGCCAAGGACCAAGTGTGGGAGGCCTTCGTGACACAGGTGGGCATGGAAAAGACCTTACAGAAATTCTGGTCCTTACATCGACGAATGAATAGGAACAATATAAGCCAACCCATACCTAATATTCTGAGCTCCGCGGGAATAAGTCTGAAGACCGATGAAGAGAAAGGACGTGCATTACTCAGTCGGAATATCACTCAGGTGGATAAAGGTGATTGTTGGGTTCGATTATTGTGTTGTTTGTGACGTGACAATGAGTTTGTCGAAGCTGTCTACTTGATAACGCGAATGTATTCAATTTGGAACAAGTAGTAAAAAGTCAACTGCAACTGCCAACCCTGGGCATGGTAACTAATGCCAAGAAGATGTATAGTTCAATCAATTTATTTAACATGGTACGGTTCACTAGACGAACATATAAGGTTGACGACGGATGGTTGACGTTCACTGGACAGCACACCACGTAAGGTTCATATTTTAAAAATGCAGTTAATTCGTTCATAAAGATCATCGCTTAGGTAACGTCAGAATAGTTATACAGTGTTCCTAACATGGCATCCAATTAAGCAAATGAGGCAGTTATATAAAATAGTTCAATCTTCCACTGTCCTATGACCTTGGCAATGACGGAGAACTTTGTCAGGTCTGTAACATCATATAAGATTCCGATACTACGTATCTCCTTTAGTACTAGCCTCTTATTTTCAATCAATGACGAATAACAATACTATATACTTTTCTGCCCACGACCTTCGTGGCATCATAGCTTTGATATAGCAAAAATACTTGAGTCACCTCTGCTTTGCGGGGTACGTATTCGTAACAGCCGGATATTGATTTACATCATAACAATTTATATCAAGCCAATTCGGGATGATCCTAACGTCGGAATCCATCGGCTTTAAAGTTTACATATTAAGTTTCACGTAAGACTCCATTTTGTACCAATGACGTATTGGTTCAACTAGACGTCTATGTGAGAACGAAAAGACATTATCATCAACAATCATACTTGCTTCTCTTCCCAAGAAATAACACTAGATTACTGTAGACCCGAGTCCTCATCTATGAACAGACGGACGGTCATACACAATAACAATATACCCGTAAACGGGTTCGAACGCCATGAATCAATGGACTCGTTCTTGGGCACTAAGCTTCTCAACCCCAGCTATGACGTAGACTGACTGACTAGATACACGTGCGGTCTACATAACCCCCTATACGCCTTAGTGCACAACCGTGCGCTAATGAAATCAAACTCACCAATAAGACTTACTCTCATGTGAGTCGGTGCGCAAAGTTACTTACAGAGGTAGGACAACATATTTAATAATATGATACTACCTTCATCTGTAAAGGAGTGTAGAGGTCTACGAAAAGGGCTCTACAGATTCCTTACCAATCCCCCCAAAAAAAATTAATTATATTAATTTTTTTCTTTAATACTCGACACTAGAGGTGATTCAAGTTTACATCTTACAATTTTACAAATATATCATGATGAAAATAATCAAATATGAAATTGTAATCAACTCAACTGAACAAAAGGTATGCATAAAAGCATACATCCACAATTGACCACTTTTGGTACAATGTGGTAAATGAAATAAAATAACATATTTAGAAATATTGAATTAACACAAATGTAAAGAAATGATGAAAAACCAATGAATAAACAGAAAAGTGATGGATATGTCTTTAAAATGAAAAAAAAAAAAAAAATGAATAAAAATGAAAGAATACAATTTAAACACGTATAAGAGCAACGCACTTAACTGTGTCTCTAAGTCATTTTGTGGTACTAATTAAATTACCAATGTTAAATTAATGTGCTTAAATACCAATATTAATAAATCTACTTAAATATTATATAGTTAATTACATCAATCATTATGTTAACTAACTAATTATCCAAGTTTAATAATCTAATTAATTTGTTTATTTCACTTTAATAGTGTTATTAATTCCTTAAATAACGAAAGTTCCATTTTCCAGTTAGTGAACAGTTTATAATATAACAAGTTCAGTTCCACAAAGAAAATCCAAGTGTTAGAAATGTCATTTCTGTGAGAAAATATAATCCTTTTTCAAAGTTATTTTCTCTTCAATGTCATAATTGAGTGACTTTAATTTTCAACAAGATAGTCATATATCTTAACGTTCAATGTTATTTTGATACATAAGCATTGTAAATCTCACTTGAATGAATGTTAATGAATCTGATAATCGAGGTATTACACGTAAAAGTTACAATCGATGAACTGTCAGTATCGAAGTTTCAGTTGTCTTAATGGCGTAGCTGCTAATTCGATTCATTCGGACATCTCGACAAGATGTCTGCGAGAACATTCTGTGTGCCAGGTATGGATCGGATCGTGAAATTAAATTGTTGTAACGCGATCGCGTACCTGGTGGATTTGGCAGATTTTACGTTTTGTGTTGAGTGCAGTAAGAGCTTTTTGGTCTGATTCAACAATAAAGTGTGATCCGAGCAAGTATCTCTGAAATTTATTTATTGACCACACAAGACCGAGAAGTTCCTTATCCAAAACAGAATACTTCTGTTCGGTTGGAGTTAACTTCCGTGACGCATAGAGAACTGGGTGCAAGGTATCATTGTATTCTTGTAATAAGACACTTCCCACGCCGTAATTAGAAGCATCGCTGCGTAATACAAATGGCAAATTCTCGTTAGGTAATCTTAAAACAGGATGATTAGAAAAAAATGTCTTTATGATATCCAACGCGATTTGATGTTCGTTAGACCACCGAATCACGTTAGCTGCACCTTTCCTAAGTAATGAAGAGAAAGGAGCAGTAATGGACGAAAGATGTGGTATGAATTTCCCATAGTATTGTACTAGTCCTAATAGAGATCGCACTTGTTTCTTTGTTTTAGGTGTGGAGATGTTAAGGATTTTGGAAACATTACTGTCCTCTGTGTATAACATACCGCGACCAATACGGTGTCCCAAAAAAGAAATCTCGTGGAAACCCACAAATGCCTTTGATGGCTTAGCAGTTAAATTATGATTTTGTAACGTGGACAGTAATGAGTTTAATCCTTCTAAATGTTCTTCCCATGAGTCACTGAAAAGACAAATGTCGTCTATGTACGCAATGACGTTGGGATGATGAGATAGGATTCGACGCATCATGCGTACGAACGTGGCAGGAGCGTTAACTAACCCGAAAGGCATAAAATTAAATTGGAATAGGCCTCGGGGCGTCGAAAAAGCAGTGAGTGGTTTTGCCCTTTCTGTCAATGGTACTTGCCAATAGCCTTTTGACAGATCAAACTTAGAGAAGAAAGTAGAATGAGATAATTTCACTAATAAATCTTCTAAAAGTGGCAAAGGTTCAGCGTCAAATTGTGTGACTTTATTTAATTTTCTATAGTCTACACATAGACGAATGTTATTATCCTTCTTTCTTATTATCACCATAGATGAAGCATATGGTGACAACGATGGTTCAATTATGTTTAATCGAAGCATCTCATCTAATTCCTTTTCGACCTTATCTCTATAGTGTAAAGGTATGGGATATGGACGAATACGGATAGGTGTTTCATCAGTTAGGAGAATATCATGCTGAATAGTTGAAGTATGACCTGGAATGTCAGTGAGAACCTTATCATACGTTTGAAGTAGTGATGAAACTTGTTGTCGTTGATCAGTCGAAAGAGAAGAAGAAATAGTGACATCATTCCAGTTTTCCGTGGAATGAAGAGGTACAACTGGTATGGGCAATTGTACATCTTGAAAAGAAGATTCTTCTTCTTGTATAACTGACAAATTAGTATAGTTGTGAATATGAGGAGTAGGATCGTCAGTCGCTTGAAATACTGATTGTAAATAATCAGGACGTGAATAATACTCTTTCAACATGTTAATGTGAAAGGTTTTGTGTTTTCCGTTAATATCTACGATGTAGTCGACATCGGATATTCTTGAGATGATCCTAAATGGACCTCTCCATGTGATAAGTAGACGATTATTATGTGAAGGCAGTAAAACAAAAGCCTCGTCACCAGGAATAAGCTGGCGAAGACGTCTATACCGATTTGCAAATAGACGAGCCTTTTCCTTAGACTCTTCGGATGATGCAGTAGCTAACCTACAGGCATCTATTATTCTCTTTCTTAAAGAGATAACATATTCATATGAGGATTGAGTTTCCTCAGGTATATTATCTTCGACCAATAAATCATGGATTAAAGACATAGGACCGCGTGGTTGTATGCCGAAAACCAACTGGAAGGGGGAAAACCCTGTTGCTTGGTTTTGCACCTCGCGATACGCGAAGAGAGCAGCGGGTAGGACCCTGTCCCACTCCTGAGGGTGATCTTGAGTCATCTTACCCAACAACTGCTTAAGTGTCCTATTCTGTCTCTCAATTAATCCATTCGACATCGCATGGTATATAGAACTGAGAGATCTATCTATACCCAATGTCTTCATAACCTGTGACATGGATTCGGAAATAAACTGGACCCCATGATCCGATAGGATCTTACGCGGAAAACCAATGCGTGAAAAGATCAGCATTAACGCTTCTGCAACACTTGCAGATGAGGTGTTTTTAAGAGGTATGGCCTCAGGCCAACGCGTACACATATCGATACACGTGAGAATATGTGTATGTCCTCTTGCAGATGGCAATATAGGACCAATGATGTCTATTGCCATTTTATCAAATGGTCTAATAGGTATGTCCGCAGCTTGGATAGGAGCATCATGATACGGACCCCTTACTTTAACTTCCTGACATGTAACGCAGGAACGACAATAGAGATTAACATCCCTATGAACGCCAGGCCAATAGAATGCGGATAGCACTCTAGCTTTGGTTCGGGAAAAAAACCCATGTGACCTGCGCATTGTGAATCATGAGCATGTCGTAATATTCTGGGTCTCATAGTAGACGGGACCAGAATTTGTGAACGCACCAATGAATCTGTTTCTCTTAGTAATCTAACTAAAATACCTTTTTTTAGAGCAAATTGGTGTCTAGACTTTGCAATTTTGTTGTTATTCTTACTCTTAGTCGCCAATTGAAAAAATCTCTGCAAAGAATTGTCATTCTTTTGTAAATTAGCAAACAGCTCCCTTGAAATAGGAGAATCATCATCATTACTATTATGAACCGTAGGTTCAGAAGTTGATTCACGCGACAATTCAGTAGCTTGCGCTCTGGTAACCACTGCATTTGCAGCATGAATGTGTCGCTTTTCCCATTCATTAATTTGCTCTGGTGTACACTCTTTTATACCTTGTATGCAACCAAGTATCACATCGCTAATTGGATTCTGCAGAAGACAGGCATGTATCTTCCCTGAAAAGAAAGGTGTATGTAAGTTAATGATTGCTGTAGGGAAGGTTTCCACAGTTCCCCCAAATGTGACGCACTTGACCACGTTGCCTGTGGCCAAAGAGGGGTCGATCAGAGAGTTCCGCACTCCGACAGTGCTGCAGCCTGAGTCAAACAAAATAGAGCAAGGTATCGAGTTAATGTATCCTTTGTTAAATTTTAAACTCCCTTTCCCATGGTGAATTGATGCAGAAGTAGCTGTACAAACTACAGGTAGACTTGGTAAAGTGTGCCCGCATCGCAGCGTCGTGATCGCCTTGGGCTGGAACAGCGTTGAGCATTCTTGACATGTCTTTACCTGTTCTAGATCGATACAAGACATGGCGTTATGTTGATTAACATTAGTATCATTACCTTTGTTAGTTTGTGATTCAATTGAAGCAACATTTGAATGTTGTCGTGGTCTGCTCGACGATCTATCTCTTCGTCGCGATCGAACCTGATTATTGTCATTAAAATTGCTATAATTAATGTTTCTGTTATCGTTAAAATTTGGCTGAGTCTGCCCATGAAAGTTTTCACTGTTGTAATGTTGGCGAAATGACCTATTCATAAATCTATTTCTATTTTCTGGTTGATATGATTGAGATCTCCAATGTTGTTTATTATTATTACCTTGATTATATTTGGGATTGTTGTTACTAAAATCTCGAGATCTGTGAGCTTGACCCCATGATACATTAAATGGAGCAGAATGTGAGTATTGTTTCCCCTTTTGAAAATGACCAAAGTTGAAATTATTATTACTTCCCCTTTGAAAATTTCTATCGCTACTTATCGAACGATTTCTAGGGAAATTGTTTTGTTGCATGGCGAAAGCAACGGGTAAATCGTCTTTAATCTGCGTATTGCTGACATCCATGTTAGGATGAGCGGTGCAGAAATTTTTACAATGTTCTGACATTTTTTTTATATTATCTGGTTTACGTTCATGTAGGAACGCAAGAAATGCAGGACTTACTGCTGATAAGACTTTATCGCGAAGTAATAAGTCAAAAATACCATCATACGATTTCTCTATCTTGGATAGTTCTATCCATCGTTCTAAGGTAAGACGTATTTGCGAAAGAAAATCATCAAAATTATTGCTAGATTGCGGGAGCATAGACTTGAACCTAAGTCTGTACTGATCCTCTGTCATCTGAAATTTGTTTAGAAGAGCGGCCCTGAGAGCGTCATAATCATTTTTATCTATAGAGCTAGTAGTGTGATAAACAGCCATTGCCTCTCCTGTTAGTAATCTGGATAAGTGGGTGCAATATAAGGATTTATCCAAGTTATACGATCGACATGTAGCCTCAAACCTGTCCAAAAAAAATATGACGTCGTCGGATGGTGGAGTAAATTTAGGCAATTTGAGATGAATCTCTCTAAAATTCTCATGTCTAGATGAAGACTGGCCTTCCTGAGTCTTTTGTGTATTACATTCACTTGCCAATCTTATTCTATCAAATTCCAATTCGGCAAGTTTCAAATCATGCTGACGTTTCTTATCATTCTCTTCTGTCTCAAGCTGAAGTCTTCTTGTATTTTGTTCAGCTATTAATCTCCTTTCTTCCATTTCTTTTTGTTTAACTTCCATCTCAATTTTAAGTAGTCTTTCCTTTTCCGCATTTTCCGCAGCATCTTTTTGCTTATTGTCCATCTCAATTTTAAGTAGCCTTTCTTTTTCTGCCGCATCTCTTTTAAATTTTTCTTCAGCATCCCATCTTTTCTGTTCTACCTCACGCTGAAATCGTTTATCTTCTAATTCAGCGGCTAATCTCATTTTTTTCTCCTCTTCCTCAGCCATAAATTTCCTCTTCTTTTCATCTTCCTCAGCCTCAGTACGTTTTTGATCTGCCTCAAATTTCAAATTTTCCAAACGTAACTTTTCAGCTTCCAATCTTTGAGATTCCAACCTTTGAGATTCTTTATATTCTGTCATAGCAAATGATCTAATCTCTTCCTGAGGTATATTAAGCGCCTTAGCTTGCTTAATAAAATAGTCTAAGGTAGACATTATTCAATATTATTATGTAATAATACTACTTAAAAGTGTTACTACAACTAGTGGTCTTCGTTCCTGTCCTAGAACGGTAAAATCAAGTTATATAATAGGCAATAATATTAATAATTAATAATGTAATTTATAACATGAAATGGTGTGAAAGCAATAACGTGACAGACAAATGTGGAACTAAAATAGAATGTCGTAAAAAATTACGATGACATCTACGATCCAATAATGCACAAGACAATTGACAACACAGTGTAAAAACATATGTTTTGTAAAAAACTAAACGATAGTCAGGTTAGACGGACAATAATCACATACAAAATACATCATAAAACTAAGGTACGAGTAAAAATAGCTACGAAAACAACGATTAAAACTTGTCGCTACGGCTAAAACAGTCAGGAGTCACAGACTACCAGACACAGTGGACCAAAGATCCTTCTATGCTCACGCATAGGAACATTCCACTGAGGGAAGTCTGCAAAATAATATCCTATAGAACACTCAAGACGGACCTGTGGCGAAACTGGTATTTTCCCGTCCTAAGTCGCCATTCCCAACCTCCCACGAAAAATAATGAACATGGAACATGCAACATGAATAAATAAACGGTGGACATATTACTAAGTTAAGGCACAGTTAAACGTAAAACGGTGTAACAACACGACGTTTTTACTTATCTCGACCGGCTAAAAAAACAATATTCCTCGCATCCGGAACTGCATGCTTAAGTCATCTACTTGAAGTACTGTAATGACCGTTAGAATTGCTGCAAGGTCCAGGATGTTGTCGCCTTGAAAGTTACCATATTTCTATTCAACCGAGTTTTGATAGTAGATTGGAGTAAACCACACTTGGCCGCCATACTGTTGGGTTCGATTATTGTGTTGTTTGTGACGTGACAATGAGTTTGTCGAAGCTGTCTACTTGATAACGCAAATGTATTCAATTTGGAACAAGTAGTAAAAAGTCAACTGCAACTGCCAACCCTGGGCATGGTAACTAATGCCAAGAAGATGTATAGTTCAATCAATTTATTTAACATGGTATGGTTCACTAGACGAACATATAAGGTTGACGACGGATGGTTGACGTTCACTGGACAGCACACCACGTAAGGTTAATATTTTAAAAATGCAGTTAATTCGTTCATAAAGATCATCGCTTAGGTAACGTCAGAATAGTTATACAGTGTTCCTAACATGGCATCCAATTAAGCAAATGAGGCAGTTATATAAAATAGTTCAATCTTCCACTGTCCTATGACCTTGGCAATGACGGAGAACTTTGTCAGGTCTGTAACATCATATAAGATTCCGATACTACGTATCTCCTTTAGTACTAGCCTCTTATTTTCAATCAATGACGAATAACAATACTATATACTTTTCTGCCCACGACCTTCGTGGCATCATAGCTTTGATATAGCAAAAATACTTGAGTCACCTCTGCTTTGCGGGGTACGTATTCGTAACAGCCGGATATTGATTTACATCATAACAATTTATATCAAGCCAATCCGGGATGATCCTAACGTCGGAATCCGTCGGCTTTAAAGTTTACATATTAAGTTTCACGTAAAACTCCATTTTGTACCAATGACGTATTGGTTCAACTAGACGTCTACGTGAGAACGAAAAGACATTATCATCAACAATCATACTTGCTTCTCTTCCCAAGAAATAACACTAGATTACTGTAGACTCGAGTCCTCATCTATGAACAGACGGACGGTCATACACAATAACAATATACCCGTAAACGGGTTCGAACGCCATGAATCAATGGACTCGTTCTTGGGCACTAAGCTTCTTAACCCCAGCTATGACGTAGACTGACTGACTAGATACACGTGCGGTCTACATAACCCCCTATACGCCTTAGTGCACAACCGTGCGCTAATGAAATCAAACTCACCAATAAGACTTACTCTCATGTGAGTCGGTGCGCAAAGTTACTTACAGAGGTAGGACAACATATTTAATAATATGATACTACCTTCATCTGTAAAGGAGTGTAGAGGTCTACGAAAAGGGCTCTACAGTGATAAAGCTGCCTGTCAAGAGATTAAAAATCATGTACTGGAAAATGGCATCAGATGCCAGATATATTTCGACCTCATATCTGACAAGGACGTTATGTATACTTTAAAAACAAGTAGAAACACTGCTCCAGGTCCTGATGGTGTACAGTATCAACACATCAAAGAGCTTGATGACAGAGGCATTATGCATGTAATGATGGATTTCAACACCAGTATACAGAATGTTGAAGTGCCAGAAGACTGGCTACATAGCTAATGACGGCCACTTCCTAAACCTGGTAAAGGCCCCACACTGCTTAGCAGCTATCGAATCATCACACTGCAGAATGTCTACTGCGAATTACTTGAGAAGATAGTGGAGAGACAATTAATGAACCACCTTAAAAATGCGCACATCCTCCCTGACACCCTGGACAGTTATAGACCAATAAAAGAAACGAGTAACGCTGGAACATTTGCGTACGATGTATATGAGGGTTTCCAGGGTAAAAAAGAAACTGTGACTGTGGCAATTGACCTAGAGGATGCTTACAACATTGTTGACTTTGCGACCTTGATGGACTGTGTAATGAAATGTTGTGTAAACCCATGGCTAACAAGGTGGATAGTAGCTGCCTTAACCGAGAAAGCAGTTGCATTTCGCTTGGGAACATGGACATCAGAACCAATGCACATTTGCCCAGGGTTCTCCATTATCACCGGTGCTGTTTAACATCTATACAGCAAAAATAGCTGCAATCCAACTGACATGTTTGGGACGAACATTAACTTTTGCCAATCACTTGCTCATTTACAGGACTGGTTCAGATAGACATGAAATGGTTAAAAACATACTTGAGATACTTCAGGCAGTTTCTAAATGGTGCAATGAAACCAGTTCCAAGGTCAATCCCAACAAAGCCTGTGTGCTTTGGTGCTCCTCGAACAACTCCATATTGAAAGCAGATCTTCCAGACATTACTCTCAGTGGACAAAAAATTGAAAGGCAGAACAAGTTGAAATACCTTGGAGTAACATTCGATCGGGGGCTATCATATAAGCAACATGTGATCACATCATACAGAAGTGCAAGAGAGGTCTGGTTAACAATGGCTGCAGCACACCTGGTGCATAGACTACTGTCTCTCATGTATCATCAGCTGGTCTTGTCTGTAATCGAGTATGGCCTGGGAATACTCACACTGTCAATATCACAATGTGAACGACTGGAACGCATTCAAAACAAAGGGATGCGTAAAGTTTTGGGCTGTACGCGAGATACCCCCATTATGATGATGCGGCACATGCTTGGATTGCTGTCAATTAAATCCAGATATACGATGGCCCAGGTAAAAGCGTATATGCGAGTAACCACAGGCAAAAGGCATCCCCTGCATGGGACATAGCTGACATCAAAGGATCAAGAACAAAGAGGGGGGATGTCATGGATGGCGCAGGCAGAGGAGACTATTAGACAGGTGACCGCAGTTGAAAAGGGAAACGAGTGGAGTAAGTCAGATGAGAGCTGGGTGAACTACCAGCAAGTCATCATCAGCCTTGGTAGAGAGTGCAGAACTTAGGCCAATGGGAGAGCAGAGCTGGAAATTGATCAGCTAATAAATTTTAATGCTGGGGATGATAATGCCATTGTGTACACTGATGGGTTAGTAATCCATGGTAATAAATCAGGGTGGGGCTTCTCTGCTAGAGTAAAGGGCAGAACCATCGCTGAACATAGCAGGGCTTACATGATAACAACCTCCAGCATGAGAATGGAGGTAGAGGCAGTTACTGCTGCCTTAAGATGGCTGTCTGAGACTTTATTAACAAAAGCAGTTATTGTATCAGACTCACAATCCATGCTTCAAAAGGTCCAAAATGGATGGCTCCAGCATTAATGGAAAACCTCCATAGAAGCATCAAATCTTCAAGAACTGATATAGATCTACTGTCCTGGTCATGCAGGGGTATGTGGCAATGAAAGAGCTGATAGACTAGTTTCAAGAGCACCGATAGAAGGTGAATTGAACATGGATAAGAGAGAAATACTGAAGGCAATTCATGATTGCCTATTAGAGAATGACACTGCAATCGATGAATCATCAAGGCTAAGACTGCTGGAATTTGGCATCATTCGTAAGAGCAGCAGGGATGGACGTACGAGAATGCGCATCCTGCGTGTACGCAACCAATTAGCATTTATACTCTTCAACATTTGCTGAGGGAGGCTGAGCACCTATGGGTTTGCCTGAAGTGCAATGATGTCGATTCTGATTAACATTAACAGCACAGACCTCCAAAACAACTTCAAAGTAGAATGGCTGAACCAGGGTCTACTGGACGTGCCTTGTATAAAGAAATGACCACATGCCAACAAAAATGACAGCATCAATAACCTATTATGTATGGAGCAGAGCACAGTCTTCCAACTTAGAACAGAACACACCAGACTCGACAATCACTTAAACAAATTAAACCCCACATGTGAGCCTAATTGCAGCAGCTGTTCCCATCTATATGAAACAGTTCAGCACGTGCTGCTGGCCTACCCATGACTCTCCACAGAAAGGTGAAAACAACTGCTGTGCTCCCCAACAATCACAAGCACTCTGTCCAGCATCACTCAGCAACAGCAGAACACATGCAAATTCTTCAACTTGGGATATGAAAGAGCGACAAGCTCAGCAGCCAAAGTTAATCAACAACAACACAGACAGAGTTGGAAGAATGGACAGTGATTTTAAAAAACAAGAGTCCAAGAGGGGCTTTTATTATGTTGGGAAATATAACAAAATCAAGTCTGACACTGCACAGCTGTTTGCGAGCGACGTTTTAGTTTTTCCTGACTGCGCTATTTATAGCTATCGTGACAGAGGTCACGTGGTCAACTTCCTAACGGGAAAAAAATGTGGCGGTGTTTACTTTTGATAGGGCTTTATTAATGCTTTTAGGCTACTTTATTACTATAAATACCGGCTTTAATTTTGCGTAAAGCTAGACTAGAAATGTTAGAGTAAATTTTAGAACAAGAAGAAACATTTTATCACAATTAGAACAGAAGATATAATAGTCTGAAATAGTGTAAAATTTACGTTTTTTTAATATTTTTTTATGGTTTGTTTCTAATGCAATTTACACTAAAACGATCACAATCAACATGCATAACAAATTACAGAAATCAAAAGAGAAAACCTGCAGAAAATGGATATCATAGTTTTGTTTTGGTTTCATGCGTCAAACATTAATTATTGAAACATTAAATTGCAAGTCCACATTTATTACCTTAAAATAACACTCCCATTTGTCCCCAAAACATGAGAGCTAACAATTATCTCAATCATACATCACGATGGTCATGTAAAAATGAGTATGGTCATGAGTAAAACGAAATGTTCAATTTAATAAATAAAACATACACCTATTAAATGATTTCCACACTCTGTTAATTCTGTCACTCTCACGCAACAACTGGCATAATTTGCTCTAGCCCCAAAAAATTATCATTCACGCTTCCTTTTTTTTTAATAGGAGGAATCTGTACATTCACAGATGGAGAAATTTGTAACAAATGAGTTTCCATTATAAATTTTAATTGTGAAGTTATATTTTTAATACCGCTGGCGCGTCTTTCAAAATTCTCTGTTTTCTCTCCTGTGCCCACGTAAGACCTCTGTCTCCTTCATGGCTATAGCTAATTCTTTGGATATTCTAACTCTACTTTCAATGCCTGCTTTCCTGCAAATTTCCTGATGTGACGTTTCTGAACAGCGTTGTAATTCATGTGCCTGCTTCAGGTCTAGTGAGTCAGTTGATGTTCAAGCAATATCTTTCCTAACAGTGTGGAGAAATTGAGATGCTTACGTTTTGTTGGCGTTCTGGTGACTGATGTTTCTCTTCTATGTTTAAATAGTTTTTGTAGTACAATAGGCTGTCCTCTGGTTTTGCATTTTATGATATTATTTTTTGCTGTTTCTAGTTTTTTTTCTAACAATGGATGTGAAAAGGGTTTCTTCCTCTTGTGTTAGTGGTTGTGAAGGTGGCTTAGCAAGTAACTGTTGTACTGTGATGTCGCTTTTGAAGACAGGCGAGGTGGGTATACTTGTCGTATGTATAACTGACTTGGTAGGTGTAGATGTGGCAACAAAAACTGGCATGCTAGGGTGAGTAGTGTTATCCACCTCCAAATGAATAATGGTATCGCCTTTAATGTGAGATGACTCATCAACCTCCAGCTGAACAATATCATCACTAGTGTGAGCAGGCACATCAACCTCCTGCTGTACAGAGCTATCCTGACTACAGCTAACTGACAGACTACAACTAACTGACTGACCACAACTAACTGACTGTCTACAACTAACTGACTGACTACAGCTAACAGACTGACTACAGCTAACTGACAGACTACAGCTAACTGACTGACTACAACTAACTGACTGACTACAACTAACTGACTGACTACAACTAACTGACTGACTACAGCTAACTGACTGACTACAGCTAACTGACTGACTACAGCTAACTGACTGACTACAACTGACTGACTACAGCTAACTGACTGACTACAGCTAACAGAAACACTACAGCTAACTGACAGACTACAGCTAACTGACAGACTACAGCTAACTGACAGACTACAGCTAACTGACTGACTACAACGAACTGACTGACTACAACTAACTGACTGACTACAACTAGCTGACTGACTAGAAATGGAGGGGTCAGAAAGAACATCACAGGGGATATAGCAGCTTTTTGTTTTTAAAACACCAAAAGATGTCTTTGCAAAATAATTGCACAGTTGACATTCACTTATAGTTAAATTATGGTCATAGTCTTTCCAGATGTGCTGACTGTTTTCCGATAGTAACTTGGGTAAGTAACACTTCTTACAAAATATAGTCGAATGCTCTGTCAGTTTATCATCTGATACGTTAATTCCAAACCCAAAGAACAGATCATTAACGTAATTAGAACAGTTTAGTGCTTTATGGTTTGAACTTTTTGTTTTGGAAGTTAATGCTCTCTTGCCACAGGCTCTGCACAGTGCACTGGCACAATTCATATGATGCAAAAAAAAGTATGTTCCATTTCGTTGTTATGTAGTATAGTTTACTTGTGTATGTATAAAGATAATGGAATATTTGGGAGTATCAAGTCTAACACCAGGCTGTAGAATGCTTTATCTGTGAATGAAAGAAGATATACAAACAGTTACTTAGAATTCTTTGGCAGCTGTCGTGTGCACAGGATTGTCTACCAAAGAACACTAATGGAACAGTCCTTATCTCACACACAATAAAAAAAAAAGACATTCATATTATAAATACAAGATTAACAAGACTTGAAAGATAGATCAAAGTATGTGGAAGTAATCTATCTATAGCTTTACATGTTTTCTGACACTCATATACGTCTAGTTAAGTATCATTATAAATGAATGAAAATGCAAAAACAGATGGTGCTTTACAAAAAGTTATTTTTTAAAACCTTAAGATTTGCGAGTATCAGGAATGCGTTTGCAGTGATTTAAATGTTATAAAATCTGGTGACAATATGCTTGTTCTTGTAATGCCAAACTCACAAAACTGACTACCACACATTTTCAAGATACGAAACCAAAAAAACAAAGTAGGTGGAAATAATCTTTAGCTTCCCTTCGAGAAGTCTTTATAATTATAAACTCATACGAATGGGCCGATTTTTAGATATTGCATTAATAAAAAGATTACTTCTGTTATGAATTTCCTCAAATGATGACGCTGTTTTCAAAAGTCTGTAACTCTGTCAAATATAATTTCAATCAAATAAAAATGCAATCAAAAATAGAACACAGAACAAAGTTATAGTACACAAAAGAATTTTAGCGCTGTGTTTATCCAGAACAAGTGTGTAATGATTTATATTTTACTGATTTTACACACACAGCTGATTTTCCCCGCCAAAACCCTCAGTAGTCGTTTACAGTGCACATGAAAATTTTATACCCGGTGTCAGAATTCCGGTCACCGAAACTAAAAGAGTGCTCTGGTATATGGCACAAACAGCCGTGACTGACATAAGTATTTTAACTCAGATATCAAGACAGTCATATTGTTTGGCTCCAAAACGTGGAGAACAACAAAAATGACAACAGAGAAGTTATCAACGTCACCTTTGTACAGAATTTAAAAAAAAGGTAGAGGTAGTCCCATAGCAGATACTGTTGTAGTGGAGGGAAGTGTTTGAGACTTCACTATACTAGGTCCAGCATTGAAAGGTGGGATGACCAGTTCCCTTCCTTGCTGCCTTTTCCTTCTGTAACTCAAGTGCAAAGTCTGGTACCCATTTAAAGCTGGGTAGACTGAAGCTTGTTGATACCGTGAATCGAACCCGGCATCTTTGCCGCAAGAAACCAGCGCTCTAACCACTCCATCAGTCGGATGCAGAATAGAAGGATTAAAATAGTATCACCAGTGGCAAACTGTTGGAAAGAGCCGGCAAACATCATTGGAACAAGAGGTGAGAAAAAAGGCGATGGTGTTGGATATGATGCACATTGAAAAAACAAACCTATAGCATTACAAAGTAGTCCTTGTTCTTGAATCTCAATGGTAAAAGAAATAGAGAGGGACCCTAACACACTTGGAGAAGAGAATTGGAGACGGATTTGAAAAGGGATAAAGAAAACATGGAAAAACTGTAAGCAGATGGCACAGTGCAAGAGGACTTTGCATGAACTGACTGAAGGTCTAGGCTCATCATGAGCTGAAGGGTATTGATGCTTTACTTTACTTTTTTTTGCTGTCCACTGTTGCCATGAAGCGTAGTAAGAAGCTGAAGTTTGTGCTCTTCAGCTAAGTCACATTCGCTGAAGGTACTGATAATGATGTATTTATAAAAAACCCTAGTGGATGAGTTTACTATTAATAATATACCCAGCGGGGAGTGCTCAGTGTGGTTCCCGGGGGTATTATAGGAGACAAAGAAAGACTAGAACTTCTGCGTCCTCCTGCATGTCATTAAAAAGCAACTAATACGACATTAAGCATGGGGCTGACAGCCTTATCTTGTAAAACAAATGGCTACACAAAAAAAAAACAACAACAGGAGCGCATGCATGCATGCCACAGACTTCCTGCAAGAAGACCAGCTGTAGTTGTGGCTCTCTGCTCCATATATAGTGAATGGAAGAAGAATAAAAGTGGATGGTGCATTTTGTTTTTTGTTCAAGTACTAGGAGAACCCGGCGTGATGCTGACCACATCACCCCTAGTGTGCCGACGGTCGAGAAAATATGGGCCTAACACCATATTCCCAATATGCCTCAATAGGGCATGTAACGGGATCCTTTACCTTTACATACTAGGAGAACTATAATTAGTTACTTTAACCCTACTCTCAAATTAATGGCAATTTTTCATCATTATTTGTCGCAATTACCTCTTTTATTGTCATATTAATGAGAGTAGATAATTCATCAGTCATTCACAGATTTATCACAAATGACTTTCTCTGGCTTTACTGTTAATAACAACTTATATCTGTCAATCATTAGGTCCACCAGGTGCAGGAAAAACTGCCCTAGCTGCTAAAATTGCGAAGGTTTCAGATTTGCCATTTATGAAGTTGTGTACACCTGAAAACATGATTGGTTACACAGAGGCGGCGAAATGTCAAGTCATCAAGAAGGTTAGGAAAGTTGTGGCGTTGGAAGTTGTGTTGGTAGTGGTGTAATGATTGTGTGAAACATGTTTTAAGTGTGTACGTAGATTTATGGAGACTGTTGTGTTGGTAGTGGTGTAATGATTGTGTAAAACATGTTTTTATTGTGTACATAGATTTATGGAGATTGTTGTGTTGGTAGTGGTGTAATGATTGTGTGAAACATGTTTTTAGTGTGTGCATAGATTTATGGAGACTGTTATATACATTGTTGCTAGCATTGTGTACATCATTTCCCATGTTTATGTGCCATTTGTAGTATAATTTATATTTTTGAACATCTGTCTGTTTGTACCCTACAGAAACAGGGGATGCAACAAAGTTTTTCGTAATGAAAGTTAAACATTAGTTGTACTGTTTCCCTTAACATTAATTTTGGATCAGTATATAAATTGATTTCCCATTTTTTTTAAAAAGGATTCAACAAGATCGGGGGGGGGGGGGGGGGGGTAATCTTTTTGGTTTGTCTACTTTTAGAGCCTTCATTATCGCACACAGCAAGAAACATCAGACCACATTCTACTTAGAACCTGTGGAGTTGGTGACCCACTAGCACTAAAAATGAAATACTGCGATGATCTTACAGAAGATGTTAAACATCAGGCTCACTTAATACACCCTGAAATGGAAACAGATTACAGTGATGAAATTTACAATACAGCTTTAGTTGCCATAGAAGATAAGGTTATTTCTATGGAAGGGGAGGAACTGCATACTCTTGGTCTCGCTCAAACTAACCAAGCTGAAGGGGGTACAGTGGAGGAAATGATTGGAGTAGATGTACTAGAGGTGAAGGGTATGGTGGAGAACATGATTGGAGTAGATGTATTGGAGGCGAGAGGTATGGTGGAGGACATGATTGAATTAGATGTGCTGGAAGTGAAAGGTATAGTGAAAGAATGTCCCTTGTAGTTCCTGGAAGTCTCTGAAGAGACGAAAGAATATCCCTTGTAGTTCCTGGAAGTCTCTGAAGAGACAAAAGAATGTCCCTTGTAGTTCCTGGAAGTCTGAAGAGATGAAGAAAGAATATGTCCCTTGTAGTTCCTGGAAGTCTCTGAAGAGACGAAGAAAGAATATGTCCCTTGTAGTTCCTGGAAGTCTCTGAAGAGACGAAGAAAGAATATGTCCCTTGTAGTTCCTGGAAGTCTCTGAAGAGACGAAGAAAGAATATGTCCCCTGTAGTTCCTGAAAGTCTCTGAAGAGACGAAGAAAGAACATGACAGCTGCACCCTCAGGCATGTCGTACCACGCAACTAATAGGAGGTTGTTCAAGAGGCTGGCAACCTAATTATATAAAACTAATTGCAACAGAAACCACCTCTGGAAGAGCATGTGACTGCTTGTAAAGGGACCAGTGACAAAGGAAAATGATGATGATGATGACAATAGTAGGATATTTTTACAGCTCTTTGTTGCAAATCAGCTTTAAATATCTTTAATTCAGCAGATATATATATATATATATATATATACAGGGTGTTTCAAAAAGAATATTGGTATTTTGAAGGTGTATAGTTTTGGTAATTCCAAACTTAAAAATGTTTGGTTTGCACCAAACGATAGGTAAACTGTCCAAGTTTGGACAGTTACCCGGTTTAAAAAAATGTTTTTCATTTCAGCCGCTAGACGGCACAAGGAATGAAAATGGCGATGCCACAGCAGGTCGTTTTGTGTATTGCAGTTTGCGAAGTCATGTTTAGATGTGTGCCGTGTAACACGAGGTGTAATGTAAGAGATTAAACTTAATATTTCCTTTCTCAGATCTTTGATGATGCGTACAAATCTCCACTCAGTTGTATTGTTATGGATGACATTGAAAGACTGCTTGGTAAGTTATTGTGTGTGTGAGCATGTGTGTGTGCTCGCACGAATGTCCCCCATACGTACATGCACACATGCATATGTTTGTGCTTGCGCACGAGCATATTCTTTTTTTGTTTTCTTTTTTTTTTGTTAAAGGAGATTTGGTAGGTTTATTTACTTTGTATTGCTGAGTACAGAATCATGTTATTTAAAATGTATTTATTTATAGTAAGTTTAAATAAAAATTAAGAATGAATTAGGCTAACACTTTTCAATGGTCAGAGTTGCACCGCTTTGATGTTATGTCATACTTTACTAAATGACTGTTATATTTCTTGACCATAAGATGTGCTTTTCTCTCAGAAAATACTGCTTAAATGTTTCTGGTGTCTTTTCTGTCAAAAATGAGAAGAATTAGAGAGAGGGCAGCCGTGTAACATAAAATCTAGTTCAGCTGTCAAATGTTAAAACACACTAACAAACAAACAAAAATAAACTAAACTTGACTTGCATGGTCAGACAGCAAGAAAGTCAGGGGAAAAAAAGTTGAGTGTTTACTGTAGCTGATGTTGATTATTTTTTTTCCAAATGTTGTCAGATTATGTACCTGTGGGACCTCGCTTCTCTAATCTGGTCTTGCAAGCGATGCTTGTACTTCTCAAGAAGAACCCTCCTCAGGTTAGTATTGTCTCATTGTGTTCATGTTAGTTAAAGCTTGAGATATAACTTGAACATTGATTTATTATGTTTCAGCTTCCTGGGGAGTAATGGCCTTCAACAAAGTTACTTGGTGTCTTCCTGTCCTGTCCTGTCTGCTCAAGTTTAATTAGTTTTTTTAACGAAATAGGAAGAGACGGTCAAGTATCAGATGATCATTTGCCTCAGATTCATCCACCTTCTTGGTCTACCCTGTTCAACCTAATTGTCGGTTATATTTAGTGTACTTTTATTTTCAGTTTTATGAAATACTAGCTGTACTATCCAGCGTTCCCCAGATGGTTGAACATATATATTCAGTACATCTTGTGATTGTTACTAAACACATTCAAAAATGCTGTATGTACTAAGATAAAATATTTTTAATGAGCCTTGAGAAATCACTATGGGTTAGCATGACTCTAACTGCATTATTTTGTATGTGGCATTTCCTTTTGACTGACAAACTGTAGAAAAAAATTAGAATAATAAATTGCATTGTGGATTTAACTTGCAGAAATAATTATAGATGTTTACCTGAAGTAGGTCCAATTCGATGATAAAGATTGAGATTATCCATGTAATTTAATGGTATAAATATAACAGATTAGAACTGGTGAAATGCAAAATCATAGGAGGCATTAGTAACATAATTCTATAGCGAAATAGCTGAAATATGTAAAGTGGATTCCGAACAGATGAAATGCAAAAGCTTTACATGCAAAATTACCCGAATCAGGCAACCAAAATGACGAAATGTGTAAAACATAGAAAAAGGAACATGTGTAATGTGTGGTGGTAAACATGTATATGCAAAAACATATATAACATCATATTTTTTGTATGCTGCCTACCCATAATACAATTATGTCATCACTTTTGTAGACTGAGTGCACCTATTTCAGTGAAGCAGTCAATATTTCCAATGAACAGATAGACTTTTTAATACAGTGTGATGTCAAGTATTAACATTTTTTGGAAAAATCAAAGTTGACGTTGGCACACCCGGACCCCTGAAGAAACTCTGTGCCAAATTTCATGGCCGTAGCTTCAACGGGGCTGGAGACAACCCCAAACAAACACACCTTTGAATATGTAGATAAGATTTGAATACATATTGGCATTAATTATTGATTGCTGTTGGTGATGACAATTTACATTAGAATTTGTCCTTTCCTTACTTTTTGTTTTGTCCTTTCCTTACTTTTTGTTTTGTCCTTTCCTTACTTTTTGTATTACCACTTGCACAATGTCCATCCATGTCTAATTTATCCCTTACATTTCTGTCTCTAGTTCTCTTCTTCTTGTGTTTTTCAATCTCCCTCTACCATTCTTATCCTGGGGGTTCCAGAAAAAGAACTGTTTTGTAATGCTACCAGTGGCTTTCCTTAATGTGTGTCCTATCCATCCCTAGCATCTTCTTCTCATCTCATATTACAACCTTGGTGGAACAACCGCAATGGGCTATGGAACTCGGGACAGTAAATCTAGCACCACCTGCGGTATAGGAAACACCCTGATAGTGAAATTTTTTTAAAGTCCGCAATACACTGAGTTTTTCATTGTATTGGTGAAAGGATGGCGGCTCTACAGATAACCTGTGGTGTATTATATGAGGTGTCAGGTGAAGTTAGATTTCAGTTGCCAGCTTGTAATGGCTTCACGCTTCGTCGGCTTCATGCAGGTGTGCCAGTGGTGTGCTGTGGAACAACCACAATAATTTGTCTTCACTTTGTTACTTTCACAATTGCCTCAGGCTGGCGGAATTCATCTCATCTCATCTCATAATCGGAACCTCTTCTACCCCGTGAAACGAGGTGTAGAGGGGACCCAAGTGCACAAGGCCCATGGGTAGGACATGTAATCGAAGTGACTTGGCAAACAGGTGATTAGCCCATTGTGCCCGAACTTGCCCTCATGTGTACTCATATTCGCTATAAAACCTCCGAACCATCGAGACGTCATTCCAGCCAAAATGGACAAAGCCTCACATACCCGAAGGTTTCGAGGGATGTCCTTCCTCATCTGCACAAAGGCATTTATAGAGGAACTCTCAGGACCCGTAGGTCTGAGGAAAGGAGCAAATCTGAAAACAGGCACAGCAGTCTTTGGTACTGGGAGGTCTCCACTCAGAGTGGACTGGCGAAATTTTGGATTTTAAAGCTGCAACCAAGGTGGAATGGGTTCATTTTCTACACAAGACAACAGGAGGCTGAGACACTTGGGAGTCATGACCCAGGTGGGCCCTCCCCCCTTAGAGTGTAAAGGAGAATAAGGGGCTGAAACACTTGATCGATTGGGGGACCACTTCTGATGATCAGATTGTTTCCTGTTGTATTGCTCTGTATAGCATTTCCTGTCATACACTGGCACTTTTCTGGTTCTTGTCATCAGTTTCACATTGCTGTTTATGTCATACAATTCAGTCCATTATATTCTAAGCAAGCACCCACTTATGACAGTCTGTATCTTCTTGGTTGTTGTCCATGTTTTAGAGCCACACAATAGGACTGATTTTGACATTTGAGTTGAAGATTCTAATATAACTGGAACTTGAATAAACTTCATTCATTCATTGAATGCCATGCCGACTGGCTTTGGCAATCATGTCTCTCCATATCCTGCAGTCTCTAATGTCTTGAATAAGATGTGTCTTCCATCGTTTTGTAAGCCATGTGGGATATCTTTTTCTTATTTTCCACTTTTTCTCCATGAGTTGAATTTACCATACATTACCAAAGACTATTCTCATGAAGACTTGCAATTGCTTCACATAAACTAATACAGATGAAAAACCTATGGCAAGGCACAAGCAAAGAAACAAAGTTACAACTGATCAGAGCATGTATATTCCCAGTAGCAACATACGGCTGCGAGACTTGGACACTCAATAAAACAGTTGCAAAAAAGATTACATCATTCGAAATGAAATGCTACAGAAAGATGTTGAGAATACCCTGGACAGAAAAAAAGACCAACAGAGAAGTACTGCACTCACTAAACGTACAGGAACATTGGCTCCTAAATACCATCGCAATAAGGAAGCTGAAATTTTCCGGTCATATAAAAAGACATAATAGTCTGGAAAAAACAGTGATGGAAGGCATGGTCCCTGGAAAAAGGGGAAGGGGTCCACCTAGACGACGGTGGACCCAGGACATCACAGAGAGTCTGAACTGGTCTTTGGCTGATGCAGGTCGACTTATGATGCTTCCACAGAACTTTGCGCCTTATCCTGTAGATTAATCAGTAAAGTAATTTAAGATGTATTTATCATAATAATAATCTCCTGTTCACTGCCAGTGATAATTATTATTATTATTTTTTTTTTGTAAGAAAGTATTTCATTCTGTGGAAAGCTGATATAGTTCTTTGTTGGCAATAAAGTATTTCATGGTATGAAAAAGCTGATATAATATTTTAGTGTTTTTTGTGTGTGTTTGTAAGCAAAGTATTTCATGCTGTGGAAAATAGCCTCAAGCTGACTGTGACGTAGCGTTGAAAGGATAATAAACTAATAGTAGTAGAAATAAAAGATATAAATTAAGTGAAGTTTTGCCTGGATCACCCAGAGGAAGATTTGGCTCAAGAAATCCTGTTGGGTTTCTGCACCGGCTGAAGGGAGACAAAGAGTGTAAATTCTCCTAACTAGACAAGGTCTGGAAAAGTTTGTAAGGAGATATTTGGTCTCTCGCTACCGTAGTCCCCTTCTCTTCTTCTTCTTCTTTGATCCTTAGCCGCCGACCGTCAAAGCAGTCAGTGGCCATCACGCCTAGTGGCGTCTTCTGGGGCAACAACAAATTGATTCCACTTTGCTCGGTCGGTGGCCATCCTTCGTACAGTGCCCCAACTCAGGTACATTCTTTGCATCTCAGCCTCCACAGTCCTCCGCCAGGTTGTTTTTGATCGGCCTCTCTTTCGTTTTCCTTCAGGGGTCCAAAGCATAGCTGTTCTTGTGATGGCATCAGGGTCTCTTCTGAGGACATGGCCAACCCAGCTCCAGCGTCTGCCAGCTATGATGGTGTGCATGTCCTCTTGCTTGCTTCGAGTAAGCAGATCTTGGTTGGTGATGGTATTCGGCCAAAAGATTCTGTGAATTTTTCTTAGGCATGTTGTGTGAAAAGAGGACAATTTCGACATTTCCTTCTCTGTAACTCTCCAGCATTTCGCACCATAGAGAAGCACAGAAAGCACACAGCTCTGATATAATCTTAATTTTGTGCTTGTGCTGTATTGAGAGGACTTCAATGGGGGACTTGCCTCTAAATAGCTCGTAAAGGCCCAATACAAAAACAGGCTACATTGCCTGGTGTTGTTTACATACTGTCACATTAATGCAGTAGGCCTAAACCCGAAGTGGGTTAACTCGTCGGTTTGAAGAATTGAGTGTCATCAGCAGTGATAAAATCTACAGCCTTAGGCAATTAAATATCTGTCTAATTACCAAGGGCCCTTTCATCAGTATTCGGGAAAGGGAGAGAGGGAAAACATGCCTTTCTAAAAGCTAACGGGAGGAGGTGCATGATGAAAAGCAACTCATCGGAGCTTCAGACGAAGACGATAGCGTCAGAGAGGCACTGAACTGAAACAGAGGAGAGGGAGAGGAGTTTAGCGAGGAACAGTAAGGTTAGATAGAAATACTTAGAGGACAGCCTCTAAGTTAGCGCTGCAGAATCCATTAGTGTAGCATTCCTTGTTGGTGTATTAGTTGGGTGTGCAGGACCGCCTAGAACTCCTTTGAGACAGAGTATTAATTTAGTTTATACATCTTCAGCGGGTCAGTGTGTTTAGTTAGTAACAATAGTATAGTCAGGAGTGGTGGCTCTTACTTAGAGACCCCCACCAAGTATATTTCTTTATCTTTAGTTGTTTTTGTGCAGGTGTGGACATTTTTATATTGTGTCTTTCACTTGATTTGTTCTTTTTTTTCAGGTTGTGCGAACTCGCACGTTATTGTTGTTTGCTGTGGTATTGATTTGTTGTTTAATAAACTATAAAATGTACACTGGATCCGTTTATCTTTAACTATACTGTACTTGTATGCTTTGACTGTATAGTGGTGTCTGTGGATAACTTAGTGTAACCATATCTCCTTTCTGGTAGTCAGAGGTGGTGAGACAGTAGCTAGTAAATAAGTCACAAGTGGCGAGGGAGAGTCAATCTCGGTTCTCACCCTTGAAGATATAAGTCTCATCCTTCCACATTCACTGCAATTCTCATCTTAATCTATCTTCTCAGATTTTCCTCAAAAATTGGTGTCTTGTCACTGTACTCAGACAGACTCTAAAGCCACGTTGTGACAGTATGTATACATCGATATGTGTATGTGAAGTGTTTTGCACATAAGTGAGTGCACACATGCGTATTTGCTAGTGTTCAAGCATGCACTTGCATGCATGCATCTACGTGTGTGCATGGAGAGAATGAGATGTGTTAAATATATATTATAATAAGCTGCTTGTCTCTATACAGGGTCACAAACTGCTGATCATCGGCACCACATCTCGCAAGGATGTGCTGGCGGACTTTGAGATGCTGCCTCTCTTTAAAACAGTGGCCCACGTCAGCGCTATCTCCAACTGTGAGCAGTTGATCACCGTTCTTGATTCCTCAGAGGTTTTCACTGACAAGGAGCTGAAAGAAGTTCGCAAGAACACAGATGGAAAATGGTACAGGAAAATATAATCCAATATTCAATATTAGCCGCCAATTGTCAAAGTAGTCAGTGGCCATCATGCCTAGTGGTGTCTTTTAGGGCAGAAACAAACTGCTTCCACTTTGCTTGGTTGGCGGCCATCCTTAGTGCAGTGCCCCAGCTCTGGTTCATTCTTTGCATCTCGGCCTCCACAGTTCTTCGTCAAGTTCTTTTTGATCAGCCTCTCTTTCAGCATTTGGAAGAAAGAATTGAGGCTCTTGAAATGTGGATATATAGAAGAATGGGGTGTATCTCACGGGAAGAGAAGAAAACAAATAAGGAGGTCCTAGAAAATCTAGGTATGAAAAGAGAACTAATGAGGGAGATCAAAGTTCAGCAGCTAAAATACTTTGGCCACATAAAAAGGCATAACACCTTGCAGAAGACCATAATAGAAGGGAGAGGTGAAGGCAAACGTGCAAGGGGAAGACAGCACTATAAGTGGGAAGATAACATCAAGAGATGGACAGGAAAGAGTCTATCAGAGTGCACCACCAAGACAAGAGACAGAAGATGTTGGAGATCCATTACAGCCAACCTTCGTTGTGGAGATGGCAGCTGATGATGATGATGATGATATTGCTTTTATTCTTGGGATACCAGAACAAGGACTACCTTGTAATACTATCAGTTATGTTCTATCTAACACCAGTCTTCTTCTTCTTATCTTGTTTCACTCATATTTGTCTGGTTTAAAAAAATGTGTAAATATATATATTTATGGAGTAAATTTTACAGTTGAAGGATGCTCAAAAACACGGCATGTTTTGGGGTTTACCTTTTGTCAGCCACAATCACAAACAGGGTACAGAGATAAATATACGTAGGTGAGGCAAAATTAGGCACAGTTATGTACACATTAGTACTCTGGACTTATAGGAAAAATATTAATATGGTGTTTGTCCTTTTTCAGGTTGTTCATTGGAATCAAGACTCTGCTAACTTTGATTGATATGGCAAAACAGGTGAGTTGTTGGAAGGAGCCCAAATATTCTTAAGTGTAGCTGGTTACTCTGCCGTAGAAATTGATGATCATACCTGTTATCACTTGGTCTTTAAGCTATAAGCTAATAAAGGTTTTTCCTGAATGTCCGTTGTTTGTTTCCAGCTGTAAATGGGAAACTGACTGCTCTTGAGTTATGGAAGGCAAAGGCCCTATACACTTTTACTGCCGATCACCATGAACTCATCATTTCGTGTACCCTTCTTGTAAAAACACAGCTTATTTATTACACTGTGCATTTTATAAATGTATTTTATACGCTGTTTTCTTTGTAATAATGCAGTATGTACAATCTTTAGGTGTACCAGTACTCACTCACTCACCCATTCACTCACACTGTCACTACTCATTCACACATCCACACACAAACACACACACATTATTACAAAATCCCTGAAAAACAAACATTGAAAACATTTACACAGAATATTTAAAATTAAGAAATAAAGACAATTTCATACAGACATCCTAAAAAGAAGTTTATCTAACACACATACTTTATCACTGAGGCTCATCACAGCCTTCTTGCGCTTAGGCACTCTCGCCAACACACTTGCACCATGCTTGGGTGCCATTATTAATTCCAAAAATAATCCAAAACAGCGTAAAACTGCAAAAACATGGATGAAAGAATGAACGACAAAGACACGTGTAAACACAACGAAAGCTGCAAGAACAAGGAGGTAGCCTTTTCTTGCTGCTCGGTAGGCGTCTAGAAATGCACATGACCGCGAAATACCCGCAGATGACAAAACAATGGGTTACACTTTATCTTGCGCAAATGAGTGAATACGGAACACGTGGATAGCAAGGATTGACTGTACCTGCTATTTTATTACATAAAATGCTTTGCAACATTAACATGACAGCTCAACTTGAGATCTGGCTTGTTCAGCTCATGACCTCACAGCAGGCGACAATATTTGCTATCTATTGTAATGTCAGTTTATTGTCCGTTTTAGATTTGATTTTGTTTGTGGAAATTTAAAAAAGTTAAACTTGTTAGTCAAATGGCAGTTATTACTTCTTGTTTTGAACAACATGCTCGGATTTCAATGCCAGAGTTGGAAATGACCATGCTAGATGGAGTGGAGTTATCGGAAGATATGGAGAAGATACTCTCAATGACAATGGAAAGCGACTCCTTAGATTCTGCAGTGAGCAGAAACACAAAGTTCCCCCATAAGCGCATACATGCATACACTAGTTGTGAACCAACAAAGAATAAGAAGTCAGTGATCGACTATGCCATTGTTAGGACGAGCTCATTCAAATATGTCCGGGATGCTAGAGTCTGGAGGGGGCCAGAGATTGGAAGTGATCACTATCTGCTTACAATCAAAAGAACAACTGAAAGAGTTGCTCAGCCTAGGAACTGCCCAACATCATGCAAGAAACCAAGTAAACGAACGGGAGAAATGAGCATTAAGACCCACAGGCTGAGAGAACCAGAAATTAAGACCAGATATCAGGGGCTTATTGCCACAGCAGTGAGAAACACAGAAGAACAACCTGATGACTTGGAAACCCTCTGGCTTAAATTCAAGGACATCATAAAGACAGCTGCTGCAGAAGCATGTGGTGAAGTCTGACTTGAGAACAAGAGAAAGAGGACACCTTGGTGGACAGAGGAAGTCAAAGAGAAAATAAGAGAGAAGAAAATGGCATGGAAACAATACTTAGGAGCTAAAAAACACAGCAATACAAATAGAGAAATATAGAGAATATGTGATACTCAGAAGCAAAGAACAATGTGCTAGCAGCAAAACAGAAGTCCTGGGAAGAATTTGGAGAAAAGCTAGAAAAAGATGCGCAAGAAAACCAGAAATTGTTCTATAAGACCCTAAAGAACATGAGGAAGGAAAAACAATGCTCTCTCAAATTTATAAAGGACAAGAAAGGCAAATAGCTTACTGCCCTGAAGGAAGTAATGGAAAGATGGAAAGAATATTTCTCAGAACTCCATGATGGTGAGCAAGGTCAAGCATCAGAAATGATAATCACTAGCACAGAAGAGGAAACCAATGGTGATGAAAATGACATAAAGATGGAAGAACTGAAGGCAGCACTGGAGAAAATCAAGATGGGCAAAGCAGCAGGGCATGATGGTATAACACCAGAAATGGTTAAGTACATGGGAGCATCAGGCGACCTATTACTCTTAAGGGTCCTACAGGCAACGTGGTACAACAAGACCATACCAAAGGATTGGGAGATTGCCAACATAACACCAATTTTCAAAAAGGGTGACAATCGACAATGTGGAAACCATAGAGGCATATCCCTTCTCAGTGTCCCTGGTAAAATCTACTCTAGAATCCTAGAGCAGAGACCCCGACGCCTAGCTGAGCCACAATTGGATGAGGTCCAGTGCGGATTCCGAGCTAACCGAAGTACTCAAGACCTAATCTTCACACTCAGACAGCTGAGTGAAAAGGCTCTCGAGTATAAGAGTGAGATCCATCTTTGTTTCATAGATCTGGAAAAGGCGTTTGACCTGGTCCCCTGAAGCAAACTTTGGGACTGTTTGGCAAGGAAGAACATTCCAGTACCTCTGATTCATGCTATACAGAGCTTCTACAAGTCTTGCAAAAATTATGTGAGGACAGCAAACCATAAGTCAGAGGAGTTCATGACCACCACTGGTGTAAGACAAGGTGATATCCTGTCACCTTATCTATTCATACTCCTCATGGACGATGTCATCAAGGCATGTAAGGAAAGAACAAGAAAGTATTCAGTGGGGTACTGGAAGATGAGACAGGTCTGTATTTCAGAGCTGGCATTTGCTGATGATGTTGCCCTGATTGCTAAATCAGAGGCACATCTCCAATCCAACCTGCAAGTCTGGAAGGAAGAGCAGCAGAAGAGAGGGATGGTCATAAGCAGCTCTAAAACAAAATCCATGGTGATATCACGAGAAGAAAGAAGACATCAGATTAAGCTGGGAGAACAGGTCCTGGAGCAGGTCGACCACTTTAAATACCTCGGAGCTATTATAGACCGAAAGGGAGGCATTAAAGAAGAGTTGGCCACTCGAAAAGCAGCAGCTGGGAGACTTTTTCAGGCCATAAATCGAGGATTCCTCAGCAAGAGAGAGGTTGGTAAGAAAACAAAGATGGCTGTATACCGCTCCACTTATGTCCCAGTCTTGAAATATGGATGCGAGTCATGGGCAATGACTACAACCCACAAAAGCCAGATCCAAACCTCAGAAATGAGGTATCTGAGGAAGGTGGTTGAAGTAACAAGAAGAGACATGGTCCGCAACCAGACGATACGTCAAGGCCTAAAATCCCACCCCCTGCAGACCCAGGTAGAACAGTCCCAACTAAGATGGTTTGGCCATGTCTGCAGAATGGGAGAAGATTGGCTACCACGACAAGCATGGGAAACAAAGAGCCAGGGATCCAGACCCCCAGGACGACCCAGAGTCCGCTGGGAGGACAACATTAGACTTCTTCTTCTTCTTGCGATCGCATCTTTGATGATTACACCGTCAGACGAGTTCTCATGATGAATTCGACTGTTGTTTGAAGTTCCTCTTTAACTCCATATAGCTTTGAGTTGAGTGTTGAGTCATTGGGCCAGTATATCTTTCTTAACTGGTCATACAGAGGACAGTCCTGTAGAACATGCTCAGCAGTTTGTTCGTTTAATCCACATGTGCACAGTGGTGAAGCAGACAATCGTAGCTTGTGCATGTGTTTATTCAGTTTGTTATGCCCTGTCCTGAGTCGAAAAATAGTTATCTGTCCCTGCCGGTCGAGAGTGTGATAGTCGTCTTTGGGTTGGTTATGTTCTCTTCTGATAGTCTGGATAGCTCTCTTTTTCTCAAAGTATGTGACTTCATTATCTTCTTGTTCACATTCTCCTCCCTTTTTTGCAAGTTTATCTGCCTTTTCATTTCCGGGTACACCACAATGAGATGGTACCCACTGAAGTATGGTTCTCTTTTTGGCAGCTACCTTGTTTAGTTCATTTCTCAGATGCGGGAGTTTACCACCCTTGAGAGCTTGCAGGACAGACAGTGCATCTGTGAGGATGACTACCTGGTGGCAGTCAGAGTTGGTGTTATAAATCATATTTGCAGCTTGCTCTAGAGCTTGAAACCTCAGCTGTATAGTTGGAACAGAATTTACCAGTGGGAATGTGCCTAGTCTCATAGTGGTTGTCAGGATATGAGATAAAGATACCGGCACCTCCATTCCTAACAGCATTAGTTGCTGATCCATCTGTATAGGCATGTATCCATGATTGATCGGGATAGCTTTCTTGGATCATACTCAATGTAGCAGTTCGTTTTTGCAGATCATTATACTCACATCCACTTGTGAGACCACTGACTGATGTATTAATTTGGAGGGCACTGCTGGCCTGCTCCCATGGTACAGGGTATAGGGTGGGCTTCAGTCGTGTTGTCTTCATGGATAGGTCTTCTTGATGCTGTCTTATAAGTCTTTTCCCCCGATGCACAAAGCTGCTACGCTTTAGACGTCCCAATGCCAGATCATCTAGTCTTGCCTTCATTGGGTGCATTGGCATACTGTTGTACTTTTCCATCTGGATCATGGTTTTTGTGTCTCTTCTATGGGACAATGTCTGTAATCCAGCAACCTTCTGCATCTCTGTTATTGGTGTAGTTTTTCATGGCTCCTGTAATGAGCCTGAGAGCTTGATTTTGCACCTTGTCCAAAGACTGCAGATGTGAGTTAGCAGCTGATGACCATGCTGCTGAGCTAAACTCTAAGTGTGGTCTTATTACTCCATTGTAAATCTTCTTTAGATTTCGTTCATTTGCTCCCCAGTTGGTACCTGCTAATTTTCTGAGTATGCCTAGTCGTCTTCGGGCCTTTCCTTCTGCGTTTTCAATATGCTTATTCCATGTAAGCCTTTGGTCAAATGTCACCCCCAAGATAGGTGGGGTAGCTTTCTTCCTTGATCACGGTTGTCCCTAGGTGTATGTTAGCTGATTTGTCCTTGGGGGCGAGGGAGAACAGTGTTGTGGAGGTTTTGTCTGTGTTTATTGTGATAAGCCATTTCTCTGCCCATGACACTAGCATGTCTGCTGCCCGCTGCATTCTATAATTTGCTGTGGTGACATTTTCATCAGCGCACCAGAGTACTAGGTCATCTGCATATAAGGCAGCTTTAACTCCTGCAGGGAGATCTTTCACCAGGTCATTGATGTAAACAAGGAAGAGTGTTGGGGAAATTACTCCTCCTTGAGGTACCCCCTGATGGAGCAACACTTTTCTGCTCTGCAGACCGTCAAGAGTGACTCTAGTTCTCCTGTTATGCAAGTATGACTGGATCCATTTCATCATGTTGCCTTGGATTCCACTTCTCCTAAGTTTTGCAATAAGGCCATCTTTCCACACCTTGTCAAAGGCCTGCTTGAAGTCGACCCAGATCGTTAGGACCTTTTTCTTCTCCTGGAAGGCATCTTCTATTGCTTGAAACAAGTAAGTAACTTGGTCTTCTATACTGTAGCATTCTCTAAATCCAGCTTGTTCCGGCACCAGGATCTGCTCAGACTCTAAATACCATTTCAATCTGTGGTTGACTATTCGCTCCATAGTCTTCCCAACACAGCTTGTGAGACTGATTGGCCGGTAACTTGCAGCCTCGGTCTTACATTTCCCTTTCTTTAGTATGGGTATTGTGATGGCTTCTCTCCATACTTGGGGGGCCGTTCCTTTCAACCAGCTGTGGTTGAATATCTCAAGCAGTTTTGTCTTTGCTGCTGAGCTAAGATTTACTAGCATTTCGTTGCTGATTTTGTCTGGGCCGGGTGACTTTTGAAACTTAAGCTTGGAAATAGCCTTCTGTAGTTCTCCTAGTGTGATGGGTTCCCTCATTGGGGCAGGAGTATCTGTCTGTCCCATGGTTGCCAGTATTTCTTTTCTTATCTCTCTCTGATGATCTATGTTAATGGGTAAGTTGCTTTCTGAACTGTATCTTCTAGCAAACAAGTCTGCAGCTTGTTTTCCTCTGAAAAGTTTGCCACCTTCATCCAATGTGATAGTCTGCCTAGGTGAGGAACGCTCTTCATTTAGAGACTTGACTAATCTCCAAAGTTTCCTGCCGTCTTTCTCAAGGTTCAGCGATGCCGTTTTAGTTCTCCAGCTTTTCCGTTTTTCTTCTAGCTTTGTTCTCTGAAACTCTGCTACAGCCTTTTTCCATTTGTTGTGAGTTTCAAGTGAAGGCTGAGACTCTGCGTCCTTTCTAGCCCTGTCCATAGCTTCCTGACGTTCTTGGAGTGTGCTGGACCAGTATGGTATGTAGTTACGCCGGCATCCTTTGGGAATGGTTTCTTTTGCAGCTTGTAGTATGCATCTGTTGAAGTCTTTTACCACTTCATTAATGTCTCTGTTCTGTACCTTGAGGGTAGACAGCAGTTTGTACGTGTTCACCTGATGCCTGAATAAACCCCAGTTGGCTTTTTTGTAGTTCCATCTTGTAATGGCTGGGCCTGTACTGAGAGTTGCACTCTGGACAGTAAGAAAGATTGGGCGATGGTCGCTTCCCCCTAGTTGGTCTCCTACTTCTCTACTAATAGATCCAGCTATATCTGGTGTGGAGAAGGCAAGATCTGGTGTTGAAGTTGTGTGCCATCCTCTGGAGTAGAAGGTAGGAGTATCTGTGGCATTATTGACTAGGATTAGGGAGTGATCATCTTGCCAAGTTTCAACCTCTTCACCTCTGTGATCCAGATGGTTATAGCCCCAGCTCTGGGAGTGGCTTATTAAGGTCTCCAACTGCTATAAAGTTGGTGGCTGGTACCTGTATAGAGCTGAGACTCAGGGGTTTGTTGTTCGGACAGTAATAGTTCAGGAGTTCTATTTCCATCTTGTCTACCTTTATCTGCAACAGCTGATATTCTGCTCCATCCATGAAGGTTTTCCTTTCGTGTGCAGGAATGTTATTCCTTACAAGAGTAAGTACTCCTCCTTTTCGTCTATCTTTTCTGTCGGATCTGAAGCATTGATATCCCCTTATTTTAAAGGTTTGATCTGCTTTCAAGTGAGTCTCTTGGATACAGCAAACACTGACTTGCTCTCATACAAGATGTTTTCCAGCTCTGTCTTTTTGCTGTATCCAGCCTGCTTGCTGTTCACTCCCTCTGCATTCCAGTGCATCATGACAAGTGGCACTCTGGGTTTCTCTTTTTCTGTTTTGTTTTGGTCAGTAGTTCTCCTCCGCCGTCTGCTGACTCCACAAGACGGTCTAGAGGGTCCTCCAGTAGCTGAGGGTGGGCTCTGTCGAGGCTCAGAGCCCGGCACTGCACCTGCCTGGTGGAGCTCCACAGGGCGAGCACCAGTACGAGATTTATTTGACGGTGTACTCTCCATAGAAAAAAAAAAGCGAGTTGCGTGATACTGTGGTTTCCGGTGCGCCTTCTGGCCCAGTATCTATGACTTTAGCACCTGTTCAACGGGAGAGTGGGCTCATCCCTAATCTGTTTATGTTCCCAGTAGTAGACTATTCGCAAGCAGCCTGGGGGTGTCACTGCTCTGCGCGGACCTTGTTTACCGAGGCGGAGTCCGAGCTCGTATGGTGAAAATATGGTTGCATTATCTTCAAAATAGCCCTGTCTTTCCTGCCATCCTGCAACTTTGAGTTAGGGAGTTCTGAGCTCCAGTCTCTTTCCCAGGCATTTTATCCTGGCCTGGCACGCATACAGAGGACCCCACTTCTGGTTCTAAGTTAGCAGTTGGGGACAGGTGGGGTAGCACACTGTGCATTCCCCGTCATCCAGGGGGCTCTCCAACTATGCAGAGCTTGCACAATGCTGTGCTCTGGTTCTGGGCTCACCCAAGGAATCCTCACGTCCTGCACAGAGCCACTTCCAGATACCCACCACCTGCCAACCCCCCATTGTAGAAATCTCCTGCATGCGGCCATCCAGTCAAGAGCCAGTATTAAGTCTGGTGCCCAAGTGATCCCCCCAAGCTCAGTGTGCAATTCTGGGTTCTCATCATGCTGCAACACAGGGGGGATTGTGATGCTCAGCCATCTCTCTCAACTCTGCACCGATAAGTGACATCGGGGACTTAACTGTGTCTCAGTACTGGGAGGCCCCGTTTCCGGGTACACCACACACAGCCAATTGAGGCAACGGTCGCCGTGGGCGTGTCTTCAGTGGGGAAGTTGTGGAGTCTTCCTGTCCATGTTCTTGCACATCCTAACACTGCCCGCAAGACATCGGAGGTTTGGAGAGTGGCCTTCTCTGCTTTTTTGAGCCGGGGTGGGCTCCCCGGGCAAGTCTCGATGGGGATCGGGACGTGTCCACGCGCCAGTGGGCCCAGCATCGGCCGCATCTGTTGGAGGACTTGCTCTGCCAGGTTTGAGTTAGTAAATTCCAACTTTGTCATCTTCTTGGCATTGTGATGCTGGGGTGCCTGTGGATTTCCTAACGCCCCGGGTAGAAGCCAGAAGTGTACTGTGCCAGCTCTGGGGGAGATAAAGGGGGTGTTTCTGCGTCTCCTTGTGATACGTAGCCAAGGTAGGGCTCACAGTGCTCTTTCCCCGCCACCAAATTGCCTGCTGGTTACGCCGAGTTCTCCGAGGCTCTAGGCATGTGACCAAGAGTTGAAGGCAATAGGATCGTCACGTCCTGAGTCTCTGTGCCTGTACGATGGGTTCCGATCTTCAGGGAGCAGTCCACACTCGTTCCCACTCCCAAGACTTGTTCAGTATCCATCTGGCTCCTTCCCACCCACAGAGGGCGTGTACGGTGTAGTGCACCGGTTTTATTATCGAGGTTTGCTCCTCTAGATCCGTTGTGTTTAGCCTGAGGATTCGCACCCTCAGTTACCAGGACTACCTCGAGGAGGGTGTGGCTCTTCACCACGCACAACGATCTTGGGGTATGAGAGGTTTTGCTAGGCCAAGAGACTAACACCGCAATGGTCGCTCCTTTCATGAACAGAATTCACTAGGCCTAGGGTGAAGCAAGGGGGGAAACCCACTACCCACAACACCAGCACATCATACCCCCTGTCTGTAGACTTTGCCCCTATCAAAATGTCAAACTAGGAAGTGACTTTTCAGTCATCATTTAGATGAGCATATTATCAGTTCATCATCATCATTACCTTTCAACTCCCTAAGGAGCATAGGCCTTCAACAAACTTATACCAAGTCTTTGTATCCCATGCCATCAGCTGAATGTTTTTCTACGTCTTCCTCATCCCTCTCCAGTCCTCTTCTCTATGTACTCTTTGTTCTCTTACCCTGGGGGTTCCAGAATAAGAGCTGCCTTGTAATGCTATCAGCAGGTTTCCTCAATTTGTGTCCTCTCCACCGCCAGCATGTTCTTCTATCTCTTGTTTCACAGGCACCTGTGAATACTGAACAGGCTACAGTTGCAAATTTGTGGATCGTCAGAGAATGTCTGGCCAAGAAGTATGGCTTTTAATTATTGGGTTACGTACCTCCTTGTCAGTTTTAATTTTTTTAACCTTTGTCTTCCACAGATGGAGCCAGGCCTTCGAGCAGACAAGCTACTTAACCTGTTAGAAGATTTAGGAGCCATTGGCCTCAAACAGGAACCTTGATGAGCTGGAGTTCATGCTCTTGCATCTGACAGAAATAAATGTGACCAAGTGTCCATTACATCTTTGATTTAAAAAAAAAATTTTTGTATTTATTTGTCTATTTAAACTTGAAGTTTAATAGTCCTTATGTTTTTGGATCAAAATTGTTCCTAATGTGTACTTTTATGAAAAACTTCACACGTTATTTTGTTGTTTTCTTGATTTGTACGTTACAAATTGATCATTAATTGTTATCCTGACGTTGTATTACAGTATAGTGTCGATTATCCAAACTAACTGGGACCAAGCTTGGTTTGGTTAATCAAATAGTTAGGATAATCAGACATACACAAGAATACACAGTTTATATGAAACAGAGTGTAATCAAGCCTATAGTTAAATTATTTTACGCCATTTTATTACTCCTGTATTATGAAACCCTCGAATCGGTCGGTTGGATCGGAGGGTTGATCAGTGAGTTAACAATTCACTATCGTAAAACAAGCTATTGTTACCGAAACAGAACCAGGCTCGACAGTAAACATGACTCACTCTAATATCTTGGGGGCTAAGGAGATTTTTAAAATTGGATACTGGAATGTAAGAACTATGTATCAAGACGGAAAATTGGAAGAAGTAATTAAAGAAATGGATACTTATAAGTTGGACATATTGGGTGTCAGCGAGTGTAGATGGACGGGGAAGGGCATAAAATATATTTCAGAAGAAAAAAAGCAAATTATATACTCTGGTAGTAATGATAATCGTCACACAGAGGGAGTAGCCATCTTCTTCTTCTTCTTCCGTCCTTAGCCACCGACCGTCAAAGCAGTCAGTGGCCATTACGCCTAGTGGCGTCTTAGGGCAACAGCAGATAGGTTTTCTTCGCCATTGTTTCCCATCACGCCTAGTGGCGTCTTTAGGGCAACGGCAAATCAACCCATTTGCTGTTGTTTCCGTAATCGAAGTGACTGGCAAACGGGTGATCAGCCCGTTGTGTAGTAGCCATCTTAATGACACAGAAAGCAGCAGCATCGCTTATCAGCTGGGTACCTATCAATGAGAGGCTAATATTAGCTAGATTTCAGACAGGAATTCACCTGATGGCAGAACTAAGAACCAGATAGATCACTTCTGCATAAGCGCTAAATTTCGCTCATCAGTTCAAGACGTCAGAGCATACAGAGGTGCAGAGATCGGAAGTGATCATAACCTCTGCATAGCTAAACTGAGAATTAAACTGAAGAAGTTATACCAACAGAATAAAAATAGAAGAATAGATGTAAGAGATAAAAGACATTCATCAATGAACTGGCCGTAGAAGCTGAAAATGCTGCAAGAACTGGTAATAGTAGGTGCCTTTATCAAATTACAAAACAACTATGTCACCAGCCTACTGCTATGGAAACACCTGTTAAAGGTAAATTAGGGAATTCAATACCAACAGAAAAAGAACAAATGAAGAGATGGGCTGAGCACTTCATGGAGGTGCTAAACAGACCATCACCAACAGTAACACCTGATTTTAATAATGAAACACCCACAACCACCTTGCCAATAACTTGCGATGAATTCACGCTGGACGAGATCAAACAAGCCGTTAAAAGATTAAAAAATTTTAAAGCTGCTGGAGTTGACGATATTTCAGGGGAAATGATTAAAGCAGTTAATGACAACAACCTCTTGAGAATTTTAGATATTATAAATGAAGTATGGAGAGAAGAACAACCACCACAACAATGGAAAGACAGTATTATTGTAAAGTTACCGAAGAAAGGTGATCTATCAGACTGTAATAACTGGCGTGGTATATCTCTATTATCGGTACCTGGAAAATTATTATGTTGCATGATGTTAGAAAGACTTAAATTGCATGCTGACGAAAAAATCAGAGAAGAACAAGCGGGTTTCAGGCCGAAACGATCATGTATTGATCAAATATTCACACTAAGAACAATTATAGAAGAATCAGTGGAAAGGCAATCGCCACTTATTATCACCTTCGTCGATTTTCAAAAAGCCTTTGATAGTCTACACCGCCCATCATTGTGGAAGATACTTACAATCTATGGTTTTCCAACAAAATATGTGAATATAATCAAAGCGCTATATGACAATGCAAGATGTTGTGTTAGAACAAATAAAGGGAATACAGAATGGTTTACAGTAGAAACAGGGGTGAAACAAGGCTGTATTATGTCACCACTACTTTTTGGAATAGCTATTGATTGGGTTATGAGAAACTATACCCACAATGAACAATTGGGTATAAAATGGACAAATGGAAAATTCCTGGGGGACCTGGATTTCACAGATGATGTAGCATTCTTAAGTTCAACACCAAGACAATCCCAAGAAGCAATAAATAATTTGTGTCATCTCTCGGTTAAAATAGGTCTCCAAATAAATGCCTCTAAAACTAAAGCTATGAACTTTTCTAACGAGACCTTTGATATCATCTTGAACGGGGAAAAACTACAGAAAGTTGAAAGTTTCAATTATTTAGGCAGTAAAATGACTCAGGATGGTGACACAACAAGAGAAATCCATACTAGAATTGCTTTGGCAGCTAGCGCCTTCAATAGATTATCTAACATTTGGAAATTACGATCATTGAATATACATACCAAGCTTCGTCTGTTTAATTCAAATGTTATCTCAGTGTTAACATACGGCTGTGAGAGTTGGAAAATAACAAAATCATTGGAGAACAAGCTGAATACATTCGAGAACAAATGTCTTAGAAAATTCATGAACATCAGTTGGAAAGAATTCAAGACTAATCGACAAATAAGAGAAGACTCTAGGCAGAAATATGTCTCCGACTATATAAAGAAAAGACGATGGTCATATATCGGTCATGTCCTACGAATGCAAAACAACAGAATACCACTACAGGCGCTCACTTGGGTTCCTGAGGGTAAGAGGAAAAAAGGAAGACCAAAAGAAACACTCAGAAGAACAATAATAAGAGAAGGAAGAACGTTGGGCCTAAATAATGTGCAAGAGCTAAGAGGAGTGGCGTCACAACGAACAACCTGGAGAGCACTGGTTTCTGCCTTATGCGCCGTGTTTGGTGCTTAAAGAATTTATTATTATTATTATTATTATTATGATATATGAAGTATTATAAAATGTGATTATGTTTAAGAAATGCATTGTAAATTATAACCAAAAAAGTTTTGAAGAAACAATATACTGTATATTATATTTATTTTGAACTGAGCTAATGTTTTACATGGTCATACTGTCATTTTTTGGGGGGCGGTGGCAGTGGTTTAGATTATTGACAGTTCGGATAATTGACTTTTGGATAATCGACACTCTACTGTATTTTTTTAATATAATTTTTGTGATATAATGTAATAGTCTTAAATACAGTGAATGTTTGATAAACTATAGTGACGTTGCTTGCAGATAAAAGTGCTTGCCTTGCTGTACCACAATTTTTTTTTTAAAGTACCTTGTACACGACAAAGGGAAACAAATAATATATGGCCAGTAAGGGAGGGAGTCTTGTAGTATTTTTGTATAATCAGTGTTATTGTTTGGATGAGATACAATGAAAGGACAAACAGAAAGTCACTCACAGCATCAGCAATATGGGGAATGCTATGCATACTATAGGGCATACAAGAAATGAAACTAGGAAGCGTTAGATGGAAATGATATAACAAAATCACTGCTAACTAGTCAGCAAGACAAAGTAAGTATGACTGCATAACAAAACACGCTCAGTTGGTTATTAGTAATTAAAACAATTCATTTTCAATATCTGACTCGACATATTCAATTTAATATTACAAATTGTGAAAGGAAATGCAACATGATTAGTTGTTGGCACACAGCATACATTGTTTTGAGAACATAAGCAGTGCTAAGCAGATGGTAAAGTCTCCACATTGCATGAAATCATGTGACTTCTCAAAATAGTTTATGTAAACAAGTATTTAATATGAGGAAAAAACACGAGATTAGTGGATGAGCTGACAAAACACAGTCCCAGAATTGAAGCCCTAGTACTGAAGTAAAGTAACTCTTATCAGAGTTAGATCAAATTTGAGACTGGTAAATACGTTGTTGCCAAAATCATAAATACAAAAGTTTATGAAAACTTGCATCCAGTAGTTCTTGAGTTGCTGCTTGCAAAAAGCAGATGGATGGACAGACAGGCAAATGAAATTAGCAGCGCTTTATTTTATTATGTTCAGTTGCGCACCAAAAAGATGGGCAAAATTATTGGCCACATACTTGGCGATAAAAATATGACGTTTTTATTTCTTTGACATGTTTGCCTTCTAGTGGTGAAAAATGCTTTTGTCAACCTAGACAGAAGTCCATCAATTATATCAGGGCACAATTTCCAGTGCAGCTTTGATAAATACTATGCCTTGAAAAGGATTACTACTGGTCTGTATCCTTTTATGCTAAATCGTTGGGTACAGTTGTGTTTCGGAAACCAGATTTTTCAGTTTCCAGATGTCTCTCAAATCATGTTCAAAAAGTAGCCCAAAATGTGTTCAAAAATCTCCCATAAGTTGCCCAAAGAAACTTTCAATTTTAAGAATATTTCAGATGTATAGATAAAAGTATATGGGCCAGTAGTATCTATCACCTAGCAAGATGAAGCCCTGATAAGGGTTAATCCTGAAAAGGACTGCTAGCAATGCCGTGAACAAAACATGATAAGGACTTAAGGGAATGAAGATCCTTGTAGCAGTGGAAAGGATGGAGAGTGAAAAAAGCAGAGGAAATATCTGGGATGGCCTGACAAGTCGGCTGAGAAAACAGCAAGTATCTGAAATACAGAAATGCTCAAAAGGCAGACACTCGTGGAAGGAATTGACCATTTATGTAACTAGGCATGACACATGGTGATGATGGTGATGATGGAGTAAGGTAAGGGTAGTCCAAAAGCAGAAACTGCTTTAGGAAAGTGAAATGTTTGAGACTTCATCTTAACGAGGTGTCTGCTTTATGAGGTGGTGGTGATCAGTTCCCTTCCTCGCTGCCTTTGCCTTCCCTAAATCAGAGTCAGGTACCTTTTTACAGCTGGGTAAACTGGAATAAAACAGAAATAGTAAATAGATGTGTCAAATTTGGAATGACACGCTTCATTTACTACCTGGATGTTGTATGTAAGAACAGAGGAAGGCTGAGCGAAGTGTTCTGTTACTACTTAGTATGGTCATAAACCTGTCATGAACTAAATCATGTCTTTGGTTAATATTAGCATATAAAGTAATCTTTTTGTAGAAACCATTTATTACCTTCATTATGCATACATTGTTTAACTGGGGCTGCTGAGCTTTTTGCTCTTTTGCAGCCAATATCAAGTTTAAGACTTCTTGGTATTATCTACAATGTAGATCTAGGCTTTTCCTGTGGCTTTTCTGCCATTCTGGGCTTGTTTTAAAGGATCGTTACATCTGGTCCCAAACTAGGAGTAACAAGCACGTGGCATAATGTGCATTCTCCGCCATCCAAGGGGGCTCTCCAAATACGTAGAGCTAAAATACTGTGCTCTGGTTCTGGGCTCTCCCAAGGAATTATCACGTCCTGCACAGAGCCACATCTCAGTTCTCCCTGCTTATCACTGGGTCCATAGTGAGATCCTCCTGCATGCAGTCAACCAGGTCAAAACCAAAGAATCACATCTGCATAAATAGTTGTATGTCTTTTTAATAACAATGTTCCATTACCAGTAAGAATTAAATAGTTGCATGTTGTATAACATTATCCCACTTAGCATCCTCAGCAAAAATGAAATATTTACATGTTTTCTAACAATATCACATTTGTGATACATAGATTGCTTCTTGTCTTTTTCCTAATAAAATATTCTGTAGATTTCTTTATTAAATTGATATGTATTGATTTTTGCATTCCATTGCAGATTCAGTTTCCCATTTTTGAATTGCCATACATGTTATTTTCATTACTGGGACCTTGTTTGAATGTGTTTGTCTTAGTATTTTATGCAAAAAATGGAAGTGAGAAAGAGAGTTCTTCAGTGTTACATAGATCCAATTCTAACATATAGAAGTGAGTCATGGACAGTTAATAAATTAGCAGGAAAATCCCTGGAGGCCACAGAGATGTGTTTTTACAGATGCATGTTAAGATTACCATGAACAGCCAAAAAGTGTAACGAGGCTGTCCTGAAAGAGGTCACTGTGCAAGTGAACGTTATTCCTGACATTAGAAGGAAGCGATCCACTTTTTGAAGGCATGTTATGAAAAGAAGAAAAATAGACTATATTGTGACAACAGGAAAGATTGAAGGAAAAAGAGGAAGACACAGAGAGAAGATGCTGTACAGTTTGACATCATGGCAAAATTTTCCACACATTTTTTTTTTGTTCTTTAATTCATCAGTTCTCCTCCATCTTTCCAGATTCTATAACTCTTACGTTTCCATTTTCCATAGATTTGGGTGAGTTATCTTCACCAGTCAGAATATTGTTTGTTGTATCTCCAGCAATAAATGTCAGATGTGAAGCACACATCTTCTTCTTCTTCGTTGACCCTCAGATGTCATCTTGAAAAAGTTCAAAGAAAGCAGTGGTCAGCCTAAGGCTGTTGATATCTCTGTAGATTTTCTCCAAGAATGGTACTGGTGATGGACATATGCATTTTCTCTGTTCCTCATATGTTGGGCACCTTTGAAGCAGATGTTCGGCAGTCATTTTATCAGTGCCACAGTCACACTCATCAGTAGTTCCTATCTTTAATTTGTTGAATAGATGGTATCTCAATCTGTTATGACCCGTGCGAAGTCTGAAGATTACCACTTGTTCACTTCTGCTGAGCTGGTAATATAGATCATTTTTTTAATGTGGCCTGGATGCTCTTCTTCCCACTTGTGCCTGTATCTGTGCTTGATAAAACTCTTGGCCTCCTCATAAGTTAAAGCATACGTCTCATACATTTTCAATATCACTATTTTCCTTGTTGCTACCAATGGAGTATGGGTGACCACTGCAGCTGGTCCCTTACAGGAAGCCTGCAACAAAACAATCATGTGCTCTTGATTTCTGTAGCAGTTTTTTTTTCATGATGAAATGACCAGCCCTTTTCACAACCTCATTTTGTCACCTCTTGCGGAGTTAGTAGTCCTTTCTTTCTTTCTTTCTTTCTTTCTTTCTTTCTTTCATCAGAGATTTCCGGAAACTATGCAGGGCTATGATAGAGTTTGTATATGTGAAAGTAGTTAGATGATGTAGTGGGTCTAAGGAAATTTAATTGTACATATTGCCCGATTTCCTTCAAGCAAAGCATTCCTGTTTTTTAATATGCACAAAGTTGGTGTCATTTGTGTTAAGTTTTTTATGAGCAGTCCTTCATTCCTGTTGAGTTAATTTATTCTTGTATTTCCCTTTTGGCTCCTTGTGGAGCATGGAATCACCCCTGTAGCTGGTCCCCTTGCAGGAAGCCGGCACCATCATGTGCTCTTGCAGTAATGGTTTATGTAACACTCACTTTAATTTACACCAGCCCCATACAATAATTTGATTGCAGACACTGATTATACAATGAGAAAGAAATGTTAAATAAAGTGTAGGCAGTAAAGAACTGGTAACATACCTGTCAACCTGTACGAATTTTTCATACGATGTACGTATTTTTGATACTTTTAGCAGTGTACGGCCGTACAGACTCGTTATACGGATTTTTCACCCCTCCCTCCCAAAAAAAAATTGAAAATTTTTTATTTTTATTTTATAAAAATAAATTCTAAAGATATTTTCCAAGTTTTTTTAATCCTTTTATACCCAACAATTCGGCAAAAACTTTGAATTCGGCCTCAAACACTTTCAGTTTTCAGAGTGACATGACGTATTTTTAAAGTTACCTGTTATCAACCACACTTGCCAAGACACTTCAACGCCATTTTGTTGAAAAAAAGCTAAGTACTTATAACTTGGTTAAAAATTGCTGTTGTTTTGCTTTGTTACAATTTAATCTTTGCAGTTATATCTTGCCCTTCAATATATTTCTGATAAATTAATGTCATAATATTCTGTGTAGGCCCTACATAACTAGAAAAAAAAAGAATGTTTGCATTGAATAGGCCTACTTTATTCCAGCGGTCGAGATTCACTACTTTATTTTTTAATAAAGTGGCAATCTATTATCACTGGTCTAGGCTACCAACTCTTAAATAATAATTTTGTAAATTTTTGGTGGTACGTTTTTCTTCCTAGATGTGATATTCTGTTCATAATTTGGTTAATTTTTTGTTTTTTTCGCTGTTAGCCGTTTGCTTTGCTTCATTGTATTTTTTTTTCTGTCGTTCTCTTAATCTTTTCAGTTATATTTTGATCATTTAAATATTTCCAATAATTTAATGTCATAATATTCTGTGTCGGCCTTACATAACTAGAAAAAAAGTTTGTTTGCGTAAACTTCGCTGCTTTATTTTACAATAAAAAAATCCACACAGACTGCAGGAGGTCCATGTATGCGGACACACTCACTTCTTTTTTACAGTGTAAGATTAACATTGATACATGCTGTACAGACTTTAAGCCCACAATGCAATTCTGCAAAGTGCTAAAAGTGCATGTGTTGATTATAATACAAAACACTGTACATCGAAAGAATAGTGTACCTCATGATCACTAAGTTTTTTATATGTAAAGAACAGCATGAGACTATTAGCATGTTTTATATCACACTAATTTAAATGCTAATAGATTTGTATGTGTCATTTCTCGTTTTAAAACTGTATTGTATATAATTTATTAATATATTTGTTGCGTAAGGATTTTTGGGTGTTTGTAAGGATTTTTTTGGTCTGGCATACAGGTTTTTGTCTCAGGAGGTTGACAGGTATGTGATAATCATCTTCCTTATAAAATTGTATTCATTAACACATTAACTACCGAATTGAAAAACGCACTGTGGCCAAATTAAATTTTTCCCCATTTTCATCCTGTAGGTGTTTGCACAAAGTTAGCTGTAGTTTTCGTAATTGTTTACAGATTTTTATGAATTACACATCATTTTAAAGATAAATGAATGTACTATTACAATAAGCACTATTTGTAACTCTATTAGAGGTTGTTGCTATTTAACGGCTCTCCGATGGCCGAGGGCTTGCAATATTTTCACAATTATAATTGCTTGCGCCCCATCTCTATCAAAATCACTATTTCAATCAATGTGCACACTGTTTTCACTCTTGTCCTTGTCGCTAGATCTATCAGTCAATTGTTGAAACAAGTTTCTAGCCTATTCAGCCGTTAGACGAGATGTCAAGCATTTTTTGTGGTCCTATCACTAGTTGCCACAGTAAACAGTTTTACACGATTTGGTAACTAACCCAAAACGCTGAAAAATATGAACATAATATAAATTTTCCAGTGTTCTACAACAACTATGCTCTGGGAATTTGTTTTCCGGTAGCAATTTAAAATCTTGAACCAGATCAGAAAGTGTTTCAGTACATTTTTCATTCGTTTTATTACTAAAAATAGATCGACGCTCTGAGCGGCTTGCGGTCCAAATGATAGAATTTTAAAAGCCGGTCCCACCGGCTCGCGGAAGTTAATGTGTTAATAACCCAAGAAGCATAAGCCTTCAATAAACTCATGCCAAGTTTTCCTGTTTTGTGTCATCCTCATCCTTTTTATTTCTATCTCCAGTTCTCTTCTTCATTTCATTTTTGGTCTCCCTCTCTATGTCTCTCACCCTGTGGATTCCAGAACAAGGACTGCCCTGTAATGCCATCAACAGGTTTCTTCAGTATGTGTCCTATTCATTACTGGTGTTTTCTTCTCATCTCTGTTTCCACTGGCACGTTTCTGGTTCTTGTCATTAGTTCCGCACTGGTAATTTTGTCATAGTATTTCAGTCCTTTCTTCTACACTAGCATCCACTTATAAAAATTATTTTGAATCAAACATTACCTTTGAAAGAATAAAGCGTCCTTGCCATCTGCCCAGGTGTTTGATATATAGGGTGTCAACTTTCTTTGAAGTCACATTGTATAATATTATTCATTTTTATTTGTATATTGTGACCATTAAAATTTCTTTTTGGGCATGTCACTTCAAAGTCACATTATTATTTTAATTTCAGTTTAATTTCATGTGGGGTCATTCTTAATATAGTAATTAGTATGTCATTATTAACTTAAATTACAATTATTATGTCATTATTAACTTAAAATTAGTGTTTCATTTTTTTTTTAACATAGAATTATTATTTCAATCTTGAAACATAGTATTGGTACATTTTTTCTTAACTCTTTCTATGACACGTTAATATGCCATGTTAGTAATTTTTATCAGTAAGTTTAACTTCTTGTGACGTCACTCTCAACATTGTAATTAATATGTCATTATTAGCTTTAAATTAGTATTTCATTGTAACGTAGAGTTATTATTTCATTCTGATCATATTAATAGTATGTCTTTCTTAACTCTTTCTATCCCATGAGCTGTATAATGTGCCTCAATGCAGGACATTATTTTCCCATGAGCCATCTGGTGTGCCTGTATGGTTATAGTTAGATTTACTCACGCAGTTTACACAAAGTATAAAACAAACTAATTTGTGGCATAAAGCAGGATTTCTGTTATGGTATGTCAAAACATTCTTCAGCCAATTTACAATGTTTTTATCCAAATAATATGAGACATTTTCTCATAAACATTTTCTCATAAATATAAAAATTTACTGCTTGTTTTAAAAACATCTATGGGGAAAAAAATAGGCATCCATTTTGGTGCCCTTTTAATACCTTAAAAACTGCCTAGGACAGATGCAGTTAAAGGTGAAAAAAGGCATCCACTTTTGCACCTTGTCAAGACCTAAAAACTGCCTGAGACAGATGGAGTTAACAAAAAAAAATAACATGTTAATGTAGAAATAATATTTCGCTCTTAACCTATAAATATTATGCCAGTCAACATAGAAATAGGCATTTTATTCTTAAAACAGAAGTAGTTTTTCATTCTTAAAATAGAATTAGTGTTCATTCTTACCATTGAAATAGTGTAATTCTTAAAATAGAAGCTTTGCTTCAATCTAAACACTGCAGTGTCATGTGTACCATAGAACTTATGACGTGATATTTGCCTTCCCCCTTCTCCCCCCACTTAGTATATTGATGTTACTGCACTTGGGATTACTGCATTTGGGACCAAGGTGAAACAGAGAACAGTGCAAAAATGTTCTTATATAATTGTCTTCTTAGTTCATTCATTCATAACCCTCCACTCCCAAAGGAGCATAGGCCTTCAACAAACACATGCCAAGTCCTCCTGTCACGTGCCATCATCTCAAGTTCTTTCCAAGTTTTCCTCATCATTTTCACCTCTGTTTCCAGCTCTCTTCTCCATGTGCTTCTTGGTCTACCTCTGCCTCTCTTGCCCTGGGGGTTCCAGAACAAGGACTGTCTTGTAATGCTATCAACAGGTTTCCTCAGTGTGTGTCCTATCCATCGCCATCGTCTTCTTCTCATCTCTTGTTCCACTGGCACTTGTCTAGTTCTTGTCCTCAGTTCCACGTTGGTAACCTTGTCATACCATTTTAATCCCTCTATTCTATGCAAGCACCCATTTATGAAAGTCTGTAGCTTTTTGGTTGTTGTCTTTATTGTTCTCCATGTCTCAGAGCCATACAATAGGACTGACTTCACATTTGAGTTGAAGATTTTTATTTTCGTGTTGGATCCGATTTCTCTTGATCTCCATATATTTCCCAATGCAATGAAAGCTCCTCTTGCTTTTTGTATTCTTATTTTGATATCACTGTCTGTCCCTCCAACTTTGTCTATATTGCTGCCAAGATATGTGTACGATTCTACATCTTGTATTGGTGTTTCTTCAAGTTCAACCCTGTTATCATTACCTGCATTTATTCTCATTATCTTTGTCTTTTCCCTGTGTATTTTCAGACCCAATTGCTGTGACCTCTCATTGAGTGTTTTCAATTTGTCCTGCATCTGATTACTGTTGTGGGCAGTAGCGGCTTTCTTTAATGAGCTGTTGAGCTGCAGCAACCCCTGTAAAAAAAAAGGACTGCATACTGTCTCTACTACATTATAATACATAATCCGGACAGACCAAAAAATACAAAAAATTGAGGTTACACCGGAAGGGTTAAATACAAAACAAACAAAAAATTATCCAACACCGTATTGTGGCAAGTGCTGCAAACGATGACAGTTCAAGTGACCTTGACCTCTTATAAGCGAATGCTTGTTATACACACAGCAAGAGGCCAGCTGCGATTGGGTTGAATTTATTTAACTAGTGCTGCAACGGAACACAGCTCAAGTGGAAATTATCTCTATCAAGTGACTGTTTACGTGCGCGTTCACCACAATACCACAAAACGTTGGTCAACTGCATTGTTTTGAGATTAATTTAATGCTGATATTTTCTTGTGTGCTGAATTATTATAGAAATGAGTGAAGTAACTGTTATATATTTAGAAGAAATTGTTTTTTCGCGATTGTCGTTGGCTGAAAAATGCCGTGTAAAAACACTAGGTCGGCCTCTTCCGAATCTAAAAATTATCCAGACCTCGACTAGCAGGAACAGTACATACCAGAGAAAATTTAACAGAGAAATTTATGAACATCATGACTGGTTGTGTGGCTGTAATGTAAAGAATGCATTATTTTGTTTTTCTTGTTTACTTTTCAATGGTGATACTACATGGACAAAGACAGGCGTAACGTAACGGATCTGATACATTTGCATAGCAAGCTTCAGAAACACAAAAATAGCACAGTCCACGTTAGATACGTTGTAGCATTGGGGATGCTGGGGACAGTGGATATTTCTTCACAGTTAAGCGAGGCATACAAATTAAATATTAATGAACACAATGAAGAGGTGAAAAGAAACAGAAACATTCTTTCAAAAATAATTGACTGCATAAAGTTTTGTGGGAAATTTGAACTTCCACTGCGTGGTCATGAAAGTTTGGAGTTTGCTAATCAGGGCGTCTTTAGAGGATTACTAGACTTTGCTTCTAAACTGGATGATACATTGCGAACTCATTTTGAAACTGCCACTGTTTTCAAAGGACATTAAAAAACAATTCAAAACGAGCTTCTACAATGTATCCTAGAAGTGTGCAGAGCTCAGATTGCTAGCGACATAAGCAAAGTGAGTGTTATGTATAGTATTTTAAATGAATGAACAGTGCAGCACCCCCAATGACAACCCCCTGGAACCGCCAGTGGTTATGGGACAGAAGAGCCAAGTCATCAGCAAAATCCAGATCATCCAACTGCTTAGTCAGAGTCCACTGGATTCCATTTCTGTTGTGTGTTGTCGATGATCTCAAAACCCAGTCTATTGCTAGTAAGAAAAGAAATGGAGATAAGAGGCATCCCTGTCACACTCCTGCTCTTATCCCAAACGGTTCTGTAAGCTGTCCTTCATGAAGAACTCTGAAAGTCATGTCTTCATATGTTTTCTTTATTAAATTAATGATTTTCAAGGGAACTCCATAATGCCTTATCAATTTCCAAAGTGATTCTCTGTCTACACTGTCAAATGCCTTTTCATAGTCCACAAATCTGATGTATAGTGGTGAATTCCATTCCAGACTTTGTTCAACTATTATTCTCAAAGTGGCTATCTGGTCTGTACATGATCTGTTTTGTCGAAAACCTGCTTGTTCATCTCTCAGTTTCTTGTCTATGGACTCTTTTAATCTCTCAAGGATAATCCTGTTTAATACTTTTCCTGGCACTGATAGTAACATTATTCCTCTATAATTTGTGCACTCTTGTAAATTTCCCTTCTTAGGCAACTTAACCAGATATCCTTCCTTTCATTCTGCTGGTATCTCTTCCTTTTCCCAGACTTTACCAAGTAATTTATATAACATCTCCGTAGCCGTGTCGATATCTGCTTTGATGGCCTCTGCTGGAATGCCATCAGGTCCAGACGCTTTTCCATCTCTTAGAAGCTTTATGGCTTTCTTTATTTCTTCCTTCGGTGGTCTTTCACCGTTAATTTGTAGCTCTTCTACTTACTTACTTACTTAGTCGTTCCCCTTCTACCGTGAGGTGTAGAGGTTTGGAAGAGAGAGCGCCAGACCATTCTATCAGCTGTCTTCTTCCTGGCCTGGTTCCATTCTAGTCCTCGGTCCTTCAAAGATTGTCTAATGTTGTCCTCCCAGCGAACTCCGCCCATGCCGGTCCCAAGCCCGGATGAAAAAGGAGGAGGGCGGCCTGCATGGAGGCCGTAAGGAGGCAGCCCCTCCACCTTGCAAAGGCACAACAGGCCAATCACCTGTTTGTCTTAAACTATGATTACGAGTAGCTCTTCTAACGTAGAGTTATTATTTCATTCTTATCATATTAATTGTATGTCTTTCTTAACTCTTTCTATCCCATGAGCTGTATAATGTGCCTCAATGCAGGACATTATTTTCCCATGAGCCATCTGGTGTGCCTGTATGGTTATAGTTAGATTTACTCACGCAGTTTACGCAAAGTATAAAACAAACTAATTTGTGGAATATAGCAGGATTTCTGTTACGGTATGTCAAAACATTCTTCAGCCAATTTACAATGTTTTTATCCAAATAATATGAGACATTTTCTCATAAACATTTTCTCATAAATATAAAAATTTACTGCTTGTTTTAAAAACATCTATGGGGAAAAAAATAGGCATCCATTTTGGTGCCCTTTTAATACCTTAAAAACTGCCTAGGACAGATGCAGTTAAAGGTGAAAAAAGGCATCCACTTTTGCACCTTGTCAATACCTAAAAACTGCCTGAGACAGATGGAGTTAACAAAACAAAATAACATGTTAATGTAGAAATAATATTTCGCTCTTAACCTATACTGTTCAAAAAAAGAAACGCATAGCTACTGAAGGCACCCACATAGCCATAATTTTGACATTCAGTAACTTTTTTAATTTGATGAGTTAATTGTTCAAATTGCACACAAGAATACCTCAGGGTTCAACCAATCAATTGACAGTTGTTTTGCATCTGGGTCACGAGAGTTTTTTTACGTACGGGCTTTCCCGTTAGTATAGTGTGTTGCCTCCTCTTGCATCGATCAGCGACTGGCATCTCCTGGGCATGGATGCGATCAGACGTCTGATGTGGGCCTGTGGGATGGCTGCCCACTCTTCCTGGAGTGCCTGGAACAGATCACGATGATTGGCTGGAGCAACGTCTCGGCGACAAACACGTCTATGCAGCTCATCCCACAGGTGCTCAATCGGACTCATGTCTGGAGACAGGGATGGCCAGGGAAGGGTGAGAATGTTGTTGGCAGTCAGGAACTGCGTGGTCAACCGTGCACAATGGGGTCTGGCGTTGTCCTGTTGAAACACAGACCTTTGGGCAGCCAAAAGTGGAAGGACATGGGGTCGAAGAATTTCATTGACGTATCGTTGTGCATTCAAGCCTCCTTCAGTGTGCACCAATTGACTCCTTCCGTTTTAACTGATCATTCCCCACACCATTGCACCTCCACCACCGTGCGGCGGAGCTTCATCAACGCAGTTTTAGGCAAAACGTTCATTTCGCCTACGGTAGACCCTACGCCGTCTATCATGACGCTGCAACAAAAAGAAAGATTCGTCACTAAACCAGACACGTCTCCATTGATTGTCGGCTGCCCAGGGACGATGCTGGTTGGCCCAAAGCAGTCGATTTTGGCGATGGCGGCGCGTAAGGACAGGTCCTCGGTGAGGTCGTTGTGCCCAAAGTCCAGCGTCATGCAGTCTATTCCGGACAGTTTGACCAGACACATGACGTCCTGCAGGCAATAACTGGGCAGTTGAGGAAGCTGTTGTAAACCTGTCACCGAGGTGACGAAGCCGAATAAAGCGATCCTCCGCTGCTGTTGTCACTCTGGGTCGTCCACTGCAACGCAGGTCTTCAACTGAGCCAGTGGCTTGGAACCGGTGCCAAAGTCGACTGATGGTACTCTGATGCACGTTTAGATGCTTGGCAACCTAACTTTGACTTTCGCCTGCATGCAGTCGGCCAATAGCAATGTTCCTTAAATTTATCGATAGAGACGCCATAAATGTCTGCGTGAAAATGAACTGAATTTTTGTGTGTGTAGCGTTATCCTTTTATAGGGTTTCAGTTGCTTAGTCAGTGAATAGTGTTCACCCCAAATTTTGTTGCTTTCACGTGCGCGCAACATGAGCTGTAGTCAAAAATTGCGTCATAAACACTATTGACCACTGCGTTGTAACGATTACAAAAACGAACGCAATTCAGGTCAACACGTGCATTTGACACTGTAAAGAACATTTGAGGCTGGTTTTTATATACCCTAGCACCAAATTTTACTTACAAACTCATAAAAACGCGCCCTCGGATAGCTATGCATTTCTTTTTTTGAACAGTATATAAATATTATGCCAGTCAACATAGAAATAGGCATTTTATTCTTAAAACAGAAGTAGTTTTTCATTCTTAAAATAGAATTAGTGTTCATTCTTACCATTGAAATAGTGTAATTCTTAAAATAGAAGCTTTGCTTCAATCTAAACACTGCAGTGTCATGTGTACCATAGAACTTATGACATGTGATATTTGCCTTCCCCCTTCTCCCCCCACTTAGTATATTGATGTTACTGCACTTGGGATTACTGCATTTGGGACCAAGGGGAAACAGAGAACAGTGCAATAATGTTCTTATATAATTGTCTTCTTAGTGATACTTCTATAATGATCATGTATTAAACATGGTTGCAGTTGACCATTCTTTTATTATTATCTGTGTTGTATTGGTTGTGCCTTGTCTAGTTCCAGGGGGTCTCTGAAGGGACAGTGACAGAATAGGACTACTACACTCTCTCGTGTGTCGTACAAGGTGGCTAATATGAGGTTGTGTATGGGGATATCAACTTCATCATGTAAAACAGATTGCCACAGAAACACCGCTGCAACAGCATGTAACTGCTTGCTGCAGACTTCCTGCAAGGAGACTAACTGCAGTGGTGGCTCTGTGCTCCTTTAGGAGCACAAAGAAAAATTATGATGGTTGTGATTATATGGTGTTGCGTTTGTGTACAATCACTGGGATGTTCATACATAAAGGTTGGCAGCCAATGTTTTGTTTTTTTTTTGTCATTTTTGTTTTTTGTACCTCTGTTACCATTGATTGTCATATAGAATCTCAGATGGGGCAGGTAGCTAGGGAGGTTATAGGTACAGAAGATTGTTTGGACATGGATAAGATAAATTAAACAAGTTATTACCTAAGGGAACTCCGCCAATGCCGGTCCCAAGCCCGGATGAAAAAGGAGGAGGGCGGCCTGCATGGAGGCCGTAAGGAGGCAGCCCCTCCACCATGCAAAGGCACAACAGGCCAATCACCTGTTTGCTTTAAATCACGATTACTAGCAACACAAGAGAGAAAACCGGACGGATTCTAAAGGCGACGAACTGGAACGGACTACGGACTACGACTTATGGAACTTGGAACACAAGAAGTATAAATGGGAAGGAAGAGGAGCTGGTGGAAGAGATGAGGAAAGCAAAACTAGAAATCCTGGCTATAACGGAAACAAAGAAAAAAGGACAAGGAGTCATGGATCTCGATGGCAACACGCTGCTCTACAGTGGTGTACCCATATCTGAAAGAGCTAAAGGGGGCGTGGGTTGCATTGTGGCCCAAAATCAAAAAGATAGTATCAAGGGATGGAACTTTGTCTCGGAGCGCATTATGGTTGTTAAACTAAAAGAAGGAGAAACCATAGTCAACCTGGTCATAGTGTATGGGCCAAATGAGGATGAGAGAGCAGAGGTCAAGGAGGAATTCTTCGAACTGCTTCAAAGGACAGTGGATGACTGCCTAGATGAAGTTATCATGCTCGGAGATTTTAATGCCAGAGTTGGAAATGACCATGCTAGATGGGGTGGAGTTATCGGAAGATATGGAGAAGATACTCTCAATGACAATGGAAAGCGACTCCTCAGATTCTGCAGTGAGCAGAATCTGATCATTACAAACACAACGTTCCCCCATAAGCGCATACATGCATACACTAGATGTGAACCAACAAAGAATGAGAAGTCAGTGATCGACTATGCCATTGTTCGGAGAAGCTCATTCAAATATGTCCGAGATGCTAGAGTCTGGAGGGGGCCAGAGATTGGAAGTGATCACTACCTGCTAACAATCAAAAGAACAACTGAAAGAGTTGCTCAGCCTAGGAACTGCCCAACATCACGCAAGAAACCAAGTAAACGAGCAGGAGAAATGAGCATTAGGACCTACAAGCTGAGAGAGCCAGAAATTAAGACCAGATATCAGGGGCTTATTGCTGCAGCGGTGAGCAACACAGAAGAACGACCTGATGACTTGGAAACCCTCTGGATTAAATTCAAGGATATCATAAAGACAGCTGCTGCAGAAGCATGCGGTGAAGTCCGACTTGGGAACAAGAGAAAGAGGACACCTTGGTGGACAGAGGAAGTCAAAGTGAAAATAAGAGAGAAGAAAATGGCATGGAAACAATACTTAGGAGCTAAAAACACAACAGGACAAATGGAAAAATATAGAGAATATGTGACACTCAGAACAGAAGCAAAGAATAAAGTGCTAGCAGCAAAACAGAAGTCCTGGGAAGAATTTGGAGAAAAGCTAGAAAAAGATGCACAAGAAAACCAGAAATTGTTCTATAAGACCCTAAAGAACATAAAGAAAGAAAAACAATGCCCTCTCAAATTTATAAAGGACAAGCAAGGCAAATTGCTTACTGCCCCGAAGGAAGTAATGGGAAGATGGAAAGAATATTTCTCAGAACTCCTGGATGGTGAGCATGGTGAAGCATCAGAAATGATAAACACTAGCACAGAAGAGAAAACCAATGATGGTGAAGATGACATAAAGATGGAAGAACTGAAGGCAGCACTGGAGAAAATCAAGATGGGCAAAGCAGCAGGGCATGATGGTATAACACCAGAAATGGTTAAGTTCATGGGAGCATCAGGTGACCTATTACTCTTAAGGGTTTTGCAGGCAGCGTGGTACAACAAGACAATACCAAAGGATTGGGAGATTGCCATCATAACACCAATTTTCAAAAAGGGTGACAATCGACAGTGTGGAAACCATAGAGGCATATCCCTTCTCAGTGTCCCTGGTAAAATCTACTCTAGAATCCTAGAGCAGAGACTCCGACGCCTAGCTGAGCCACAATTGGATGAGGTCCAGTGCGGATTCCGAGCAAACCGAAGTACTCAAGACCTAATCTTCACACTCAGACAGCTGAGTGAAAAGGCCCTTGAGTATAAGAGTGAGATGCATCTTTGTTTCATAGATCTGGAAAAGGCGTTTGACAGGGTCCCCTGGAGCAAACTTTGGGACTGTTTGGCAAGGAAGAATATTCAGCACCTCTGATTCATGCTATACAGAGCTTCTACAAGTCTTGCAGAAATTATGTGAGGACAGCAAACCATAAGTCGGAAGAGTTCAGGACCACCACTGGTGTAAGACAAGGTGATATCCTATCACCTTACCTCTTCATACTCCTTATGGACGATGTCATCAAGGCATGTAAGGAGAGAACAAGAAAGTATTCAGTGGGATACTGGAAGATGAGACAGGTCTATATTTCGGAGCTGGCATTTGCTGATGATGATGTTGCCCTGATTGCTAAATCAGAGGCACATCTCCAATCCAACCTGCAAGTCTGGAAGGAAGAGCTGGAGAAGAGAGGGATGGTCATAAGCAGCTCTAAAACAAAATCCATGGTGATATCACGAGAAGAAAGAAAACATCAGATTAAGCTGGGAGAACAGGTCCTGGAGCAGGTCGACCACTTTAAATACCTCGGAGCTATTATAGACCGAAAGGGAGGCATCAAAGAAGAGTTGGCCACTCGAAAAGCAGCAGCTGGGAGACTTTTTCAGGCCATAAATCGAGGATTCCTCAGCAAGAGAGAGGTTGGTAAGAAAACGAAGATGGCTGTATACCGCTCCACCTATGTCCCAGTCTTGACATACGGATGCGAGTCATGGGCAATGACTACAACCCATAAAAGCCAGATCCAAACCTCAGAAATAGGTATCTGAGGAAGGTGGTTGAAGTAACAAGAAGAGACATGGTACGCAACCAGACGATACTTCAAGGCCTTAAATCCTACCCCCTGCAGACCCAAGTAGAACAGTCCCAATTAAGATGGTTTGGCCATGTCTGCAGAATGGGAGAAGATCGGATACCACGACAAGCATGGGAAACAAAGAGCCAAGGATCCAGACCCCCGAGGACGACCCAGAGTCCGCTGGGAGGACAACATTAGACAATCTTTGAAGGATCGAGGACTAGAATGGAACCAGGCCAGGAGGAAGACAGCCGATAGGATAGTCTGGCGCTCTCTCTTCCAAACCTCTACACCTCACGGTAGAAGGGGAACGACTAAGTAAGTAAGTAAGTATTACCTAAGGCTGGGGTTCTTAACCTTTCTTGTGCCATGGACATCTGGATTGTCCGGTGAAGGCGATGGACCTCTTTGATTGTCCAGTGAAGGCGATGGACCCCTTTGATTGTCCAAGGAACGCTATGGATCCTTCTTGGAAAAAAAAACTGTATTTAAAAGCATAATTAAAAATTTACAATTTTTAATTTTAGGGTTACTTCAACCATTTCCTCAGATACCTTATTTCTGAAGTTTGGAGCTGGCTTTTGTGGGGTGTAGTCATTTGCCCATGACTCACATCCATAGGTCAAGACTGGGACTTAGGTGGAGCAGTATACAGCCATCATCGTCTTCTTGCCAACTTCTTTTTAACTGAGGAATCCTCGATTTATGGCCTGAAAAAAGTCTCCCAGCTGCTGCTCTTCGGGTAGCCAACTCTTCTTTGATTCCTCTTTTCCAGTCGTATCACAGCTCCAAGGTATTTAAAGTGGTTGACCTCCTCCAGGGCCTGTTCTTGCATAATCTGATGCTAACTTCCCTCTCGTGATATTACCATTGCTTTGGAGCTGCTGATGACCATCTCAGCCCCACGCACAACTTCATTTTAGTTACTTTGTATGACATGCCTGAAGGTACAGTAGTCTCATTCTTTCTTTGTCTCATCAGAGACCCCAGAAAACTACAAGGGGCTTATGCATATATGTAACATCATAATGCATTGATTCATTCTCATGCACATGTACATAAAGATAACAAGCATTTTTACATTGAACAAATGGGAGTGGAAGAGTAGCTGAGTTATAGCTGAGATGTGTACTGGTCAAGGTTGTTAATTTTTTTAAGAGAGCTTTATTAAACATGCAATGAGTAGGGAGGCATGCAGAATTATACAAAACTAGACAGCTAAAATATTTTGGCCATGTGAAAAGACATAACACCTTACTGAAGACCATAATAGAAGGCAGAGTTGAAGGCAAACGTGCAAGAGGAAGACAGCGCTATAAGTGAGCGGACAACATCAAGAGATGGACAGGAAAGAGTCTATCAGAGTCCATCATCAAGACGAGAGACAGAAGACATTGGAGATCCATTGAAGCCAACCTTCGATGTGGAGATGTGGTTTTACAGAAGAATGCTAAATATACCATGAACAGCTAAAAAGCCATGGCAAGGAGTGCAGAGCTTGGGGCAGTGGGAAAGCAGAACTGAAAGTTAATCAACTAATAAATGATGATGCCACTGTGTACACTGATGGGTCTGTACTCCTTGGTGAGAAATCAGGATGGGGCTTCTCAGCTAGAGTAAAGGGCAGGATCGTCACTGAAAACAGTGAGGCTTACATGACAACAACCTCCGGCATGAGAATGGAGGCAGAGGCAGCTACTGTAGCTCTGAGGTGGCTGTCTGAAACTTCGTTAACCAGGGCAGTTATTGTATCAGACTCTCAGTCCACGCTTAGGTAGGTCCAAAGTGGATGGCTATGGCATGAATGGAAAACATCCGTAGAAGCCTTGAATCTTCAGGAACTGGTGTGGATCTACTGTCCTGGACATACAGGGGTACGCAGCGATGAAAGAACTGACAGACTAGCTTCAAAAGCACTCATAGTGGGTGCACTGGATTGGATAGGAGAGAGATACCGATGACAATTAATGATTGGCTATTAGAGAATGATACTGCAAACAATGAATCACACTGACTAACAAAAAAAAAATTTTTTTTCTTTCTCTAACATTTCTATGTTTTTCTGGTCAATTTTAATGCGCTGTTTTTAAATCTGCAAACCGTTTTTCTCTATCAGGTCGGGATCTCTAGAAATACGCAATTGAAGTTTTTTAACAACGCATACAGTATTACAACATCATTTGTACAAGAAGTATAACAGTTATGTAGGCTTGAATTTCTTTGCAGTCGAATTTCGTCGGTGAATGGCATGTGGTGCATCGCGATGAAGCATCCAACAATAATCGGCAAGCATGGTCACACTCCACCGTCCTTGATAACGTGACTCCATTACGGCGATATCTTGATGGAATCGTTCTCCATGTTCATCGCTGACTTCGCCAAGGTTGTCAGGGAAAAAGTCAAGATGCAAATCGAGCAAATGGATTTTGAGGGACATGTTACAGCCCATAATTCTGTATGCATCTATGCACTGCTTAACAATATGCACATAGTCGACAGATTTGTGATTTCCCAGAAAGTTATCGACGATCGATTTGAATGCCATCCATGCGCGAAGTTCACTACCATGTAACAAGTTCTCGAATTGTTTGTCTGCAATAATTTTCCTAATCTGAGGTCCTACAAAGATACCTTCCTTTATCTTTGCATCGCTAATTTGCGGAAACTTTTCTCGAAGATAAGTGAAAGCTTTGCTCGTTTTATCTAACGCTTTTACGAAATTCTTCATGAGCCCCAACTTTATATGTAACGGTGGTAAAATGATGCTGTCTTTGTTAACTAATGGCTCGTGTATTACATTTTTATGCCCGAGCTGCATACGATCCCTGATAGGCCACACCTTTCTTGCATAATGTTCCTGTCTGTTGCGGCTGTCCCATTCACATAGGAAGCAACAAAATTTAGTATACCCAGTCTGCATGCCCGTGAGAATTGCAATGACCTTTAGGTCTCCACAAATCCGCCATTGGTAGTCATTGTACTTTATTTTTGCCAAAAGTATAGCCATATTGTCATAAGTTTCTTTCATATGAACAGAGTAGGCGACTGGAATTGATGAAAATAAATTTCTATTATGCAATAACACGGCTTTTAGACTAGTCTTGGAAGAGTCGATGAAAAGTCGCCATTCGTTGACTATGTGCTCATGACCGAGGTGCACCATTAGACCTTTTACATCTTTGCAATAGCAAATGTCATCATCCATCTCAAAGTATTGAACAAGTTCTCTGTGTCTATGACGAAATTTAGATATCGGAGTATTGGGCGCTAAAAGATTCCATTCTTTGAGTCGCGAACCGAGTAATTCCGCTTGTCCTTTGGTGAGAGCGAGATCACGTATTAGATCTGAAAGTTCTGAATGGTTAATTAAGTGAACACCATCATTAACCGGTACATAATCCGAGTCAGAATTAGTTTCTAAAGCAGGTAAACTATCACTTTCTGATGGTTCATTCACGTCCAACGGATATTGTTCTGGTGGAACTGGGATCGGACACGTGATTGGATCATGAGGCACTGGTTTCGAAACCGATTCAATATTTGGATAAACCACAGACTTTCTAGTTTTAAAAGTGAAACCATAGATATTTGTCAAGCAGAAGTAACAATCAGTAGCGTGATTTGTCGGTTCACGACATATTACTGGCACTCCAAAAGGCATCGACTTATGCTTTGGCAATTTTCGTAACCAACCTGCCAATGTATTTGCACAAGTCGAACAAACTGCATTTGGCTTCCAAGATTTATTTGCATCATCAACTTTCGAATCGAAATAAAGTTCATATGCTTTCTTTAGCAATGGTGTAAAGTTTTTCTGGTTAACACGATCGGTAAAATATCCGCACACGTAACAGAACAGATCAGCCGAATTTCTACAACTTCTAGAAGCCATATTTCATTCAGAATTATTTCAAAATACAGTAACTATTTGAAATATAACGTAACATATGTCATGCATCTTTTAGCAGTATAAAAAGTAGAATTATTTTGCATTTTATTAATTTTTAAAAAGTTATATAGTAAAAATGAAACGGAGCAAATAACGGTTTCCCAAAAAATATATTTATTCACAAATATCTTAAGAACCCGACGTGATAGAGATAAACGGATTTGAAATCAGCGCAAGAAACTGACCTACGAACACGTATTCTTATATAAGAAAGAAAAATGTTGTTTGTCAGTGTCATCAAAGCTAAGAATGCTGGAATTCGGAATCAAACGTAAGACTGGCAGGGATGTGAGGATGCATCCCGCTTGTATACAACCAGTGCGCAACAGGAACAATCAGTAGTCATACACTTTGACTTCTGCTGAGCACCTATGGGTTTTCTCCGGGGTGCAATGATGTCGACTCTGATCAACAATAACTTACTTACTTAGTCATTCCTCTTCTACCATGTGGTGTAGAGGTTTTCCAGAGAGAGCGCCATATTATCCTATCGGTTGTCTTCCTCCTGGCCTGGTTTTAATCTAGTCCTGAGTCCTTCAGAGACTGTCTAATGTTGTCCTCCCAGCGGGTTCTGGGTAGTCCTGGAGGTCCGGCTCTTAGTTTCCTATATTTGTCGTGGTAGCTGATCTTCTATTCTTCAGACATGGCCAAACCATCATAGTTGGAACTGTTCTTCTCGGGTCTGCTGGGGCTGTGTTTTGAAGCCTTGCTGTATCGTCAGTCAATAACTTACTCTACCCTGGGGTGTAGAAGTTTGTCAATCGATAACAATAACTGAAACTGCAAGGACAAAAAAGGAATGAGCAACCAAGGGAAAACATGGAGGAGAACAATAGAGAAAGGGATGAAAATATTGAACATATCCTGGAATGAGCTGAAGAAGCCTTCATGGAACAAGGCGTACAATTTGAACCCCACTGGAACATACACGTGTAACACAACACAAAACATGCAAAATGTAATATTATGTAATTAACCGAAATGCTGAAAAGACGATTCTGAACCGGAAGTGCTTATTATGTTGTGTGTAGCCACATTGGGGAACGCACGTTCATGTTTTAACTGTGTTATGTTAAAACCCTCCTTGCAAATTGCATTATAGACCGCACATTTTAATTCCTTAAGGTCAGTAAAACAACAGGTTTCATACAATAGATGTGTTTTCCCTCATTTTTCATTGTTATCTAGAAGATCGATTGTAAACCTTTTCAATAGGCCTAGGCCCCTAATCGTAATCCATTTCTCCTGAGGAATTTGTGATTTCTGAGTGTCGTTAGGTAGGCCTAGTGTAAATTGCAGAGGTATGTCACGAGGAATCACTAGGTGTTTCCCGAAACAGCAGTATTGGTAAAGAGGAATTAAAGTGGAACAAGGTCTGCCATTTTGCCCGAACGTTAGGCCTAACTAGGCTATACGGATAAGTAACCGTATCACTTCGACACATTGCAAAACACCCTCTATTAAACTAGGCCTAAACAAAATCCAACTAAAATTAGCGAAAAATATCCATTTCAACATCTTATAGGTTACAATTATGGGAAGGATAGTGGAACAAGGTCCGCCATTTTGATCAAAAGTTATTGAAATGTAACCGTATCGCTTCCACACAATGTAAAATAGGGCCTACCCATTATTAACGCTAACCCGAACACCCTCGTCCTATTTCTGCTTGACCGTGAGTGCAAACTCCTCGGTTTAAAGGCTTGTTTTCCCCAACGGTGCAAGCTCGAAAAAAGGTCGGATTTTGAGTCAAGGTTAGCGCGCGAAGTGAAGCAAAATTACAGTGTGTCAAAATTATAGCAGGCATGTTCTAAAATGAAATTGCAGACAGACCTAAACCCCCCCCCCCCCCCAAAAAAAAAAATACTGTTAAAAACGAAAATGCAGACGTAGAGATAACCACCCGATCTGCACCAGTGCCACCCCCTCAGCTGCACTGTCCCCTCCTTCCACCCACCCCTCCCTTCACAATTCCATCAAAAATTGCCCCAACTATATACCTTTGCATTTACATATATCATCTCGTACGTAACCGTGTAAACGCCGCAATTACATACATTATTCGTAATCATAGCCACTTGCCAACAACAGACCAATATGGCAGCCTTCAGTTCACCATCCTTCCCATCGGCCCAATTATGATATATAATGCCACAATTTTCTAATTCCTTAAATCATGCTCACGAAATTTATGTTACGTGCAAACACACTGCTCTACATGCATACACACCACACGGAGTAACAATATGGCAGCGTCCAGTTCACTGTCCTTCCCCTCGGCCTTGGTATTTACATCCTAGACGACGGCCTAAAATAAACATTGTTGGGGAGCAGAAGTCGCAGTTCCACGGTCCACGTGACTAAAAATGAAGAATAGGAAACGTAATATCTCCCGAGGGGGGGTTGTGGTGTAACTAAGCAGGCAAGGAGATAATGGGGCGCCACTATTTTCATCAGGTTAATCAACGGAAAATGCGACTAAAGTGAGATTGTGCATAGAGCTATCCAACGTATTTCTTAGGTGATATTGGGTCCATCCCCACCAGAACTTTTTAAGAAAACCCTTTTTTCATGTTTTAATAGTGACTTATAACAAGTCTTGTGCTGTGATTCTACATTGAACACTCCTCAACTTTTTCACTGCTGCTCCTTCCCATTCCCACTTTCTAAATCCGCATGCTTCATCCTTATCCTTTATGAACTCAGGGGATAAAATAAACCATTCCCAAAAATGCAAAAGAATTGTTTCTTCTTCTTCCTCGTTCGCCCTGAAAAGGACGGTGGTTGCGTTGTGTCTGTTTGCGCCTAAGCTGTGATATTTGCACCTTTCGGTCGACATATCCGACTGCTGCACGGCATTTTTTAGGGACCGGGTTTGCCTTCCCATTTCGATCCGCACTCGCTCAGCCAGACTGCACTGCTGCAGACTGTTTCCAGGACCACCACGTGGAGGTGGAGTGCGGTCTTGACCAGCTCTGGTTCGCTGGTCCTGACGCAAGCAGTCAAGCTATGAGTCGCTGACTGCGTTCTCTATTGCTGCGTCTTTTGGTCCCAAAAGAATTGTTTGATGACGTTCATGTTTCCCTAATCTAGACATCACAACCCTGGAGAAAATATACATAAATGTGCATGCCCAGAAAAGATCGGGGGGGGGGGGGGTGGGGGGTGGGGGAGGGCGGCTGGGGGCGGGGGGGGGGGGGAGAAATACACTACACAATTTCCAAGATAACTAGAGTTGTCCTTTCTTGATACTACGGATGCAGCTATGTTGTGATTTAGCTAGTGTTGATAACACAACTCTTAGATTTAACTCTTGTCTTTGAATGACAGAAATAGATTTTTTTTCATATCACTGCCTTTTTCTCCAACTTTGTTATACTGCTACCAAGCCATATGTACGAGTCCACATTTGGTAGGGATATATCTCTATGCCCAGAAAAGATCGGGGGGGGGGGGGGGGGGATACACTACACAATTCCCAAGATAACTAGAGTTGTCCTTTCTTGATACTACAGATGCAGATTTCTTGTGATTTAGCTAGTTTTGATAACACAACTCTTAGATTTAACTCTTGTCTTTGAATGACAGAAATAAATTTTTTTCATATCACTGCCTTTTCCTCCAACTTTGTCCATACTGCTACCAAGCCATATGTACGAGTCCACATTTTGTAGGGATGTATCTCCGAGAGCAGTCTTGTTATCATTTGCTGCATTTATTCTCATACTCTGTCTTTTTCATATGTATTTTCAAACCTAATCGATATGACCTCTAATCAAGCATTTTCTATATAGGATACTACTGAGATCAGAGCATTTATGTAGTTGATTTAGGTCTCCTTAAAATGTGCTACAATTGTAAAACTGCAATTTTAAATAGATTTAATAATTCTGTGTAATCAAACATGCTTTCAGCTAATCATTACTTTGCCACGTATCTTTACTTCATGATATTTACTATTCCTAGGTGAAGAATGCCACCAAAGAAGAAAGATGATGCTGAGAAGCCACCACCACTAATTGGCAGAGTTGGAACTAATCTAAAAATTGGTATTGTAGGTCTTCCAAATGTGGGGTAAGGCCATCTTATATTTTCTTCTTATCTTCTATTGCCCCAAATTAATTAAGACAGCTGTCCATAATTTTGTCTCTTTGTAATTGATCTTTGACACTACTTATAGTTTTATTTCACAGCTTTCTCCCTTCTTTATCTCTGAACAACTGTGTCCAGTGGTATTATTTATACCTGTGGAGCATAGTGTTATAATTAATTCATTAATTTCCTTATGATCTGTTGGAATATGGCATCAAACGTAAGGCTAGCAGAGATGGACGTATGAGAGGATGCATCCATCGTGTATACAACCAGCGAGCTACAGGAACAGTTAGCATTCACACTCTTCGACATATACTGAGGGAGACTGAGCACCTATGGGTTTGCCCGGAGTGCAATGATGTCGATTCTGTTCAACTATAACAATGGAGCCATCACTTCATCTGGCCTCCTTGCAGGAAGCGTGCATCAAAGCATTTATATGCTCCCGCAGCTCTGTTTCTGTAGCTATTTGTTTTAAATGATGAGCTTGTCAGCCCCATGCTCAACCTTACATTAGTTTCTTCTAATGACATGCTAGAGCGAGCATTAGCCCTGTTTTTTTCTCAAATCCTCTGAGACCCCCCTGGGGTAGAGGCTATTCATTATTCATATTCAAAACTTAAAGTTCTCCTCATCGCAAGTGTCTGACTTATGACATGTAGTGGAAATGTACTTGCGTAAATAATTATTACTACAATATTCTTGATCTTTGCACATTTTCTTCTAAACTATCCAACCAGTTTTAATTGCTTGCTAAACTCAGTCATCAGAGTTTCCTGTATTCACTTATAAGTGTTCTATATTATCACTTTAAGTGATGAATTTGTTACAAATACTGTTTACATTAACTGAATCGTAACTAGATTTGCCCTTGGTTATCACCTTTTGTTTGTGAGTTGTTTCAGCTGGTTACCAAATCAGTTGATTATTTACATGTTTTAATTTTCTTAACTCCTTATGGTCCAGTGCCTTGTAAATGACCTATCATTTATGATTACAGATAGTCCTCGACTTGCTACAACTTGGACTTGCAATGGCCACAAGATTAAATTTAAAAGTGTGGAAAATGTTTTTTAAAAAGTCATTTTATTTTTCATGTTCTCAGGGCCGTTTATGACTTGGGATAACATAAACATGCTCACAAAAGAGTGCTACTGCATTGAACTTTAAAAGCAATGTCTGGGATTGATAATAAACATTAATTTCCACTGGACATGATATCACATCCTCTGACTTATACATCAATCTCCATTGTTCATTAGCGTTATAAATGTGTGTACTGTTTCCCAATCATGTCTAGTGTCTTTTATTTCAACCCGCACGCACGCATCCCTCTTTCGCTACAGAGACTCTCCTGCGCCTTGCAGAACTGGTCCTTCGACTCAATTCCTTTGAGTTCAATGGACAGTTCTTTGACCAAATAAGTGGAGTTGCCATGGGCACCAAGATGGGTCCCAGTTATGCCTGCCTCTTCATGGGCTACCTGGAGTATCAGGTGTGGCAGCAGTATCCTGGACCTTTCCCATTGATGTATCATAGATACATCGATGATGGCATAGGTCTCACCGATATGCCAGAGGTTGACCTATCTAGGTTCATTAATTTCATTAACAACTTCCACCCTGCGATCCAATTCACCTCTCACATCTCCACTGTCTCTGTTAATTTCCTTGACATTGTTGTCACTATCACTCCCCCTCACCTCACCACTTCGGCGTACTACAAACCCACCGATGCACACAGTTACCTCCTTTATACTTCCTCTCATCCTCCGGCTTGTCGGGACTCCTTGCCTTTCTCACAACTTCTCCGCCTCCGTCGGTTATGCCAAGATGATGACAACTTTCTATGCCGAGCACAAGAAATGTTGGACTTCTTCCGTAACAGACAGTATCCAGAAGATGTTCTTACCTCTGCCTTAGAACGTGTTCTCCCTATCTCACGTCTAGAGGCCCTCAAACCCCGCCAAAAAACCTCCTCTGATAGAGTCAAGTTAATAATGACCTATCACCCTCACAGCACTGCTGTCAAAAGGATCCTGTTTCGCCACCTACCTCTCCTCCAAGCTGACCCAGTGGCGCGGGAAGCATTTAGTGAGCCACCCTTGCTGGTATATAGACGGGACAAAAATTTGAGGGACCTCCTAGTCCACAGCCGTTTGAAAACCGTCAACGATGGCCACTTTGGAACCAAGCCATGTAACCGTACACGATGTAAGACATGTCAGTATGTAATCGAAACACGTTCAGTCTCGTTCCCTAACGCCAAGTTCACCATCACCCATGGCTTCACATGTGAGTCACGCAACGTCATTTATGCTATTATATGCAAACGTTGCACCATTACGTACATCGGCCAAACGGGCACACGACTGGGCGACCGATTTTGCAGACACCTCTATGACATCTCTCAGTTTAATTCCACACCTGTGACCATCCACTTCAATGGCCCTGACCACCACGGTGCCACTGACATCCAGGTGACAGCCATCAGATACTGTTCCTCGGACGCCAACAGTCGGTTTCGCCAGGAACAACGCCTCATCCATCTTATGGGTTGCCTCAAACCACACGGTTTGAATACCCAACATTCTTTTGTCTGAGACGCCTTTCTCTATCGAGTCCCAGTTGTATTATGACTTTCTACTTTGATGCGATTACCCTTTTTTTTTTTTTTTTTAAACCATTGTTTTTATTTAATAATTTAATTTATTTACTTATTATTATTATTATTATTATTTTTTTTTTTTAATTTGTTTATTTTATTTAAATAATTTTTTTTTTTTAAATTATTTTTTTCCTTTATTTTTTTTAATTTTATTTATTTATTTTTTATTTATTTATTTGTTTTAAATTTATTTATTATTATTATTTATTTATTTATATTTTATTTATTTTTTCATTTTATTTATTATTTATTGATTACTTTTTTCTCACTCTTTTCCAGTCCTTGTTTTCATTATTTCTTATTTTTAATATACTATCAACTTCCTCTTTCCGGTTTAGTGGCAGCCATCTTGCTTCCCATGTGACTGGACTTAATATTAAGGGAGTTTTTTTTCTCTTATTTTTATAGTTTCATGTTCTCTACTTAATTCTCATTTTCTTTCCCTCCTGTCTCTTGTTTGTCTGTCCCTGACGAAGGCCTTGTGGCCGCAACGTAGGTTTTTCTTGTCCTTCTCCTTGTAAGACGTATTACTATTTGTGTGGGTGTGTGTTTTTTGTTTTTGTTTTTTTTTTTCAACTTTATTTATTGTACAGTGTATGACTTTAACAAATGTGATCAGATGGAGTACGGACTTAGAAATATGTAATAAGCCAATACATTTAAAGGGTGATTCAACTTATGTCCATTTCGACTTACGATGAAGTCATCAGAACGGAACCCCTTCAAGGACTAACTGTTGTTATTAAAATTTATATAAAAAAAACATCCATTAATGCCCACTTGTCAAATATGGGTCATCGCAGAACTAGATAAATGCCTTCCAAGTTTGTAAACAAGTCACATACAATAAACATTCTGTCTTAAAACCATGAAAAGGGTATGCATTACAGTTTTCAGTTTAACAATTCATGTGCCTTAAGGGGTTAAAGTACACTGCAGCCAGATATCTGTGACATAGATGAGTACATTGTGAACTCTCAACTCTTTCACTTTTATGAACAGCTTATAATTGAAATATCTATCCCTGTTTCAGTAAACTTTCTTACACTATGCTATTCTTCCATTCTGTCTTCTAACCTATTTGCTAATTCATACTTCTGTCCTGTAACACTTTAACAAATGTGTTCTGCTACATTAACATTAACAATGCACTTTTTTTTATAATTTCCAGAAAGTCAACATTTTTCAATTGCCTGACAAAAAGCCAGGCACAGGCTGAAAATTTTCCCTTCTGCACAATTGATCCAAATGAAAGTAAGTCCTTTAAAAAAAAAAAAATCATATTCAAACTGCCAATTTGCTAATATGTTCTTACACTACTTTTGTTTTGATCTGTTGTAGCACACTTTTCTTGTCCACGCTGCTTTCATTTTGTTTTGTGGTGGCTCTTAGTCCATTATTGTCTCCATTTCTGTTCTTCAGCAATTTCTTGCTCACTGTATTACTGTCTTTCTTAGGTTGTTTGGTCGGGAACTCTATGGGGGTTTTAGATTGTAGAGAATGCAGCACACGTATCTTTCTCCACAAATTTTACTTGATCCCACTTTCTGGGTTGTCTTCACATCATCATCTCTTCGGTGTGGTGATTGTCAGTCTGATGCATCAGGCATTGTCATTGTGCCTGCAAGGAAAGAGGTGAAAAACCACTGAACATATGGAGAAGTGATACTGCGCCATAACTGAAGGATAGAGCGAGATTTTTTTTTTTTTTTTTTAAAGACTCGTAGATACACCACTTGTGGTCGCTCCATTTTTTCCCTCTGTTGTTTAGCCCACATTTTGGTCTTATCTGAAATATTTTTACATACATCTATGTAGTATCTCCTATTCATCTTTTCAGTACCAGCCATCTGTGTGACATCAGAATCTTGATTATCAAAAGAGGACTTGTATGGTTGATATTGTTAATTATTTCTTCATCTTTTTTGCAGCTGCGAACATATTTATGTCTTATGCAGAATTTGTAATGAATTTCTGAAGTTCTGTTTTAGTTTATATTTTACAGCTGTTCATCATCTAGTTTATTCCTTCATATGTCTTTTACAGTGATAATGATAAGAAACTATAGAGAACATTACAAAATGTAGTCGGATCATCATAAGAGGTCCCTTCCCCCCATCTGTCAAGTATTTCTGCCCTCTTATCACCAACACGCTCTTAGCACCTGGTCTACGTGGATCCCAAGTGTCATCATCCTGTTAATTTTTCAGCCTGCACTGAGAATTGAACCCTCTCCACCTTGGTTGCACCATCCACATTCTCTCATGGTTGTATCCATTTTGCCACCTGAAGCATTTGTAAAAGTAACAGTTTTGTTGTATATAAATTACTGGTTTGAATTAAATAGCAGGTTGTTCCACAACAAGCGATATGCTTTTTCCAGTTTGGCCAAGCATTTTAAGTGCCCTTATTCTCGACTGTTCCTTCACTCTCAATGGTTTTAGTAGTACATGCACTAGGCCTCTTGCACCTGCTTCTGCAGCTTTGACTTTTGCTGTGAATCCCTGATGTGTCTACTCCGTGACCAGATCATTTTATTTGACCATTTTGAATGCATGCTGCAATAAAAAGGAGTGCAGCTCTCTATTTGGTCATCTTTGGGGCTTCCAAATGATTTTGGGGTATGCCCGTCGCCCAGATAGGTCTACCTCTGATTTTCATGCATTTTGTTTATTTTATTTTCAATCCAAGTATTTGTGGAATGAGAATGGAAACATTATTTAATGTAATAATATATTCTTTTATAGGTCGAGTTCCTGTACCCGACAAAAGATTTGACTATTTATGCGAGACATATGAGCCTCTTAGGTAGGTTGTGGAATTCAGATAGGTTGCTTAGACCTTACGTACAAAGAGCAAAATTGGAAGTGAAAGAATGAATGGCTTTGAACCTGATAATGGGACCCCAAGATGCAGCAATAGTGAATGCAGTCAGCGACCCATAGCTTGACTGCTTGCATCAGGATCAGTGAACCAGAGCTGATCAAGACCATACTCCACCTCCACGTGGTGGTCCTGGAAACAGTCTGCAGCAGTGCAGTCTGGCTGAGCGAGTACGGATCGAAATGGGAAGGCAAACCCGGTCCCTAAAAATGCCGTGCAGAAGTCGGATGTGTCGACCGAAAGGTGCAGATATCACAGCTTAGGCGCAAACAGACACAACGCAACCACCGTCCTTTTCAGGGCGAACGAGGAAGAAGAAGAAGAACCTGATAATGTTTTGTCTGTAAAATTCAAGTAGGGCGGGGGAAGTTACACACTTTTATAAATATTTATCATATTAAGCATTGTTGATGTTATGTGCTCATAGTCTACAAATCAACCAATAAATTAAAACTGAGAATCATCAAGTGTCATATATATTCATCATTACTATATGGTGTAGAAACATGGACAATGATCAAGCAATTGGAAGAAAGAATTGAAGCTCTTGATATAGAAGAATGGGATGCATCTCATGAAAGGAGAAGAAAACAAATAAAGAGGTCCTAGAAAACGTAGGTATGAAAGAAAATTAATGGAGATCAAAATTGGGCAGTTAAAATATTTCAGCCAAATAAACAGACCTTGCAAGACAACCATATAGAAGGAAGAGTTGAAGGCAAACATGCAAGGGAAAGACGGTGCTATAAGTGGGAAAATAACATCAAGATATGGACAAGGGGTCAGAGTGCATCATCAAGACAAGAGACAGAAAACTTTGGAGATCCACTTCAGCCAACCTTCGTTGCGGAGATAGTAGCAGATGATGATGATTAGCCACAAATTATTGTTAGTGGGCTTATGAATGTTTGTTAATAAACATTTCTTCTGATTTTATTAATTGGTGTTATGATATTGTGTTTTTGGTTTTTTTTTTGCATACAGGAAGTGCCTTTGTTGATTTGTGAATTGTTTTCAATCTGCAGCAAAGTTCCAGCATTTCTCAATGTTGTGGACATCGCTGGTCTTGTGAAGGGAGCGCACGAGGGAAAAGGTTTAGGAAATGCATTTTTGTCCAACATCAGTGCTTGTGATGCAATCTTCCATGTTATTCGTAAGTTACACGTGTGCTGTTTAGTTGTGTAATCTTGTATAGATTTTGAATGTTGATGTAAACAAATATGGTTAATATACAGTACTTTGCAAAAAAAATGGCAGTCATATTTTCGCAACGCAGCACACTCATAGAAGCAAATAATAATAAAAACTGTATGTTCAGATGAAGGTTGGTATCTCCCCTAACTATTAATAGTGGTTTCAGTACAATATAATGGCACCTTCTCCAGCAAGGCAAGCCTGGATGCGGCGAGGCATACTTCCCACAAGTGTTTGTAGGTAATGGTGAGTCAGACTGTCCCAGTATTTTTCAGCTTCCTTCTTCAATTGTTCAACGTCTCTGAGTCCACTCTTTTTTAAATGATTCTTGAGTAGTGCCCAAACGTTTTCAATTGGGTTTAGGTCGGGACTGTTGCTGGGCCACTTCAGCACTATCACATTCTTCTCTTGCAGCCATGCTTTGGTGCTATGAGCTGTATGCTTTGGGTCATTGTCATGTTGAAATGTGCACCCATCGGGGTACATGACCTGCATAAATGGCAGAAGGTGTCCCTCTAGTGTGTCGATGTATCTTTCTTTCGTGAGAATTCCTGTGAAAACACACAGTGGAGTGGCACCTCTTGCTGACACCCCTCTCCAAAGATGGAATTTCTGGGTATGTTTCGGTCGCTGGTACACAGGCGTTACAGAGTCTTTCGTCCAAATATTTATTTGGGCAGGATAAGACCAAACAGAACATTCATCTGAAAAAAATCACATTGTTCCATGACAAATTTTGGTGTTTGTGGCACCAGTTTAAGCGCATCTGTTTGTGAGCAATGGTGACGAAATTACCCGCTTTTTTGTGTAATTCATCCTGTGTAGCTCCCGGTTGACAGTAGCATTAGATACCTCTGGGCTTCCCAACTCGGTCATGCGCTGCCGTATGTTTTCTACATTCTTCATTGGCCCAGCCCGAACGATTTGGGCGAGACGCCGATGGTCCTTTGTGTCCAAAATTCTTGGCCTCCCACTACCTTCTTTTAATTTACTCACAACTCTGTAGACAGTCCGCTCAGGAATGTTCAAGGTTTTAGAAATGTTGGAACATGTTTGATTTCCTTCATTCCAAAGCTGTGAAATTAACCTTTAGCACGCTGCATTCTTTGGCGAAAATTTTCGCCTGCAGCTAGTGGGTGGACCCTTAATGTCTATAGTTTTTGTGTTTCTTTGTCAATTGCTAAATCATGTTTGAATTTATATAAATAAATGAATTAATCTGATGATATAAAATTTTTTTTGTACTATTTTGTGATATCCATTTTCTGCCACTAGCATTAGAAATTGTCATCTGCTCTTCTTCTTCTTCTTCTTTCGTTCGCTTGAACTATATTGTCTATATCTGCAATGTTCAGTGTTGTTTCTCTGGGCCAGTGGGTTTGCCTCAATATATCATATTCGGGGCAATCTTGAAGTACGTGCTCCGCAGTCTGGGGTGCCTGTCCACATGTACACATGGCTGAATTGCCAATCTTGAATTTTGTATACATGTGGCTGCGGAGGCGGTTGTGTCCTGTTCTGAGGCGCAGAATGACTATTTGTTCTGATCTGTTCATAGCTTGGTAGTCATCCTGCGTTGGTGTTGGTGGCTTTCTGATAGATTTGATCATCTTTTTCTTCTGATGGTATGTAACTGGTACATCCGGTTGCTCGTCTGCAGCACCTTCTTTAGCCAGTCCATCTGCTCTCTCGTTTCCTGGTATTCCACAATGAGACGGTATCCACTGCATGGTGACCCTGCGCTGGTTGCACAGTTCAGAAAGTAGGGCTTGTATGCCTGGCAATTTTCTGGACTGAAGTGCTTGGAGTGCTGATCTTGCATCTGTCAGGAATACTACAGGCTGTGGACCGAGATTGGTGTTCAATAGTTTCTCAGTTGCCACCTTGATTGCCTGGACTTCTGCATCATAGTTGTTACAGAATTTCCCCGTTGGTACTCTGACAGTATCCCTAGTGTTGTTTGGGTATTCTATGTACACTCCTGCTCCTCCATTCTTTACTGCATTCTGTGCTGACCCATCCGTGTATACTCGGACCCAGAGGTCCTGTGGGTATTCATCATCCAGGAAACTGAGAGTGACTGTCCTACGTTGCACGCTGTTCTGTTCATCCCTGTCGAATATTCCTTTCACTTTTGTGTGGATGTGTACTGGTAGCCCATGCTCCTCTCTCCAAGGGGTTTGTTCTGGCACAGACTTTAGGGGGCTGTTAACTTCAGGCAGGTCTGAGGTTTGTCTACGTAATCGTTTGGCCTGGTGGATAAAGCTGCTTCTTTTCAGTCGCCCCATTGCTAGGTTTTGGAATCTGTCCTTCATTGGATGGCTCGGCATACAGAGGAACTTTTCTGCCTGTGTTAGCACTTTCGTGTCTCTGCGTTCTCTCAGTGCTTGTATCCTCCCCATTTTCTCCATCTTCACTATAGGCGTTGATTTCATTGCCCCCGTGATGACCCTAAGCGCCTGGTTTTGCACCTTATCTAGCTCTTGTAATGTGGTGTTTGATGCTGGGCACCACGCAGCTGACCCATATTCCAGGTGTGGTCGTATGCCCTGCTGGTAAACTTTACTAAGTATTTTCCCGCTGGCTCCCCATGTGGTTCCACTTAGTTTTCTCAGGATGGCTAACTTCCTCCTGGCCTTTGTTGCTGCTTTGTTGATGTGCTGCTTCCATGTCAGCCTATCATCGAATGTAACTCCGAGATAGGTGGGTTGTTTATCTTCTCTCAGGAGCTCTTCGTTTATCTTGATGACACCAGCTTTTTGTTTGGGAGAGAGGGTGAAGAGCGTAGTGCTGCACTTGTCTGTATTGATGCTGACACACCATCTATTTGCCCATGAGGTTAAGGCATCTATAGCTCTTTGTAGCAGTTTGGTGGCCACTGTTGCATGCTCATCTGTGCACCATATTACCAGGTCATCAGCGTACATTGCCACTTTCATTCCATGTGGTAGTTCAGCAACCAGGTCGTTGATGTAGACTAGGAAAAGTGTGGGGGACAGAACCCCTCCCTGAGGGACGCCATGACGCAGTAGAATTTTCTTACTCTTGAGGCCATCTAGTTGTACTCGGGCTCTTCTGTTATGCAGGTATGCTTTCACCCATTTGTACATCTTACCATTCACTCTACAATTTCTCAGTTTCTTCAGAAGCCCTTCTTTCCAAACCTTGTCAAATGCTTTCCTTAGATCTATCCATGCTGCTAGTACCAGTTTCTTATCTTGGAACGCATCCTCAATCTCTTGGGAAAGGTAAGTTGCCTGATCTTCGGTGGAATAACACTGCCTAAAGCCCGCCTGCTGTGGTACAAGAAGGTTTTCACTTTCAAGGTACCACTGTAGCCTGAGGTTGATGATACGTTCCATTGTTTTGCAGAGGCAGCTTGTAAGGCTGATTGGTCTGTAGCTGGAGGCAGTGGAACTGTCTTTTCCTGGTTTTAGGAGTGGTATCATGATTGCTTCCCTCCAGGTCTGTGGAACTCTGCCTGAGTTCCAACAGATATTGAAGATCTGCAGCAGCTTTGTTTTTGCTGCGGTTCCCAAGTTCTTAATCATTTCATTGGACACTCCATCAACTCCTGGCGACTTTCTCATTTTCAATTTGGATATTGCAAGCTCCAGTTCTCTGAATGTGATTGGTGCCTCCATAACTTCAGGTATGGTTCCATCTCGTCCTGCGTATTGTTGTTTCTCACGAGTCTCCTGTTGCTTCTCTGGGCTAACTTCGATGTTGTTGTCTTTAGCAAAGGAGTCTGCAAAGTGATCAGCTGCCTGTTTTCCCATGAGGATGTTTCCATCTTTGTACAGAGCAATCCTTGAGTTTCTCTCTGTACCTTCATCGTTAAGTTGTTTTACCAGCTTCCACAGTTTCCTCGTATCTCTTTCGAAGTTCAAGGACTCTGTTTTCTCCTTCCAGCTTCTTCGCCTGGCCTGCAACTTGGCCCTTTGAAATTTGGCCTTAGCTTGCTGGTAGTTATTGTGGTGTTCTTGGCATGGACTGGTCTCTGCCTGCTTTCGAGATGTTTCCACGTCGTTGTGCAGCTGCTCTAGTTCACTATTCCAATATGGTTTGTAGTGCTTACGAGCCCCTCTAGGTATTGTTTCACGAGCAGCCTGTAATATGCATCTGCTGAATTCATCGACTAGCTTATTGATGTCTTTGTCTACAGTCAGATCTCTAGCCAGTATACTAGTACGGTGCTGGTACATTGTCCAGTCTGCCTTCTTGTAGTTCCACCTAGAGAGAGTGCTGCTCTCCTTGACAAGTTCATTTTCCACAATTAGGAAGACTGGCCGGTGGTCGCTGCCTCCAAGTTGTTTCCCTACAACGCGTGTGGTGTTCCACTCCAGGCTGGGTGAGTGGAATGCCAGGTCTGGTGTAGAGGTGGTGTGCCATGATCTCGAGTAGAAGGTTGGTGGGTCGATTGGCTGGTTAATCAGGATAAGCCCATTGTCATCCTGCCAGTTTTCAAGCTCCTCACCTCTCCTGTCCATGTGATCATAGCCCCAGCTCTGTGAGTGGCTGTTGAAGTCTCCGCATACAATCAGTCTTTCTTTTGCTGGGATTGTATCTAGTGCCAGTGGGCGGTCGCTCGGACAGTAGTAGTTGAGCAGGTGGAATTCTGAACTTTCTGTCCTGAGATGAAGCATCTGGTATTCCGCCCCCTCCATATATGTTTCAAGCTGACATGCACTGATGTTATTCCTCACGAGTGTCAGTATTCCACCCTTTCGCCTGTCTATTCGGTCAGATCGGTAGCACTGGTAGCCTCTGATTTTGAAGGCTATGTCCTTGTTGAGGTGGGTTTCTTGCAAGCAACATACATTTACTTGCTCTTCATTCAAGATATTTTCGAGCTCTAATTTTTTGCTGTAGCCGTCTTTTTTACTATTGACGCCTTCAGCATTCCAGTGCATTATTTTAAATGGTCTTTTCTTTGCTTGGCCAGTAGCTCTATTCTCATGCCTCCTGGCTCCACGGGGCAATTGAGAAGGACCCCCAGTAGTAGGGGTTGGGCCCTTCCGAGGCAGAGGGCCCGGCACTGCACCTGCCTGGGTGTCCGTCACAGGGCGAGTGCCATAACGTTTTGCAGATATAGGCATACTTCCATAGCGCATGTGCATGGCATCCTGATTGCTGTGGTGCGCCTCTTGGCTGGTTGCCTCCGTCTTCAGCACCTTGACTTGCTAGGGCAGACTGTGGTCTTGCTCGAGTGTAGGAGGGCCTGGCCAGTCTTGGTTTTTCAGCCGCTGATGGCTGTACTTGAGCCCCATCTCCACGTCAAGGAGCTGGCCTCGATGGGGGTCATCTGCTCTATTATCAAGGGACTTTACTCTCCGCTAATTTTTTTTTTACTTTTGGTAGTGTTTGCTCACTTAAGTGGAGTGCAAATTTGGGGCAGAACATGCATATTTAATTAGATTTCAGCATATTTAGTTGAGCAAAACTGACTGCCATTTTTTTTGCAATGTACTGTATATATCTTACCAGGATAAAGGGACAAAGAAATGCTTCCATTACAACCACAAGGTCCTCATCAGGGGGCAAAACCAAACTAAAACAATAGAAGAAAGAAAGAAAGGTAACCTACCAGCATTAAAAAAATAAATGTTAGATGAGCTGTAACAGAGCGACGGTAGTCATTCCTATACAGACATACCTCGCTTTATTGCGCTTCGCAGATATTGCGCTTTTTTTTTCAAATTATTCATGTTAATTTATTAGAACGTGCCTTCTTCTTCCAATAGATTTTGGCTCTCCATCACCAAAAAGATTACGATTCGCTGAAGGCTCAGATGATGAAGATTAGCATTTGTTTTAGCAATAAAGTATTTTTAATTTTACAGTACATTGTTTTTTTTTTAGACCTAGCACTATTGCGAACTTAATAGACTTAGTGTAAACATGATTTTAGGCTTTTATATGCACTGGGAAGCCAAAAAATGGGTGTGACCTGCTTTATTGCAGCGGTCTGGAACCGAACCCGCAATATCTCAGAGGTATACCTACCTGTATATGGTTTGTAGCATTTGTATTTATTATTTATGCATTTGGATTAGTGCTCACTTTCTTTCCTTTTCTATTTTTGTGTTTTTTTTGTTGTTGTCCCTGACAAATCTCCTGGAATCATAATATAGGGTAGAAAAATAAGAGATAATAAAGACAATTAGCTATCACCTGTCAGAGGACAACAATTCAGTTGATAACATCAACACGATTCAGACTGCTGGAATTTGGCATTAAGTGTAATACTAGCAGATGTGGGCATATGAGAGGACGAGTTGGGTGTGTATACAACAGGTGCTACAGAAGAATCAGTATTAATTCCTCTCTACAGTGCTGAGGGAGACATAGCACCTATGGGTTTGCCTGGAGTTTAAAGGTATCTGTTCTGAATGACAACAATCAGTCAGTACCCATTAGCTTCCCAAGGAGCATTTGCCTTCAACAAACACATGCCAGTTCCTCCTGTCACAAGCCAACAGTTCAAGATCTTTCCACGTTTTCCTCATCAGTTTTGTATCATTTCTTGCATTTACTCTCATTATCTTTGTCTTTTCCCTGTGTATTTTCAGACCCACTTGTTGTGACCTTTCATTGAGTATTTTCATTTTGTCTTGCATCTGATTATGGTTATGGGACAGAAGATTCATGCTGTTTAGCTAGATTCCACTGGATTCCATTTCTGTTGTGTGATGTCGATGTTTTCTTAGCCGAATGTATTGCTAGTAAGTAAAGTAATGGAGACAAGAAGCATCCCTGTCTCACTCTTGTTCTTACCCCAAACGGTTCTATAATTTGTCCTTCATGAAGAACTCTGCATGTCATGTCTTCACAAGTCTTCTTTATTAAGTTAATGTTCTTCATGGGAACTCCACAATGCCTCATCAGTTTCCACAGTGATTCTCTGTCTGCACTGTCAAATGCCTTTTCATAGTCCACAAATCCAATGTATAGGGGTGAATTTCAATCCAGACTTTGTTCAACTATTATTCTCAATGTGGCTGTCTGGTCTCTACAGGATCTTTTGAACAACAGCAGTAAAAAGAGAAGGGATCCCATTACACGCCCATTGAGGCATATTGGGAATATGGTGTTAGGCCCATATTTTCTTGACCATCAGCACACTGCCTTTACCGCCCCAGAGGTGCTATGGTACCCAATTCATGAGGCTGGGTCGATCCTGGAGCCGTTTGCAGTCTAAAAAATCCCTCATCTGGGGATCGAAGAACAACAACAGTAACCTTTTGAAACATTCTTGGAACTTGGACAGTTAATAAAGTTGTTTGGCACTTGATTACTATTAATTTTAAGATAGAGGGCTGTGGCTTTGATATATTGGGTGCACTTATTCACATTGATAAATTTTATCTTTCTTAATTATCCACAGGTGCATTTTCAGATGAGGAAATTGTCCATGTAGAGGGGGATGTTGATCCAGCTCGTGACTTGGAGATTATCCATGATGAAATTAGGCTGAAAGATCTAGAATACTTAAGCAAACATTTAGACCCTCTAGAGAGAAGTGTAACTAGAGGAGCAGCGGACAAGAAGAAGAAAGAAGAATGTGTGAGTGCAGGACATAGAAAGAATATATTTGTGAATACTAGACATTGAAAGAATATATTTGTGAATACCAGACATAGAAAGGATATATATATATATATATGTGAGTTGTAATGTTAATGTCACATAATTTTATATAATAAAGGATCCCGTTACACGCCCATTGAGGCATATTGGGAATATGGTGTTAGACCCATATTTTCTTGACCATCGGCACACGAGGGGGTGATGTAGTCAGCGTCATGCCGGCCACCTTAACCTTCCCAGAGTTAATCTGGTACCCAATTCATGAGGCTGGTTCAACCCCGGAGCCGTTTTCGGTCTAAAAAAAATCCCTCCTCTACTGGGGATCGAACCATGGACCACCGAGCTAGGAAGCCAGTGCACTGCACTACCGCATATTATTTATATAATAAAATGGCCGTTGATTGTCTCTATTATGACGTCTTTTTCATATCAGTTAGCTGGGTATAAATAATTTAAAAAAAAAGGATGCTACTTTTCAGTGTGTGTGTGTGTGTATATATGTATATATACAGTGTGTTTCAAAATTATGTATACGCACTTCAAATGCATATAGCTCACGCATAACAACATAAAATTTTACTATTTTCAAGAATAGAGGAGAATAATGCTAGATACAAATGAGTAATGCCATTAGATTATTACTCTGGACATTTTTTTAAATAGAAGGTTGTACACAGTGAGGGACCAGAAGCATCAGATTAAAACGGCATGTTTCAAGCGTTCACATTCTTTTGCAGAGGTGGTTTGTGCTGCAATTTGTTTTACATACTAAAGGTACCAGCTCATGCACAACCTCACATTAGTAGCCTGGAATGACATGCTTGAAGGTGAAGTAGTCCTGTTCTTTCTTTGCCTCCTCAGAGACCCCTGGTAAATAAACGAGGCATATACACCGTGAGGCTAAGAAACCCATGACCTTTAAATATTTTTAAAACTCGGCCGAAAATGACCCGATTATTATGAAATTAGGTACAAATGGTGAGAAAATGTTTACCTACATTTTGCCTATTTCAGTTGGTGCTCAAAATGTCCTCCGCCGGCTGCAACACATGTGCGAAGTCGAGTGCGCCACTTTCTCACTGGCGCGTCAATTGTGCGCTGTTCTAGCTCATCCCATGCCTGCTTTATCCGCTCTCTTAGCTCATCTACGTTGCCAATTTTCTTTCGGTAGACATTCTCTTGCAAAACACCCCAAATCCCATAGTCCACTGGGTTAAGATCTGGACTATTTGGTGGCCAAAAATTCGGTTCAATGAATTCAGGTGTCTCCTGGGTGAGCAGCGCCACTGTATCCCTAGCACAATGAACAGTCTTGCTGGAAGATGAAGAATTCTGACATTTCCCTCATGTCAGGAAGAAGGCACTTCATCAACAGTTCGTTGCAGTAGTAATTGCCATCTATCTTGATACCAGGTTTAACAAAATGAATTCCAGTGATGAGACACCAACAGAAACAATTACTGATTTGCTGAACGTTGGTTTTGCTCGCAGCAATCGATTACACTGACAAACAACATTTTTCTTTCTTATATAAGAATAAGTGTTCTTAGGTCAGTTTCTTGTGCTGATTTCAAATCTGAAATCCAGTTATCGGGTTCTTAAGATATTTGTGAATAAATATATTTTTGGGAAACCGTTTTTTGCTCCGTTTCATTTTTACTATATAACTTATTAAAAATAATAAAATGCAAAATAATTCTACTTTTTATACTGCTAAAAGATGCATGACATATGTTATGCTATTTTTCAAATAGTTACTGTATTTTGAAATAATTCTGAGCAAAATATGGCTTCTAGAAGTTGTAGAAATTCGGCTGATCTGTTCTGTTACGTGTGCGGATATTTTACCGATCGTGTTCACGAAAAAACTTTACATCATTACTAAAGAAAGCATATGAACTTTATTTCGATTCGAAAGTTGATGATGCAAATAAATCTTGGAAGCCAAATGCAGTTTGTTCGACTTGTGCAAATACATTGGCAGGTTGGTTACGAAAAATCGCCGAAGCATAAGTCGATGCCTTTTGGAGTGACAGTAATATGACGTGAACCGACAAATCACGCTATTGATTGTTACTTCTGCTTGACAAATATCCATGGTTTCACTTTTAAAACTAGAAAGTCTGTGGTTTATCCAAATATTGAATCGGTTTCGAAACCAGTGCCTCATGATCCAATCACGTGTACGACCCCAGTTCCACCAGAACAATATCCGTTGGACGTGAAAAACCATCAGAAATTGATAGTTTACCTGCTTTAGAAACTAATTCTGACTCGGATTATATACCGGTGAATGATGGTGTTCACTTAATTGACCATTCAGAACTTTCAGATCTAATGCGTGATCTCGCTCTTACCAAAGGACAAGCGGAATTACTCGGTTCGCGACTCAAAGAATGGAATCTTTTAGCGCCCAGTACTCCGATATCTAAATTTCATCATAGACACAGAGAACTTGTTCAATACTTTGAGATGGATGATGACATTTGCTGTTGCAAAAATGTAAACGGTCTAATGGTGCACCTCGGTCATGAGCACATCGTCAACGAATGGCGACTTTTCATCGACTCTTCCAAGACTAGTCTAAAAGCCGTGTTATTGCATAACGGAAATTTATTTTCATCAATTCCAGTCGCCTACTCTGTTCATATGAAAGAAACTTATGACAATATGGCTATACTTTTGGCAAAAATAAAGTACTATGACTACCAATGGCGGATTTGTGGAGACCTAAAGGTCATTGCAATTCTCACGGGCATGCAGACTGGGTATACTAAATTTTGTTGCTTCCTATGTGAATGGGACAGCCACAACAGACAGGAACATTATGCAAGAAAGGTGTGGCCTATCAGGGATCGTATGCAGCTCGGGCATAAAAATGTAATACACGAGCCATTAGTTAACAAAGACAGCATCATTTTACCACCGATACATAAAAGTTGGGGCTCATGAAGAATTTCGTAAAAGCATTAGATAAAACGAGCAAAGCTTTCACTTATCTTCGAGAAAAGTTTCCGCAAGTTAGCGATGCAAAGATAAAGGAAGGTATCTTTGTAGGACCTCAGATTAGGAAAGTTATTGCAGACAAACGATTCGAGAACTTGTTTCATGGTAATGAACTTCGCGCATGGATGGCATTCAAATCGATCATCGATAACTTTCTGGGAAATCACAAATCTGTCGACTATGTGCATATTGTTAAGCAGTGCATAGATGCATACAGAATTATGGGCTGTAACATGTCCCTCAAAATCCATTTGCTCGATTCGCATCATGACTTTTTCCCTGACAACCTTGGCGAAGTCAGCGATGAACATGGAGAACGATTCCATCAAGATATCGTCGTAATGGAGTCACGTTATCAAGGACGGTGGAGTGTGACCATGCTTGCCGATTATTGTTGGATGCTTCATCGCGATGTACCACATGCCATTCACCGACGAAAGTCGACTGCAAAGAAATTCAAGCCTACATAACTGTTATACTTCTTGTACGAATGATGTTGTAATACTGTATGCATTGTTAAAAACCTTCAATTGCGTATTTCTAGAGATCCCGACCTGATAGAGAAAAACGGTTTGCAGATTTAAAAACAGCGCATTAAAATTGACCAGAAAAACATAGAAATGTTAGAGAAAGAAAAAAAAAATTTTTTTTTGTTAGCCAGTGTTAGCAGATGTTTCTTTATCTGGTAACAACCGGTGCATACACCCGATCGTTCTGACTATTGGTTGGCTGAGCAACAGTAAAACGTTTTTCTTCCGTGAACAATATGAAACACTTTATGCTCTGGGAAGCGACGCAAAAGAAGTTGGCATCGGGAAAGCCATGACTCTGTGTTGCGTTCAGTCAACCCTGTTGCCCGATGTTTCTTCAAACAATTTCACTTAAGTTCCTTTTTGATGATTCTGCCCACGGATCTTTGAGATGCGCCTTTCTGACGAGCAATTTGACATTGGGAAAGGTGTCTTTGCGGACGTCCTTCTTGACTTTGCACAAGCTCGTTAACAGCATTGATGTTGTCATTGGTGAGCGAAGTACGTGTTCGGCCAGTGCCTTTACGACGTTCAACAGTGCCGGTTTGGTCTATCTTTTGCAAAAGATATGTCAGTCCGCCTAAAGTCCATCCTTTGTTTGGAAACTCCTTAAGAAGTCATTTCGCACCATAATTTTTGTTTTGTCAACGAAATTTGATTGCCGTTTTTTCTTCTTCAGAGAACGCTATTTTGTAGCAGAGGAATTACAGTTGTTTGCAGTGCCACCTGCAAGGCGTAAAATTCGTTGCGTGAAATTTGAAATTCGAAATTTGAGACTCGAAATTCGAAAAGGGATATTGTTATCATAATTGTCACTAAATTTCATAATAATCGGGTCATTTTCGGCCGAGTTTTTAAAAATATTTAAAGGTCATGAATTTCTTTGCCTCATGGTGTGTGTGTGTATATATATACACACACACACATACATGTACATATATGTCCTTGTCCTCGTTCGTCCTGAAAAGGACGTTGGTTGCGTTGTGTCTGTTTACGCCGGAGCTGCGATATCTGCGCCTTTCGGCCGACACATCCGACTTCAGCACAGCATTTTTTGGGACCGGGTTTGCCTTCCCTCTTCGATCCCTACTCTCTCAGCCAGACTGCAGTGAAGCAGACTGTTTCCAGGACCACCACGTGGAGGTGGAGTAGTGTCTTGGTCAGCTCTGGTTCGCTGACCCTGACGCAAGCAGTCAAGCTATGGGTCGCTGACTGCATTCTCTATTGCTGCATCTTTGGGTCCCATGTACATATATAAAGTCCCATATCATTTTCGGGGGAGTCAATGAAAGAATAATACTACAAGTCTGTGTCCTTTTATCCGAAATACTTGGGGGCAGCCGGATTTTTTTAGTTTCCATATGTCACCCAAATCGCATTTGAAAAGTCGCCCCAAAATGTGCTTGAAAATCACCCAAAGAAACTTAATTTTTAGAATATTTTCGTTTTTCATATTTTTGGATGAAATGATACGAACCTGTACTGCCTCAGGCATGTTGTCATCATTACTTTCCTTTTTTTCTACGCTGGTCCCCTTGCAGCAGTGGTTGCTATAGCATTTTGATTTTACATTGACCTAAGAGTAACACTTCACAGACTGTGTCTGCAATACAAAAGAGTCGTGATACAGTGGACCCCTTCTCACTGCAGCATCCCTGGAAATGAAGAGGCTGACAGATTGGCAAAGGAAGAGGGAAAGCTTCCTCAACTTGACACAAACATAACTTATGAGGAGGCCAAAAGTTTCATCAAGCGCAGATACAGGCACAAGTGGGAAGCAGAGCATCCTGGCCATCAAAGAAATGATCCATATTACCAGCTCACCAGAAGTGAACAAATGGTAATCTTCAGACTTCGCACAGGTCATAACAGATTGAGATACCTTCTATTCAACAAATGAAAGATAAGAACTACTGATGAGTGTGACTGTGGCACCGATAAAATGACTGCCGAACATCTGCTTCAAAGGTGCCCAACATATGAGGAACAGAAAACGCATATGGCCATCACCAGTACCATTCCTGGAGAAAATCTACGGAGATATCAACAGCCTTAGGCAGACCACTGCTTTCTTTGAACTTATTCAAGTTGACATCTGAGGGTGAACTTTGAACTTATTCAAGTTGACATCTGAGGGTGAACGAAGAAGAAGAAGATTTTACATTGTGAAGTTGCCAGCCTCATGCACTACCTCATATACTTTGATAGAGGCTTATGGTAAGAAGAGCAACTACAGTGGCGGTCTTATTAACCTTAAAGTGCAAACATTTAAGAAGATAATCATTTATTTGCTTTTGTCCATCTGTAAAAATAACACCATTTTGTTTGGCTTGAAGATAACAGTTTGCGAGATGCCAGACTTAACGACTGGAGCGTTAATTTTCTTTCACATTTTAGGATGTCCTGAAAAAGGTTCATGATCTGCTGAATGACAACAAGTGGGTGCGGAACGGTATATGGGATCCTAAAGAGGTACTGTATTTAAATAATATTAAAATCTTTTTTAAATAGAATTCTAGCATATTTTAGAAATCCACTCTCATTTCAACGTGAATTTTGGTTCTCTTGTCACAGACATTTAGCCTTGTTACTAATATTGTTATTGTCTGTTTTGTTGTTTTTTTTTGTTTTTGGTTAATGATAAGTTAAAAAAATATATGTGTTAGATACATTTTTAAGACTTAAATGAGTTTCAGATAAATTTTGTAACTATATTTGTGTGTCCATGTTGCTTGGGTATATTGGTATCCTCTCTTCACTCTTATGTATATTTAAAAGGGCCCAAAACACTTTGACAGGGGAACCACTTCTGATGATCAGATTGTCAACTGTTGCAACGCTCAACATAGAGTTTCCTATCATCCTAGATTGCTTATAAGTCTAAAAATGTGCTTGGAAGGTTGTGTTTTGGCTCAGGGTTTTCAGTAGGCTTTTTCTTGGAACTCAAGTCATCATCATAATTCCCTTGTCGCTCCTTATAGAGCCAGAACTGTAGCTGATTAACGTGCCAGTGATATGTAACTATTATAGAGGGATTGAATGGAGCCACAACTGTAGCTGATTAACATGCCAGTGATATGTAACTATTATAGAGGGATTGAATGGAGCCACAACTGTAGCTGATTAACATGCCAGTGATATGTAACTATTATAGAGGGATTGAGTGAAGCCACAACTGTAGCTGATTAATGTGCCAGTGATATGTAACTATTATAGAGGGATTGAATGGAGCCACAACTGTAGCTGATTAACATGCCAGTGATATGTAACTATTATAGAGGGATTGAATGGAGCCACAACTGTAGCTGATTAACATGCCAATGATATGTAACTATTATAGAGGGATTAAATGAAGCCACAACTGTAGCTGATTAACGTGCCAGTGATATGTAACTATTATCAGGGTTCGTAGCGACCTGGAAAAACCTGGAAAACGAAAAAAAAAATTCCAGGCCTTGAAAAGCCTGGAAAAATGGCTAAAAGCCTTGAATTTTCCGCATCGGACCTTGAAAAATAATACGAAATCGAAAGTTCGTTACTTTGTGTCCATTTTTTGGTTATTGATGATATTTTTCGCAACAACAGACGCGACGAGTCTAAAAATAAATCTGCGTTTACGCCATTAACGCAAAGCGCCGAAAACGAAACCGCCGAAAACTTCTGGAAATGGAAGTGCGCAAAGGGAAGTAAAAATTGTAAAGTTACCGTACAATTTTTACTTCCCTTTGCGCAAAGTTACCGTACAATTTTTACTTCCCTTTGCGCATTAAATCCATTTCGTTAACGACGTAAACGCAGATTTATTTTTAGCACTCGTCGTAAGTAATAAATTCATTTATCTCATTTATAAAACCTATTTAAATAAGTCCAGTTTATAGATAGACCTACTGTACTTGCGTCTGTATTTACAATGTAGGCCTATTTTTTACAGTTTAATTTTTAACCATGGCCAAAATTAGCCTATAAGCAAGCGTTTGAACGAAATTTCTTGGTTTACCTCTGCATACGGGAATATATTTGACACAGTTTAAGATGGTCAGGAATAGAAATTGATGGCGATTCCATATCCTATAGCCTACCCTGTTATCAGACCCATGTCCCACTGTTCATTTCACCACAGTTTTTTGGAAATAAATATATTTTGAATGCTTTTTTATTATATTTATGATGAAAAGACTTATCCCGTTCTACCTCTGAAGGGTTATAGGCTAATTAGGATAGGCCTAGGCCTACATGTTTTCAATTTCAGATAACATGAATAACCGCCGATACACGAAAGTGGCATCACATCTGTCAAATCACTGTAATTAGGATAAATGAAAATCAGCAATTTTGTGTTATTTAGAATTTTAAAAAAAATTAAATTAAATATAAAAAAAATCTAAACAAACAAACAAAACAAAACCCAACAAAAATAGTAAAGATTGGGGGGGGGAGGGGGGGGGGGGTGTGTGTGTAAAGGTCTCCAGTTAGATATTTAATAGATTTTCACTTATCATAAGTATTACCCTCCCAATTACTATATATATTACCCTTTGTTCTAGATATTGTTTGACTGTATTATGTATGCGTTTAGAATTTTGAATTGGTAAATATACATAGCTTATGCCTACTCATAAGTTATTTGTGTTCTTTTTTTTTTTTTTTTTTTTTTTAAACTAACACTACTAGGAGACCTACAGATGTGACATCATTTGTGACCAAGGAAAAAACTCTTGAGAGCTGAGATTATTTGGACTCCTTTTTTTTCAGTGAAAAGTCACCATAGTTTTAATTCAAATTTCATACGCAACAAGGGACATATTCTCTTCTGTGGTAGTTTTGATTCAGCCTTCAACTTTATTTCAAGACCTGAAATTCAGATTGGTGCATTTGGAACAGTAGCAGAAAATAGGAAGCATTTTCCTGTAGCACTGAAGAAAAAACAACTCAAATTGAAAAAGACAAATCATCCTGTGTTTTGTGAGACAGAAGATAAGGCATGCCGACAGTCACCTGGCATGATACGAAAAGATTTAACCTTATATCCACTGTTCACTCCAATGATAATATAAACAAGACAGTTAGAAAGACAAATTCTTTAGGGCAGAACAATTCAGAAGCCAGTGCTTGCAGAAAAATACAGCAAAAGTATGGGAGGTGTGGAAACTTCAGCCAACTAGGTGCAAGCTACCCCTACCCACACAGATCCTATTTTTATATTATTTCTTAGTTGAAGCTGCCCTGGTCCATGGGCACATAACCTACAACACTGCCAACTCTACAAAAAAAGATCAAAGCGAAAATCAGGATGTCAGTATGACTCTTATTGAACCTGCTATTCTTCGACGCAATGTGACACCTTCAAAACCACAGGTCACAACAACACGACTTACTGAGCACCACTTCATTGATAAATATGAAAGGGCAAGGTACAAACCAGATTGTAAAGTGTGTAAGGTTGCAGGGAACAGAAGCCAGACTTGCATGTACTGCCCAGATTGCAATGTACCTCTATGCCTGATACCCTGCTTCAAGTTATACCACACAGTCAAGGATTATCAACGTGGATCGTTGACAAAGACTCTTGCAGAGGCCTACAGCTACAACTTCAACCCCAGTTAATGAAAAAAGCAGCTCAGACTCCAACTAGAGGTACTTAACTACTCAAACATTTACAAACGCTCATTGTCAGATGCCACAGACGCCGAATACATTCAGAAAAGACAAACATGAAAAATACAGTTTTTTAAAAAACATTTTATTCCAATTTTATTAGCCTTTTATGTTGATATACGTGGTTAATCGTTAAATCAGTACGTCAATCAAGCTTATTTTATTCATTACCATCCATGTCACTAACATTTTATTGCGCTGATGTTGAACAAATTCACTAAAAACTTGGAAAAGATGTCTGTTTTTCAATCTTTTATGAATTTAAAAAAAAAAAAAAAAAGTTCTTTTTAAAGAAATCTGCAAACACCCTTGGTAATGGGAGACGGTAATGCTCCGGACTGCTGATCAGCAAAGTGATAATTATATCTGAGAAAATTAGATGAGGAAAATATTAGAGTTTCCCATCCTTGAAAATCATGTGCTGGACCTGGAAAAACCTGGGAAAAGCCTGGAAAATGCTTGAAGAAATTTGCTATGAACCCTGTATTATAGAGGGATTGAATGGAGCCACAACTGTAGCTGATTAACATGCCAGTGATATGTAACTGTATTACAGAAGGGTTGAAATGGAGCGACAAGGTCACCAATGTGGAACTGATGACAAGAACTAGACAAATGCCGGTGGAACTGATGACAAGAACCAGACAAATGCCGGTGGAACTGATGACAAGAACCGGACAAATGCCGGTGGAACTAAAGATGAGAAGAAGATGCTGGAATTGGATAGGACATACATTGAGGAAACCTGTTGATATCATTACCAGGCAGTCCTTGTTCTGGAATCCTCATGGTAGAAGCAGAGGTAGGCCGAAAAACATAGAAAAGAGAACTGGAGAGAAATGAAAATGGTGAGGAAGACATGAAAAGAACTTGAACTGATGGCACATGACAGGAGGACTTGGCATGTGTTTGTTGACGTCCTATTCTCCTTTGTTGACGTCCTATTCTCCTTGGGGGGGGCTAAAGCTTGGGGCGGATGATATGTAGCTTTAGAAGGTTTTAGGTGTTGAATTTTTGAACCAGCATCATAGTTAGATGATTGAATCTGTTGTAGCCCTGTTGTCAGGATCAACATATAAGATATATGATGATGGGGTGTGGCATGTGTAGATGATGATCAACAACGCTAGGGGTATGAAGTAACACGAACGCCACTGGTTACAGTTCCTTGACATTTATTGCACATTCACATACGTGTCCTGGAATACCATTTACATTGGCAAGCGCACCGACATAATACTAAGGCTAATATTGCCTGTAGGACATAACAAACTACAGTATTCATACACTGTCTCTCCGAACACACCATAACAATGTACAGAATGTCCTTGGTGCGGTATACACTCTTCGCACACAATAATCCCTCAAACAACTCTACGTGCGGAAAAACACCATCACACTAATACATCACCCTTCCGGTGTATATCACTTATCATTAGTGATAGGCGGCATGAACATCGCCATATAGATTCACAGAATCCTCTCCAGGCGGGACAGTACACTTCGCCTGTACTTTATCTATTATAGCTACAAGGCGGGAAACGGGTCGCCTTATTCCTCCGTAGCTCCAAGGTGGAAAGTCGTCACCTTATAATGTTCTCCATGAACATACATTTATGGCTCCAACAGGAGCGCCTCCGGCGAGAAAATCATTGCCATTAAGAAATAAGTGGATAGGATTTATCACATCATAATTATCATAATCACAACTATGGATTCTCTCAGTCACAGACTCGAGCGCCCAGCTCGGCTGCCAAACACAGAATGTCTCAGTCACCCCAGACTTGTATTCACTTTAACGCTCTCTCCCAGCGCACGCACAAGTCACAACAATGCTGACATAAAGTCAGACATTAACTCAGTAGCTGAGTTACACTTAAACAAGTGTTTACAACATCAGTTCAGTGACCCTTAACACCAACCACTATCATCATTCACACTCATGAATTCCTGTGTAATTCCTGGGAGTCTGTGAGGAGACGAATAAAGAATAAGACTATTGTTGCCACAGACAGACCATAAAAGGTGACTGATATGAGATTGTGCATGGGGCCGGCAACCTCATCATTGTTACGAATGGTTTTGTTATATTGGAGATTGAGTGATTGAAGAAGATTATTAATTCAGATCTGACCTCTGTAATGTGCATCATGCTGATTAGATGTATTGAATGTCATGGGCTTGTGCAAGAACAATTCCTCATAAATCGACTTCCAACAACTTGTAGTAAGGGTCCACATATACAGCATTTTTATTTACGAAGCATAGAATAATGTTCATGACACAATGGCATAAATGCATATATAGAATCTCCTACAGTCCGTGATACATCGTCTCATACCTGGCCTGTTTACTAGAGGTGCCGATAACGGTTAACACCTAAGTAGTGACAACCAGAATATGGAGATTAATTTTGATTACTCCCGTAAAATTCCTCTGCATAAAATTCATTGAACTTGCATACTTAAATTCGGCATCTTCTTGAATATTAGTGGCATCCTTCTCAAGTTCTTAAGCCACGTAGAAGAACTGTATAACTTCAAAAATCTTGGGAGCGATAGCATCAACGTCTTACTCTGACAAATTCATACAACAGAAGGCCTCGAATAAACGGTCTGCATACATTAGTGCAGCACCTATTACGTCATCATCACCTAGTAACGTAAACCTTATATCGCGTTCATTTATTATTAACATTGGTGCGAAAATACATCATGTTGGCCTCAGGTAGAATTGTTACCGCGTAGATTAAACTGCTAACAAAACTAAGTGTGGTCAACATGTAAAAATACATTATAATCTTCTTTAACAATCATGTAAAATAAATTGGCACAAACCACCACTGTAAGAGCTTGTGCTTTAACATAGGCTTTCTCATTGCAGTAGTAAGTACAAGCTCCATGTGGAGCAAAGCTAGATGTTGTTGATAATGAAACTCTTTGTTTACCTAAACATTTTTTTTCCCAAAAAAAGAGTACACTACTTATTAATAATTTTGTTTGGATTTATTATCTGATTTGTAATTGTAGACTTTCTTTGAAGGAAAAAAAAAATTTATCAGAGGCAAAGTAACTTAAATTTATTTTGTTTCAGATTGAAATTTTGAATCAGCATCTGTTCCTAACTTCCAAACCTGTCATTTACCTGGTCAACTTGTCAGAGAAGGACTACATAAGACGAAAAAACAAATGGTATGTTTCATGTGTCAGTCCTTTAAAATAAATTGTAGACCAGAGGTTCTAAATCGTTCTAAGGTCATGTATCTCTTTAAGATTCTGTGGAACGAACGAACTTTATTTTCAAAGGGTTGAGAATTGGGCTTGCAGGCCCGTCTGACATTCTGCCCTTTCTCTCACTTTTTATACTGAATTCCTTTATTCTCACATGCATTTTACATATCAATTTCAAGGAATTCAACGTAGTAAAGTAAAATAAGCTAATATAAGACCCTGTCCCAGAGAAATGTGCATTTGAAGAAAATATTGCATTCAGCACCCCGTGTAGTTCCCAGGTATGTCTGAAGAGATAAAGAAAGAAAAGGGCCACTGCGCCCTCAGACATGTCGTAAAAGGTGACTGATATGAGATTGTGCATGGGACTGGCGACCTCATGTAAAACAAATAGCTACAGAAGCCACAGCTGCTATAGCATGTGAATGTTCGGTGCAGGCTTCCTGCAAGGGGGCCAGTTGCAGTGGTGGCTCAGTGCTCTGTAAATAGCGCAAAGGAAATGATAATTGCATTCAGTTTACTGCACTTTATATAGAATTTCGAAGACGCAGCAAACGAGATGAATGCAGTCAGCGACCCATAGCTTGACTGCTTGCATCAGGGTCAGCGAACCAGAGCTGACCAAGACCGTACTCCACCTCCAGGTCCCAAAAAATGCCGTGCCGAAGTCGGGTGTGTCTGGCTGAAATGCGCAAATATCGCAGCTTCGCTGTAAATGGCAACACAATGCAACCAACGTCCTTTTCAGGACGAACGAGGAAGAAGAAGAAGATATAGAATTTTGCCATAGGCAGTAGCAGCATTATGTAATTATAAATGGTATTCCTTGTAATTAAAAAAAGTATTTGTTGTTGAAATGCCGAGCTAGTCGCTGTTTTGCAGCCAATGCTAAGTTAAAGAATTTACTTATGTTCCGTGGCTGTTTAGAGAGTTTATAGTTGTTTGGGGAGCCTGGCAATAGCTTTCTTCTTTCTTTGGTGAGTCCAAGGCGTGCTGCACAATCTTATCACTGAACTGTCTCCCATGGAAAGATGTATTCTTGTGATAATGATATTGCAGCAACAACAAAAATGTCAAAATAAACAACAGTTACACATCACTGACACCCATGTGTTATCGGGGCCCGAAAGGGGAGCAAAGAATAGTAACACTGTTCCCTACCACGCATGTCATAGAAAGCAATAAGGAGGGTTGGGCATGGGGCTGGTTACCCCATCCTGTAAAAAAATTTAAACCACAAAAAACTTCAACAAACATGTACAAGTCTATTAAGGAAAATAAAACACAGCCATCCAAGACAGGGGAAGGTCCTCTCGCAGGGAGGCGTATGATGCAACACAGAGAAAACCGAAAGGAGTCTATGTTACTTACTGACTAACATTCTTCTAGGAGAATCTCCAGATTGATCACCTGGAATGTTCAGACATTTAACGAACAAGGGAAAGCGGGACAAGTAGCAGCAGAAATGAGGGAATATAAAATCGAGGTTCTGGGACTGTGTGAAACAAAGTGGAAGGGGGTAGACAAGAAGAAACTCATCACAGGTGAATTGGTGCTGTCCTCGGGACATGAAGACAAAAGTTCACACCACAGTGAAGGGGTAGCTCTTATGTTATCTAAAGAAGCACAGAAAGCACTCATTGAATGGGAAGGCGTTGGACCCAGAATAATAACAGCTACTTTTAAAACAGCTAAAAAGAAAATAAATGTAAATGTCATCCAATGTTATGCACCAACTAATGACAAAGAAGAGTCAGTGAAAGAATCATTTTATACTAGACTGCAGGAAATTATGGAAAAATTAAAAAGAAGAGACATCACAATTTTGATGGGTTACATGAATGCAAAGATAGGTACAGTCAATACCAGCTTTGAAGAAGTCATAGGAAAACATGGGCTAGGAATAATGAATGAAAATGGGGAACTATTCTCAAACTTCTGTGCTTCAAATCAACTGGCTATAGAAAGCATGTTTCCACATAAGAGAATACACACGGCAACATGGATACCACCAGACCATAGAACAGAAAATCAGATTGATCATATATGCATAAACAAGAAGTTTAGATCATCATTGCAGGATGTAAATGTATATAAAGGAGCAGATGTGGCATCAGATCACTGTAACGAGTTATTATGTGTGGTGTGGTGGTTCTTGTTCTTGTAGTGTGTGTTACTGTTAATTTTCATGCATCCTGCTGACAACGCGAATGGATATGGGCATGGTCATCACAGGACATAACTGGCAGAGGAACATAAGACATCTGGTGATGGGTCCACGATACATTACGTATGACATTTATTTAATTCAAGCAATGGCAAAATTAGAGCATCTTGAAACATCAGTCTCCTGGAAACACAAGTGCATGGTCAGTCCATAAGTACAAGGTATATAGCATTCATAGTGGCATAGCATCAATATATCGTCTCATATATTCAGTCCTGGCCATTGTACTAAAAGGTGCGTGTCAGCCATCGACACCCAAGTAATGTGGACCGAAAACGTGAATGTAAATTTCTTGAATAAATACTTCTCTTCAAGGTGCGTAACTTCTTCATAAGTTCGGGACCATCTTAGAAACAAGTGGCGGCCTTCGAAGTTAAATTAATGCCACATAGAATACCATATTCCTCCGCAATTCTGGGAGCTTGAAAACACTTCTTGCTTTGACGACTTGAAGTATACGAAAGGCCTCGAATATTAGCCGTTAGAATAAATTAGCGCAAACGCATTACATCATTGACAACTGGTGACGTAATAAATATGCAGCGTTCAGTACAAGTTAAATAGCGTGCAAAAACATGAGTTACCACAAAAAGATATATTTCCTCAAATAACAATGGCTATATGCCTGTGTGTGGCAATATACCATGACATATTAACTTTATTCTTTAACAATCACCACCTTCTGATAGCCAAAGTAAAAATGAAACTCAAGAGAAATGCAACAATGCAAAGTTATAGACAACAATTTAATGTAGGACATCTAAGAAATCAAGAAACAAGACAAATTTGCGGTCACAATATCCAACAAATTCCAAGTGCTCCAACAGCACATCTGGAAGATGTAGTGAATACAGAAGACTATTGGCAGCAAATCAAAACTGTGTGAAATGAGACATGTGAAGAAATACTGGGGAAAAGGGAACGACAACAAAAAGCATGGATAACAACAGAAACCATCAATAAGATAAAAGACAGAAAAAACTAGAAAGCAGATTTAAACACAAGCAAAACCAGAAGTTCCAAAGCCAAGGCTCAAGAAGTGTACACAGAAGTAAATAAAGAAGTAAAAAGAAGTATCAAAAGAGACAAGAGAAAGTATATTGAGGAGTTGGCAAGAGAGGCAGAAGAGGCTGCAGCCAAAGGAAATATGAGAGAACTGTATAACAACACAAAGAAGCTAACAGGGAAATACAAGCAAACAAGTTGCCTTATAAAAGACAAGAATGGAAAACTGCTCAGCAATATACAAGAGCAAATGAAGAGGTTGACATAATATATTGAGGACCTTCTCAATAGACGAACTCCACAAAACCCCCCAGACATCCAGCCAGCAGAAGAAGAGCTACAAATTAACCAACAAAGGAAGAAATAAAGAAAGCCGTAAAGCTTCTAAGAGATGGAAAAGCGGCTGGACCAGAAGGCATTCCAGCAGAGGCCATCAAAGCAGATATCGACACAGCTACAAATATGTTATATAAATTACTTGGTAAAGTTTGGAAAAAGGAAGAGATACCAACAGAATGGAAGGAAATGATATCTGGTTAAGTTGCCTAAGAAGGGAAATTTACAACAGTGCACAAATTATAGAGGAAAAAATGTTACTATCAGTGCCAGGAAAAGTATTAAACAGGATTATCCTCAAGAGATTAAAAGAGTCCATAGACAAGAAACTGAGAGATGAACAAGCAGGTTTTCGACAAAAACAGATAGCCACTTCGAGAATAATAGTTGAACAAAGTCTGGAATCTGGAATGGAATTCACCACTATACATTGGATTTGTGGACTACGAAAAGGCATTTGACAATGTAGACAGAGAGTCACAAGAAATTGATGAGGCATTATAGAGTTCCCCTGAAGATCATTAATTTAGTAAAGAAAACATATGAAGACATAACATGCAGAGTTCTTCATGAAGGACAGCTTACAGAACCGTTTGGGATAAAAACAGGAGTGCGACAAGGATGCCTCTTGTCTCCATTTATTTTCTTACTAGCAATAGACTGGGTTATGAGAACATTGACAACACACAACAGAAATGGAATCCAGTGAACTCTGACTAAGCAGTTGGATGATCTGGATTTTGCTGATGACTTGGCTCTTCTGTCCCATAACCGTAATCAGATGCAGGACAAATTGAAAACACTCGATGAGAAGTCACAACAATTGGGTCTGAAAATACACAGGGAAAAGACAAAAGTAATGAGAATAAATGCAAGTAATGATAACAGGGTTGAACTTGAAGAAACACCAATACAAGATGTACAATCGTACACATATCTTGGCAGCAATATAGACAAAGTTGGAGGGACAGACAGTGATATCAAAATAAGAATACAAAAAGCAAGAGGAGCTTTCATTGCATTGGGAAATATATGGAGATCATGAGAAATTGGATTCAACACGAAAATAAGAATCTTCAACTCAAATGTGAAGTCAGTCCTACTGTATGGCTCTGAGACATGGAGAACAACAAAAACAACAACCAAAAAGCTACAGACTTTCATAAATGGGTGCTTGCGTAGAATAGAAGGATTAAAATGGTATGACAAGGTCACCAACGTGGAACTGATGACAAGAACCAGACAAGTGCCAGTGGAACAAGAGGTGACAAGAAGATGATGGCAATGGATAGGACACACACTGAGGAAACCTGTTGATAGCATTACAAGGCAGTCCTTGTTCTGGAACCCCCAGGGCAAGAGAGGCAGAGGTAGACCAAGAAGCACATGGAGAAGAGTGCTAGAAACAGGTGAAAATGATGAGGAAAACGTGGAAAGAACTTGAGATGATGGCACGTGACAGGAGGACTTGGCATGTGTTTGTTGAAGGCCTATGCTCCTTTGGGAGTGGAGGGTTATGAATGAATGAATGAACACATCACTGAAAAATGAAATACATGCAGGTTGTGCTAATAAAACAACAAAATATTAACTTTAACTAAAATTCAAGTGAGAAAGCTGCTATAGTTTTATTTGAACAAGTTTATGAATTGTGAAGAAATTCTTTGACAATGAAACATGAAACAGGTTTATTAAAACCCAGTTGGTTTTAAATTTTGTTGTTGTTAGTGTCAGACATGTTAAAAATTCTCCTAAAGATAGGCTACAGAAAATAGAGTCATTGTTTCCAAGGTTTGCTTTACCAGGCATGGGTTTGTGTCAAAACGCACCAGAATATTTTGTCATTCATAAGAGTTCATTTCATGCTATATCTGTTTCATTTCTTCTAGTGCGTAAGACAATCTTTCGCCATTTTTATTCAATCGTTAATGCTGTCAGAATCAGTGTTGAAGGGATTTGATTCCATATTTCAACTGCAAGATTGTCTGGGCAGAAGTAGCTATCAAAAGAATTCTTTAGTGTTTCAAGGTGTCTGGACATTTTGTTTCCATACAGAACATAGACATTTGATTTGACTCATCTTCATCTGGTAGAAGCCACTCCTCCAACAAAGGAAAGTTTACATAATTTTTCAGCTGCATCCATAATTATAACTGAAGTGTCTAGAGGGGATAGACTTACCCATTCAAATGACCAAAAAATATCTGTCAAGCATGCTAAGCCATGAATGACATACAATTTTTCTGAAAGTGAACTTTCCTTCTTTCAAAAAAAAAGGGAAAACTTGTGTTTGAAGATCAATTCTCTTAATACTTACTTAATTGTTCCTCTTCTACCCTGAGGTGTAGAGGTTTGCCATAGAGAGTGCCATATTATCCTATCAGCTGTCTTCCTCTAGGCCTGGTTCCAATCTAGTTCTTGGTCCTTCTGAGATTGTCTAATGTCTAGGTCTCCGGGAGGTCTGGATCTCTGGCTCATGGTTTCCCATCCTTGTTGTGGTAGCCAGTCTTCTCCCATTCTGCAGACATGGCTAAACCATCATAATTGGGACTGGTCCACTTGGGTCTGCAGGGTTGGGTTTTGAGGCCATGATGTATCGTCTGATTGTGGACCATGTATCTTCTTGTTACTTCAACCACCTGGCATTTTTGTGCTGTAGTTGGTCAGTTCTCAAAAGCCATATATATATATATATATATATATATATATATATATATATATATATATATATATATATATATATATATATATATATATATATATATATATATACAGTGCTTTAGTTCTCACGTACTGGTAAACATTTAGGACCTTAAAAATCACATAATATAATATTATATATATTTTATAAGCAAGCGAAAACTAGGATTGCCGCCACTGCTTTAGTCCATGCCATGGAGTTTCTTTAAAGTCTATGATCCCTGCAATCTGGTGCTGCCATCTTCTGCTGTAGACACTGTAGCTCGAAGTTTGCATTATTTCTGTGTGAAAGGCTACATTATTGATTAGAATCTATAGTCAATTATAGGATATTCTCTTTTCACCTGAAGTGATAGGAAGCTTCCTGTTTCCAACTTTACTCTATCCACATGATGCGACTCAACTTTTTACAACGTGGGTGAATGTGTTTCGTAATTCGTATTAATTTTACGCCATGAATTGTAAAATTACGCAGTTTTTCTCTTCCGCTCCCGCAGCTAAAAAATTAAAACTTGCGAGCAATGAATCTAAGAGTGATGCCGCGGAAGCAAATTATTTTCCAATGGATACTGCAGATGAAAGAGACCCAGAACCTGGAGAAATCAAACACATGTTTGTTGCAATGGTGAAGAAAGAAGCACAGGAAGATCTGCCCGACTGTTGGACTCTAGATAAAAAAGCTGAATTTTGTGAGAAGAATGAGAGGTTGTTGGTGAAAAATAAACATCTTGGCTGTAAAATATGCAAGGAAGTGGGTAGTTTGGGACCGGAAAGAAACAAACAAGGTATGAATATTTCAAAGCCATGGGCAAATGTTCAAATTTCTTACTTTGGTGAAAATAAAAAGGATCAAATGACTTCACTGCGCAAGAAAATTCATGAACATAAAATCAGTTCAACTCATAAGGCTGCCACTAAAATAGTAGCCACTGCAAAAGAAAACAAATTGGAAGTAGCTTGTTCACATGCATTTGAAAATAAAAAAGAAATCACTTCTACAACATTCAGAACAGCTTATAAAGTTGCAAAGAAAAATCAGGCTTTCAATGATTTTGAATCTGAAATTGATCTTCAAGAAGTCAATTGTTATGACATGGGACGTATCTACATTCCACAAATGCTTGCATTATATAGTGAAACGTATTGGAACTTAAATGAAACAAACCCTTATTCAGAAAATAATTGAATCAAATTGTAAAATTTCCCTGTTGATTGATGAGAGCACCACTATTAGCCAGTTTTCTTCTTTAATAATTAATGTACGGACAATGCTTCCTGATATGGAGCAACCCACAAATATTTTTATTGACATTGTAGAATTAGAAAATGTGTCCACACAAGGTGTTTTCCAGTGCCTGATTAATGTCCTTAATGAATTGGGTTTTCATGATGACTTTTTAAAGGAAAATCTTATTGCCATTGCATGTGATGGGGCAGCTGTGATGTTGGGTAAGAAGAAAGGAGTAGTGGCCTTGATTAAGGAACAATACCCACACATTTTGGTTTGGCATTTTGCTAACCATAGGCTTGAGCTTTCTGTTGGAGATGTTGTGAAAAAAGACTTCCCATCACAAATCAACCATTTTAAGTCATTTCTTGACAAACTGTACTGCTTATATCATCAGTTGCCCAAAAACGCCAGAGAACTTAGAAAAGTAGCTGAAGATCTAGGCAAGCAAATCTTCAAAATTGGAAGAATTTTAAGTACGCGTTGGGTAGCTTCTAGTTTTAGAAGTGTTTCTGCAGTTTGGAAAGACTATGAAGCACTCACAGCTCATTTTGTAGCAGCAAAACAGGATGAAAACAGGGATACGGGTGAAAGAATAATGTATGAAGGCCTACTAAAGAAAATTACTAGTGTTGATTTTGTTTTGGATCTTGGACTGATGTGTGATGCTCTCCAAGAATTGTCAGAGCTCAGTGTCGAACTACAAGCACGTGATATTACACTCTACACAGCTCATAATATTATATCAAGGCAGATTTGGGTGTTTGAAGACAGAAAATTTAACAGTGGACCTTATTATCGTGAAGCTTTACGAGCAGCAGAAAATTTGAACTTTCAAGGAGTCACTCTAGAGAAGAGTGTAACAAATCGACCAACCAATGTAAATCGCTCTCTTGATCCTAAAATGTTTTACGACAGTTTGAAACGACAAATGGAAAAATCGCCTGCTATCTGAAGAAGACACACAAATGCCAGAATGTTGGCCAGACAATGTCGAGAAGAATGTCACTTTTGGTGAGATTGAAGTGGAGAGTTTATGTAAGAAGCTTAGGATTCCAGAAAGACAGGTTCTAAGAGGTTATCGTCAATTCCTGACAGAGAAGAAAATGCCAGCCGGACTATTACCACTAATATACACTATCAATTGTATCCCCATTTCTACCTGTGAATGTGAACGTAGCTTCTCCCAAATGAACCTAGTTTTCACACCAACAAGAGCTTCTCTACACCTGAAGACTGTGAGTACAATGATGTTCATCAAGCTGGTTGGTCCTCCTCTACGTGTTTTTCGGCCTTTACCGTACGTCAATTCCTGGTTCCTGAAAGGCAGACATCTAGCAACTGACTCGAATAGCAAGGGAAGGGTAAGCGAAGATGGCAGCACTAATGTACTGAGCCCAATTTGGAAACTATTGTAAATATAAGGTACTAATTTGATGGGTTTTTTTTTTTACCTTGGCTTTACTGGCATAATGGGGTGGGGTGATAGAGTACCGGTAAACTTTATTTTAGAAAAAAAGCACTGTATATATATATATATATATATATATAGAAAAATATATAAATGTATATATGGGGGGGGGGGGGGGGTCCATATTATGCTGCCTTTTCTTGACAAAATTTCTTTAAAATGCAGTTTTTGAAGACCCTGACTGGGGTGTAGTTCATTTTCACAGTAATAGACCAACACTTCTCTCAGAACAGTTGGCAGGAATCTTTTACTCCAATGCACAGGCCTTCAACAGATATACCCCATTTCTCCTATCCTGTGTCATCTGTTTCAGGTCTTTCCATGCCTTTTCTGCCCCCCTTTATTTCAGTTTTCAGTTCTTTTCTCCATGTATTGTTTGTCTCTCCCTGTGGATTCCAGAACAAGAACTGCCTTGTAATGCTATCAGCTAGTTTTCTGTGTCCAGTCCAGTGCTGGCATCTTCTCACCTTTTGTTTTACTACTGTAGTACAATTATTTGCCTGCCTCTTTCATCATTTCCACATTAGTAATTTTGTTCATACCATTTATTCTTGATTTCCCCCACAGGCTGATGAAAATCAAGGAGTGGATTGATGCCAACGATCATGGTGCCACAGTAATTCTTTTCAGTGGAGCCCTGGAACTGAAGCTGCTGGATATGCAGACTCAAGAAGAAAGAGATGCTTACTTGAAAGAGCATGAGACCACAAGGTATTGATCACATTTCTGCTGTCTGTCTTTACAGTTGGTACATAATGTTACATTTTCTGACATTAATTCACTGCAGATTGCTAGTCCACCTCTATTGCTTCAGGATATCATACACTAATGAATGTCCATTCTCTTCTTCTTTGATCCTTTGCCGCCGATCGTCAAAGCAGTCAGTGGCCATTACGCCTGGTGGCATCTTGTAGGGCAACAACAAATTGATTCCACTTTGCTCGGTCGGTGGCCATCCTTCATACAGTGCCCCAACTCTGGTTCATTTTTTGCATCTCAGCCTCCACAGTCCTCCGCCAAGTTGTTTTTGGTCGGCCTCTCTTTCATTTTCCTTCAGGGGTCCATAGCATAGCTGTTCTTGTGATGGCATCGGGGTCTCTTCTGAGGACATGGCCAACCCAGCTCCAGCGTCTGCCAGCTATGATGGTGTGCAGATCTTGGTTGGTGATGGTATTCGGCCAAAAGATTCGGAGAATTTTTCTTAGGCATGTTGTGTGAAAAGAGGACAATTTCGACATTTCCTTCTCTGTAACTCTCCAGCTCTCTGCGCCATAGAGAAGCACAGAAAGCACACAGCTCTGATATAATCCTAATTTTGTGCTTGTGCTATACTGAGAGGACTACCAGAAATGAATGTCCATGGGGAAATGAAATCTAAGTGGACCTGGAATAGAATGTGTACTTGGTCCTGGTGACAGACCTGCAGATTTAACATGACTAACAAAATTAATGCAAAAAGTAGAGGACATAGACGATGTAAAGAAATACTGCACAATATGTGTTCTTGGATAAACAATGTTACTATGGAATACAGTATCATACATGTCAACAGCATTGAGCTTAAATGGTTTCCAGAATTTTAAGTACCTAGAAAGCATTGTCACAGAAAATGAAACAGGATGTTAGAAAACCAGTTGTCACCACCACTGAAACATTTGAATATCTGTATGGAAACTAAATGACTTGTATACTAGTATATTCTGACCAACATTTTGATGTCAGTGTAAAACATGATCCATATCTAAGGCATAGTAGAGAAACTCTAAAATAAATATCTCAAAACAGAAACACGTTCACTCTTAAACACGTGCGGTATTTAAAAAAATGTACTTGCGGTCGGAAATGACGTTTTGGGTGGTTTGTGGGTAGTTATAATTAGAAACAGTCTCAAACAGAGGCACGTATACTAAAGGCTTTTTAAAGTCGATTGGGCCAAGCGCGTCTAACCCCTGAGCCTTTATAAAGTCGATTGGGACTTAAAAGAGTTAATATTAATGTCAGTCTCCAGTTCTGTTCTCATTGTGAGCCTTATGACGCCAACTTCCATTTTTCATTCTTTATTTTCTTCATGTGCTGCTTTCTTGTGATTGTTTTTACTTAATACATTGAGACTTTTTTTTCTCTATGGTAGTAACCTCATACCTTCTTATCTTGGCACTAATAATAATGATTTGCACTATTCCTCTCTGTATCAATCATTTAAATGGCTGTCTCAACAGTGCCCTGGAGAAGATTATTGTGACTGGCTACAAGGCTCTGAACTTGATCTATTTCTTCACAGCTGGGAAAGATGAAGTCAGAGCCTGGACTATTCAGGTGAGTAGGAAAGTTACATCTCTTGTTTTATTTTTACAGCAGGACATGATGGTATAACGCCAGAAATGGTTAAGTTCATGAAAGCAGCAGATAGCCTAATACTCCTGAGGGTCCTACAGGCAACCTGGTGCCACAAGACCATACCAGAGGATTGGGAGATTGCCATCATAACATTCATATTCTAAGGGTGACAATAGACAATGTGGAAATCATAGAGGCATATCTCTTCTCCCTGGTAAAATTTACTATAGAATCCAGGGGCAGAGACTCAGGCGCTTGGCTGAGCCACAAATGGTTGAAGTCCAGTTTGGCTTCCAAGCAAATCAAAGTACTAAAGACCTTCTCTTCACACTCAGGCAGCTGAGTGCAAAAAGGTCATTGATTGTAAAGTTGAGATACATCTTTGTTTCTTGGATCCGGAGAAGGCGTTTGACAGGGTCCCCAGGAGCAAACTTTGGGACTGCTTGGCAAGGAAGAACATTCCAATACTTCATGCTATACAGAGCTTCTACAAGACTTGCAGAAAATATGGGAAGACGGCAAACCATAAGTCTGAAGAGTTCAGGACCAACTCTGGTGCAAGATTTTCTGTCACCTTATCTTTTCATACTCCTCATGGACAATGTCATCAAAGCATGTTAGGAGAGTACAAGAAAGTATTCACTGGGGTACTGGAGGATGAAGGCAGGTCTGTATTTCAGAGCTTGCATTTGCTGACAATGTTGACATGATTGCTAAATCAGAGGTACGTCTTCAATCCAACCTGCAGGTCTGGAAGGAAGAGCTGGAGAAGAAAGAGTTGGTTATTAGCAGCTCGAAAACAAAAACCACGGTGAAATCACGAGAGGATAAAAGGCATCAGATTCTGCTTGGAGAACAAGTCCTGGAGCAGGTCGACCACTTTAAATACTTTGAAGTTGTCATAGAAGAGTTGGCTGCCCGAAGAGTCGCAGCTGGGAGACCATAAATTGAGAATTCCTGAGCACAAGATAAATTGGCATGAAGATAAAGAAAGCTGTATACCACTCCATCTGTGTTGCAGTCTTGACTTGTGGGTGCGAGTCATAGGCAATAACTACAACCCACAAATGCTAGCTCCAAACCTCAGAAATGAGGTATCTGAGGAAAGTGGTTGAAGTAACAAGAAGAGAGATGGCCCGCAACCAGACAATACATCTTCTTCTTCTTTGATCCTTAGCTGCTGACCGTCAAAGCAGTCAGTGGCCATCACGCCTGGTGGCATCTTGTAGGGCGGCAACAAACTGCTTCCACCTTGCTCTGTCGGCAGCCATCCTTCATGCAGTGCCCCGGCTCTGATTCTTTGCATCTCAGCCTCCACAGTTCTGCGCAGTTATTTTTGGTCGGCTTCTCTTTCGTTTTCCTTCTGGGGTCCATAGCATAGCTGTTCTTGTGATGGCATCGGGGTCTCTTCTGAGTGCATGGCTAACCCAACTCCAGCGTCTGCCATTTATGATGGTGTGCATGTCCTCTTGGTTGCTCAGAGTAAGCAGTTCTTTGTTGGTGATGGTATTCGGCCAAAAGATTCGGAGAATTATTTTTAGGCAGATTGTGTGGAAAGAGGACAATTTCAATATTTCCTTCTCTGTTACTCTCCAGCATTCTGCACCATAGAGAAGCACAGAAAGTACACAGCTCTCATATAATCTTAATTTTGTGTTTGTGCTGTACTGAGAGAACTTCCAGATGTTGTTTAGACTAACAAAGGCTGTTCTTGCTTTGTTCATTCTGTTATTGATGTCTTTGCTTGCTCTGCCATCTGGTGTTACTATGCATCCCAGGTATGTGAAGGTGTCTGTCTGTTCCAGTTTTGATTCCTTACTGTTATGGGCTCAGGGTTGCCCACATTGAGTGTCATGACCTCTGTCTTCTTTAGATTGATGTTCAGACCCACCTGCTGGCTATGCTTATTAAGTCTATCCATTTTTTCCTGGATGTGTTGATGAGAATGTGCGAGTAGTGCAACTTCATTTGCATATTCCAGATCTTCCAATGTAGAAAACGTAGTCCATCTTATTCATCTTGGACTGCCCTCTCTTGTCTGACGCATCACCCAGTCTATGACTGTTAAAAATAAAGTGGTTGATAAGGAGCATCCCTGTCATATGCCTGTCTTCACCTCAAAAGTTAGGTTTCTGTGCCCAATGCTACATGTAAAGTTGGCATAGAGGCTTTTTATGATGGACACTATGCAGCTTGGAATTCCATAAGCCCTCAGTATTTTCCATAGACTGTCCCTATGTATACTGTCAGACAATACATCATGGCCTCAAAACCCAGCCCCTGCAAACCCAAGTAGAACATTCCCAATTATGATGGTTTGACCATGTCTGCAGAATGAGAGAAGTTCGGCTACCATGACAAATATGGGCAACTAATTGCCAGGGATCCTAACCTCCAGGATGACCCAGAGTTCACTAGGAATACAACATTAGATGATCTCTGTGTAGATTGGAACCAGGCCAGGAAAAGGCAGTCGAAAGGATTGTATGGCACTCTCTGGCAAACCTCTGCACTCCAGGGTAGAAGAAGAACAACTAAGTAAGTAAGTTTTATTTGTAAATAGTTGGGAAATATATGGAAATCAAAAGAAATCAAGTCCAACCAAAAAGATAGGAATATTCAACTCAGATGTCGAGTCGATCCTATTGTATGACTCAAATATTTTGGCCATGTGAAAAGACATACTACCTTACTAAAGACAATAATGGAAGGAACAGTTGAAGGCAAACAGCAACATCAAGAGATGGACAGGAAAAAGCCTATCATGGTGCACCATGAAGATAAGAGATAGAAGACATTTGGGATCCATTGAAGCCGACCCTCGATATGGAGATGGCAGCTGGTGATGATGATGGCTCTGAAACTTCATAAAAAAGACGCTTACTCAGAATAGAAGGATTGAAATGGTAAAAGATCACTTGTGTGCAACTGATGGAAAAGAACCAGACTAACATCAGTGGAAGTAGGGGTAAGGAGAAAATATGGCGTTGGATGGGATTCAAATTAAGAAAACTGGTGATAGCATTACAAAAGTCCCTGATCTGGAATCCCCTGGGCAAGAGATACAGAGGGATCCCTCAAACACAAGAAGAGAAATGAAGACGTAAAGATCTTGAGCAGATGGCACTGAAAAGGAAGTCTGCGGTTTTTCTTTTGAGGACCAGTGCTCCATGGGAAACTGAAGGGTATTGATTGATTGATTGATTGATTGAGCTCAACGGATGATTTCATTTATAAAATAAAAACACAGATATTATGTTGTTCTAGGGAACATATTTAGGAGCATTGTGGGGCAAAGTCTTTTACAGACAGGGGGTATGATGTGCTGGTGTTGTGGGTAGTGGGTTTCCCCCCTTGCTTCACCCTAGGCCTAGTGAATTCTTGTTCATGAAAGGAGCGACCATTGCGGTGTTAGTCTCTTGGCCTAGCAAAACTTCTCATACCCCAAGATCGTTGTGCGTGGTGAAGAGCCACACCCTCCTCGAGGTAGTCCTGGTAACTGAGGATGCGAATCCTCAGGCTAAACACAACGGATCTAGAGGAGCAAACCTCGATAATAAAACCGGTGCACTACACCGTACACGCCCTCTGTGGGTGGGAAGGAGCCAGATAGATACTGAACAAGTCTTGGGAGTGGAAACGAGTGTGGACTGCTCCCTGAAGATCGGAACCCATCGTACAGGCACAGAGACTCAGGACTTGACGATCCTATTGCCTTCGACTCTTGGTCACATGCCTAGAGCCTCGGAGAACTCGGCGTAACCAGCAGGCAATTTGGTGGCGGGGAAAGAGCACTGTGAGCCCTACCTTGGCTACGTATCACAAGGAGACGCAGAAACACCCCCTTTATCTCCCCCAGAGCTGGCACAGTACACTTCTGGCTTCTACCCGGGGCGGTAGGAAATCCACATCAAACCTGGCAGAGCAAGTCCTCCATCAGATGCGGCCGATGCTGGGCCCACTGGCACGTGGACACGTCCCGATCCCCATCGAGACTTGCCCGGGGAGCCCACCCCGGCTCAAAAAAGCAGAGAAGGCCACTCTCCAAACCTCCGATGTCTTGCGGGCAGTGTTAGGATGTGCAAGAACATGGACAGGAAGACTCCACAACTTCCCCACTGAAGACACGCCCACGGCGACCGTTGCCTCAATTGGCTGTGTGTGGTGTACCCGGAAACGGGGCCTCCCAGTACTGAGGCACAGTTAAGTCCCCGATGTCACTTATCGGTGCAGAGTTGAGAGAGATGGCTGAGCATCACAATCCCCCCTGTGTTGCAGCATGATGAGAACCCAGCATTGCACACTGAGCTTGGGGGGATCACTTGGGCACCAGACTTAATACTGGCTCTTGACTGGATGGCCGCATGCAGGAGATTTCTACAATGGAGGGTTGGCAGGTGGTGGGTATCTGGAAGTGGCTCTGTGCAGGACGTGAGGATTCCTTGGGAGAGCCCAGAACCAGAGCACAGCATTGTGCAAGCTCTGCATAGTTGGAGAGCCCCCTGGATGACGGGGAATGCACAGTGTGCTACCCCACCTATCCCCAACTGCTAACTTAGAACCAGAAGTGGGGTCCTCTGTATGCGTGCCAGGCCAGGATAAAATGCCTGGGAAAGAGACTGGAGCTCAGAACTCCCTAACTCAAAGTTGCAGGATGGCAGAAAAGCCATGGGAAAGACAGGGCTATTTTGAAGATAACGCAACCATATTTTCACCATACGAGCTCGGACGCCGCCTCGGTAAACAAGGTCCGCGCAGAGCAGTGACACCCCCAGGCTGCTTGCGAATAGTCTACTACTGGGAACATAAACAGATTAGGGATGAGCCCACTCTCCCGTTGAACAGGTGCTAAAGTCATAGATACTGGGCCAGAAGGCGCACCGGAAACCACAGTATCACGCAACTCGCTTTTTTTTTTCTATGGAGAGTACACCGTCAAATAAATCTCGTACTGGTGCTCGCCCTGTGGAGCTCCACCAGGCAGGTGCAGTGCCGGGCTCTGAGCCTCGACAGAGCCCACCCTCAGCTACTGGAGGACCCTCTAGACCGTCTTGTGGAGTCAGCAGACGGCGGAGGAGAACTACTGACCAAAACAAAACAGAAAAAGAGAAACCCAGAGTGCCACTTGTCATGATGCACTGGAATGCAGAGGGAGTGAACAGCAAGCAGGCTGGATACAGCAAAAAGACAGAGCTGGAAAACATCTTGTATGAGAAGCAAGTCAGTGTTTGCTGTATCCAAGAGACTCACTTGAAAGCAGATCAAACCTTTAAAATAAGGGGATATCAATGCTTCAGATCCGACAGAAAAGATAGACGAAAAGGAGGAGTACTTACTCTTGTAAGGAATAACATTCCTGCACACGAAAGGAAAACCTTCATGGATGGAGCAGAATATTAGCTGTTGCAGATAAAGGTAGACAAGATGGAAATAGAACTCCTGAACTATTACTGTCCGAACAACAAACCCCTGAGTCTCAGCTCTATACAGGTACCAGCCACCAACTTTATAGCAGTTGGAGACTTTAATAGCCACTCCCAGAGCTGGGGCTATAACCATCTGGATCACAGAGGTGAAGAGGTTGAAACTTGGCAAGATGATCACTCCCTAATCCTAGTCAATAATGCCACAGATACTCCTACCTTCTACTCCAGAGGATGGCACACAACTTCAACACCAGATCTTGCCTTCTCCACACCAGATATAGCTGGATCTATTAGTAGAGAAGTAGGAGACCAACTAGGGGGAAGCGACCATCGCCCAATCTTTCTTACTGTCCAGAGTGCAACTCTCAGTACAGGCCCAGCCATTACAAGATGGAACTACAAAAAAGCCAACTGGGGTTTATTCAGGCATCAGGTGAACACGCTGCTGTCTACTCTCAAGGTACAGAACAGAGACATTAATGAAGTGGTAAAAGACTTCAACAGATGCATACTACAAGCTGCAAAAGAAACCATTCCCAAAGGATGCCGGCGTAACTACATACCATACTGGTCCAGCACACTCCAAGAACGTCAGGAAGCTATGGACAGGGCTAGAAAGGACGCAGAGTCTCAGCCTTCACTTGAAACTCACAACAAATGAAAAAAGGCTGTAGCAGAGTTTCAGAGAACAAAGCTAGAAGAAAAACGGAAAAGCTGGAGAACTAAAACGGCATCGCTGAACCTTGAGAAAGACGGCAGGAAACTTTGGAGATTAGTCAAGTCTCTAAATGAAGAGCGTTCCTCACCTAGGCAGACTATCACATTGGATGAAGGTGGCAAACTTTTCAGAGGAAAACAAGCTGCAGACTTGTTTGCTAGAAGATACAGTTCAGAAAGCAACTTACCCATTAACATAGATCATCAGAGAGAGATAAGAAAAGAAATACTGGCAACCATGGGACAGACAGATACTCCTGCCCCAATGAGGGAACCCATCACACTAGGAGAACTACAGAAGGCTATTTCCAAGCTTAAGTTTCAAAAGTCACCTGGCCCAGACAAAATCAGCAACGAAATGCTAGTAAATCTGAGCTCAGCAGCAAAGACAAAACTGCTTGAGATATTCAACCACAGCTGGTTGAAAGGAACGGTACCCCAAGTATGGAGAGAAGCCATCACAATACCCATACTAAAGAAAGGGAAATGTAAGACCGAGGCTGCAAGTTACCGGCCAATCAGTCTCACAAGCTGTGTTGGGAAGACTATGGAGCGAATAGTCAACCACAGATTGAAATGGTATTTAGAGTCTGAGCAGATCCTGGTGCCGGAACAAGCTGGATTTAGAGAATGCTACAGTATAGAAGACCAAGTTACTTACTTGTCTCAAGCAATAGAAGATGCCTTCCAGGAGAAGAAAAAGGTCCTAACGATCTGGGTCGACTTCAAGCAGGCCTTTGACAAGGTGTGGAAAGATGCCTCATTGCAAAACTTAGGAGAAGTGGAATCCAAGGCAACATGATGAAATGGATCCAGTCATACTTGCATAACAGGAGAACTAGAGTCACTCTTGACGGTCTGCAGAGCAGAAAAGTGTTGCTCCATCAGGGGGTACCTCAAGGAGGAGTAATTTCCCCAACACTCTTCCTTGTTTACATCAATGACCTGGTGAAAGATCTCCCTGCAGGAATTAAAGCTGCCTTATATGCAGATGACCTAGTACTCTGGTGCGCTGATGAAAATGTCACCACAGCAAATTATAGAATGCAGCGGGCAGCAGACATGCTAGTGTCATGGGCAGAGAAATGGCTTATCACAATAAACACAGACAGAACCTCCACAACACTGTTCTCCCTCGCCCCCAAGGACAAATCAGCTAACATACACCTGGGGACAACCGTGATCAAGGAAGAAAGCTACCCCACCTATCTTGGGGTGACATTTGACCAAAGGCTTACATGGAATAAGCATATTGAAAATGCAGAAGGAAAGGCCCGAAGACGACTAGGCATACTCAGAAAATTAGCAGGTACCAACTGGGGGAGCAAATGAACGAAATCTAAAGAAGATTTATAATGGAGTAATAAGACCACACTTAGAGTTTAGCTCAGCAGCATGGTCATCAGCTGCTAACTCACATCTGCAGTCTTTGGACAAGGTGCAAAATCAAGCTCTCAGGCTCATTACAGGAGCCATGAAAACTACACCAATAACAGAGATGCAGAAGGTTGCTGGATTACAGACATTGTCCCATAGAAGAGACACAAAAACCATGATCCAGATGGAAAAGTACAACAGTATGCCAATGCACCCAATGAAGGCAAGACTAGATGATCTGGCATTGGGACGTCTAAAGCGTAGCAGCTTTGTGCATCGGGGGGAAAAGACTTATAAGACAGCATCAAGAAGACCTATCCATGAAGACAACACCACTGAAGCCCACCCTGTACCATGGGAGCAGGCCAGCAGTGCCCTCCAAATTAATACATCAGTCAGTGGTCTCACAAGTGGATGTGAGTATAATGATCTGCAAAAAACGAACTGCTACATTGAGTATGATCCAAGAAAGCTATCCCGATCAATCATGGATACATGCCTATACAGATGGATCAGCAACTAATGCTGTTAGGAATGGAGGTGCCGGTATCTTTATCTCATATCCTGACAACCACTATGAGACTAGGCACATTCCCACTGGTAAATTCTGTACCAACTATACAGCTGAGGTTCAAGCTCTAGAGCAAGCTGCAAATATGATTTATAACACCAACTCTGACTGCCACCAGGTAGTCATCCTCACAGATGCACTGTCTGTCCTGCAAGCTCTCAAGGGTGGTAAACTCCCGCATCTGAGAAATGAACTAAACAAGGTAGCTGCCAAAAAGAGAACCATACTTCAGTGGGTACCATCTCATTGTGGTGTACCCGGAAATGAAAAGGCAGATAAACTTGCATAAAAAAAGGGAGGAGAATGTGAACAAGAAGATAATGAAGTCACATACTTTGAGAAAAAGAGAGCTATCCAGACTATCAGAAGAGAACAGAACCAACCCAAAGACGACTATCACACTCTCGACCGGCAGGGACAGATAACTATTTTTCGACTCAGGACAGGGCACAACAAACTGAATAAACACATGCACAAGCTACGATTGTCTGCTTCACCACTGTGCACATGTGGATTAAACGAACAAACTGCTGAGCATGTTCTACAGGACTGTCCTTTGTATGACCAGTTAAGAAAGATATACTGGCCCAATGACTCAACACTAAACTCAAAGCTATATGGAGTTAAAGAGGAACTTCAAACAACAGTCGAATTCATCATGAGAACTCGTCTGACGGTGTAATCATCAAAGATGCGATCGCAAGAAGAAGAAGAAGGAGCATTGTTATAAAATCATGTGTATAACCTTATGATAAGAAACAGGTGGAAAGAGATGTCCGTCGAAGTCAGACTGGTGCCGCTTCAAAAATTCAAAGATTTGTTTGCAGATTCAAAACCTTTCCTTGTTTCAGAAATTACTGTCTGTGGTGGAAAAGTTTTCCTTCTCACCTCTTATATAACTACTGCAATGGTCCCCTTGTGGACAGCCTGCACCAAAATATTAATGTACTCTTCCAGTTGTGGATTCTGTAGCGGTCTGTTTTATATGATTAGGTTGCCAGCCTTTTATACAGCCTCATGCTGGTTGCCTTTTACAGTATGCCAACGCAAGCAGTAATCCTGTTCTTTCTTGGCCTCATCCAAGACCCTTAGAATGTAAATGGGGCATGAATATTGTTAAAATAGCAGATATATTGCCCAAATATAAAAGACCCTTAGGTATCAGATCATGGCTGATTTTTTGGTCTCATATATATTTTGCATATGGACAATTATATCGGGTCTGCTAGAAATTCTTTTAAACATATAGACCATTTTATTGGGTCTACTAGAATTTTTTTAAAATCAAGTTGGAAAAGTTTTCACTCTGGCTACAGGTTTAAAACTCTTGCAATTTCAGGTGGGCACAAAGGCCCCTGGAGCTGCTGGGCGTATCCATACTGACTTTGAGAAAGGTTTCATCATGGCAGAAGTTATGGCTTTTGACGATTTCTTTGAGCACAAAACAGAAACAGAAGTCAAAGTAAGTACTACATATTTGAAAATCATGGTAACGGTAAAGGTAGTCTTTTAGCAGATACTGTCATAGGGGAGTCAAGTGTTAGAGACTTCATTATAGGTCCAGTATCAAGAGGTGGGGTGACCAGTTCCCTTCCTTGCTGCCTTTGTCTTCCCTAACTCAAGAGCTGAGTCATGTACCCATTTACAACATGATAGACCGGAGAGGAAAATTCTCCAAATTATTTAGCCAAACACCATCACCAACCAATAATCGCTTATCCAGAACAACCAAGAAAATATGTGTATCGTTATAATGAGTAGATGCTGGCATTGGGTTGGTCATGTCCTCAGAAGAGAGAATCCGTATGCCATCACCAGAATTGTCATTATATGGACCCTGGAGGGAAGGTAAAAGAGAGGCCAACCAAATATGACTTGGTGGGGTACTATGGAGGCTGAGATTTAAAAAAAAAAAAAAAAAAGCATGAACCAAAGTTGGGGCACCATGTGAAGGGTGGCCATAGACAGCTTGTCTGTATGAAGTCTACCTGTCTCCATTTATTTAGCTGCAAATGCTGTAATAAGATTTCTATAGTCCGTTGTTGATGTTACTACATTTTTTATAGATTTTTAAAAAGGGCCTGGTCAACTTCTCCTGAAACAAGCTTATTCTCAGTAAGCTCATAATTTTTGTTACAGCTTTAAGAGGAACATTTGCTGTCCTGATTTAATGGTTTTGAAAGCCATATATATTGCACACGGTTAACTCCAGGAGTGCTCTGATCTCTGTTAGATCACACAAGGAGGATCTCAGCACAGTGCACACACTCTGTAGCACTGGCGCGGATCCCGATGTGTGTATACAGAAATCACACATTCTATAAATATTTTTGTGGTAGGTAGGTTTTTCTAATTTTGCTAGGGCAGCAGCCATATGGCATACTCTTTATGAATTCCAACTGCCAAGGGATTTTTAAAGTGCGCAACTTGCACACAGGACCTCCTATTTTTTCGCCCTTATCCGAGAAGGCTGGGCATCCGATCTCACTACTCAGGAGATTAGGGGGGAGGATGACATCATTAGGACCCACTGGTTCTGAAGAAATTTCCATTAAATATATTCCCTGTGCTGGGGACCGAACCCAGTACCTTTAGAATTAGAGGTGACAGCTTAAACTCCTTGGGAAGATGAAAAGTAATGTGTATGTTTTTTTTAATTAGGGAAAGAGCCTTGTAGTGATTTAAAAGAGTGAAGAAGTTCAAATACAGCATTTGTTCCATCAACAGTAAAGCTATACAATACTTTTTTTTTTTTTTTGGTTTGTTCATTTCACTTGTAAACATTTCGCGAAAAAAAGAGACTGATAGGCCTTAGTAATAAATATTGAAACACTGGCCTAAACCACAATGTCATCTTTACTTTGGACATGCTTTTAACCATCATTGTTATCTCTCATCCCAGGCTCATGGAAAATATAAACAGAAAGGCAGGGATTACACTGTCCTGGACGGAGACATTATTTTCTTCAAGTTCAATGCTGGTGCTGGACTTACAGGGAAAAAGAAATAATCGGTAAAAATAATGTGTTTTAAATCACTTATATTTGCATACTCTGCTGCTTTGGTTGTTAGTTCTAAGGCAGGGTATGAGGACCCCCCCACTCAGCTGAAAGCATGTTTTCCATCCCTATCTGAACTGTCCAATTGTGTTGAGGCTTTCATTTCTTCTTCAAGATTAGTAGACTGGAGGGGTGTGGAAGTAAATTATTTGTACTGTCATTCACTGTGTGTAATAGTTAATATTTCGAGTTACTATATTTGTGAATAAAATAATTGTGTATGTGTGCATATTTTAAGTTGGGAAGGGTGGAGGAGGGTTTTGCTTTTATTAGGAGAAGACCAGAAACAGCTGAATAACTGAATAGTGTTTTGTTTTTGCTTTTATTTTCTTTTTATATTTAAGTAGCAGCTTTGTGGACTGATTTTTAAATTCATATTGGGTTGGATGTTCGAGAAGTTTGTCATTTGTGACCAAAAATAAAAAAAGTAATTCATACCAAACTGGTTTTGACATTATGAGACAAAAACTTAAAATACTGAAGACTGTCTATAAGTGAAGATAATGATATCACGTTGACAAAGGATGACTCAGACAAGAAAAGATTCCCAGCAAAACAACTGTGGAAGATATCCAAAGAAAGTAAAGAAGGTCCATAGTTCAGGCATGCCAGTACACGGAACAGCTTTTGTAAGGTGTCACATAATGGAAGAAATGAAATAACCAATGTTATAAAAATCTGCCATCACAGATTATCTGTTTCCTTATAACTGCAATTCTGTATCCTTTTATCTGAACACCCAAAAGCCAAAATATTGTGAAAATTGAATGTTTCTTTGAGCGACATCTGGACACTGAAAAAAAATCTGGTTTCCAAAACACAGGCATCCCCGCCAATTTCAGTTAAAAAGATGTGGACCTAGACAATTTAATGGTGCAAAAGTCAGAAGTTCCGAGCTAGTAGAGTGTTGGGTGAAAGCTCGAAATTAGTATATTTTTGACAGTCTCAGATAACATTAATTTAGATCTTGAAGGCAGTGTCAGATGACAGAACTAAACAGTTAGATAGATATTTAACTGTTGTTCTGGGTTTGTTACAGTGTGTTGTCTTGTCATATATATTTAATATGCATGAATGACAGCTGTCATGTAAAATAAGGATGGATGTCAGATGACATGATAATCATAATGAAGATTAAAAGAATACTACCTCCAGTGTCATTGATCGTGATCCAAAGAAGTAATTTTCAGATCTTGATGTGTTAAAAAAATAAATATGTGACTAGAATTTAACAACAGACACAAAATTTCAAATAACATCTTGAAGTATTAGTTCCTAGATGTCCCATATCTTTAGTTCCCAGGTGGTTTTTCTCATTATCTTATTGTATATGACTTATGTGACGTAAGGAAATAAAGTGCATTATAACTCTTCAGCGTGTTTTTTTAGTTTCGGTAAAAATAGTCCCGTAGCAGAAACTGCCTTAAGTGAGTCTTCTTCTTCTTCGTTCACCCTCAGATGTCAACTTGAATAAGTTCAAAGAAAGCAGTGGTCAGCCTAAGGCTGTTGATATCTCCGTAGATTTTCTCCAGGAATTGTATTGGTGATGGCCATATGCGTTTTCTCTGTTCCTCATATGTTGGGCACCTTTGAAGCAGATGTTCGGCAGTCATTTTATCAGTGCCACAGTCACACTCATCAGTAGTTCCTATCTTTAATTTGTTGAATAGATGGTATCTCGATCTGCTATGACCTGTGCGAAGTCTGAAGATTACCACTTGTTCACTTCTGCTGAGCTGGTAATACGGATCATTTTTTGTGTGGCCTGGATGCTCTTCTTCCCACTTGTGCCTGTACCTGCGCTTGATAAAACTCTTGGCCTCCTCATAGGTTATATTTGTATCAAGTTGAGGAAGCTTTCCCCCTTCCTTTGCCAATCTGTCAGCCTCTTCATTCCAGGGATGTTGCAGTGAGAAGATCCACTGTATCACGACTCTTTTGTATTGCTGACATAGTCTGTGAAATGTTACTCTTAGGTCATCCAGTTCAGCATTACTTTCTTCTTCTTCTTCCTCGTTCGCCCTGAAAAGAACGGTGGTTGCGTTGTGTCTGTTTACGCCGTAGCTGTGATATCTGCACCTTTCGGTCGACACATCCGACTTCAGCACGGCATTTTTTGGGACCGGGTTTGCCTTCCCTCTGCGATCCATACTCGCTCAGCCAGACTGCACTGCTGCAGACTGTTTCCAGGACCACCACGTGGAGGTGGAGTACGGTCTTAGTCAGCTCTGGTTCGCTGACTCTGATGCAAGCAGTCAAGCTATAGGTCGCTGACTGCATTGTAATCACTGACAGTGCATCTGAGAAGATAGCTACTGGTCTCTCGGAGCTTTCTTCTGTCTTTAGAATTTCTGATGCAGTTTTGAAGGCCTCTGCTCTGAAGTTACTTGAAAATTTCCCTGTTGCGACTGCTATCTTTTTTTGTGTGCCATTGCTTAAGCTCAGGAAGACTCCTCCACCCCCATCTTCTGTTGCATTAGTTGCTGATCCATCTGTCTATGCATGGATCCAGGTGTTGCTTGGGTAATGTTTCTCTATATATACTCTCCTTTCTGTTTCATTTTGGCTGTTCTTTCTCTCAATACCTTAGGTAGTGAAGTGTTAGAGACATTACCAAAACTAGGTCTCAACTTTTATGTGGCAGAGTGACCAGTTCCCCTCCTTGCTGCCTTTGCCTTCCATAACTCAAGAGCAGTCATACACCCAGTTTTACAGCTAAGAAGCCTTGAGAAGAAGGCACACTGACCACTCTGTTCAATGTCCGCGGTAATTATATGCATTTCTTTGATGATCCAGTGTAACAAAGAATAAATGGACTGGGAAAAGGAAGACTCCAGCAGAGTAACTTTGTAGAATCAACAAGCACAAAGATGACAGCAGATCCTATAATGCTGGGGTTACCACCAAGTTTTCTGTTTGGAGAAAAACAGCTTCCCAAAGATTAAATAGAATATTCCCAATGCTGAAAGAACATTCAAACAAAAGGGCATAGAAAAGCTTTAACACTTTGCTGACCAAATTCGACAATCATCGAATTTCCGCTATTTACCCTAGCTGACCAAATTCGACAGGAGTCGAATTCATAAGACTAAGAAAGCGACAAGGCAGCGGCGTCGATAATTTTACGAAATAAGTCTCATCCAAGTATTTGTAGCACTCCAAAATGGCTGCGCCCATGAACGGTATTGTGTAACGATGTTATTAGCAGAAATTTGATTACAATTTTGTTATTTCTTAGTACAAGAGCCCATTCATTGTTTTCATAATGAGTGATGACGAAAACCAGACTTATAACAGAGATGATTCTGACTCTGGCAGTGAGTCTGGGGCTGAAAGTGATATCTCATTGCTAAGTAGAGATGGAACATTGAATAATAACAGTAGCGACACCGAAATCGGAAGTGATGTAGGTAGACCTGAAGCAGGAGATGGGCGTGGCACAAGGGACCATAGCAGGACTGCCCATCAAAATAATCCTTGGAAATGGAGAAAGCTTGCTCAAAATGAACTTATTGAGCTTGACATTCTTCCTCCATATGAAGAACAAGGTATCAAAACAGACACAGCTGAATTAAAGTCTATTGTTTTTTTTTCCGGACACTGCCACAGATCTGATCACTGACGTAGTGAATAGGTACGGAGAAAATCACCTCGCTCAGTACACAGGAAAAGCTAAGTAGAATAAGCGCACTAGGACAAAACTGATGCAGTTGAAATTTCTGCATTCATGGGCCTTCAGATCGGCATGGGAATGCGTTGTAAACCGGCTGTCTCAGACTGTCACGAGTTGGATTTAAGTTAGAGTTATGCCCAAGTATAGGACAAGACCCTAGTGTGAGAAAAGACTAAGATAATAGATTAATTATGAGAAATGACAGTGAATGTAGTAAGGTGAGTCTATTGGCCCGAGGAGGATAACCGAAATTAAATCTTCCTCGCCAAATCGTGACTAAAGAAATGCTATAAACTCACCACCTCTGGCTACCTTTAACAGACTAAAGGAGATAAGGTTAAACTAACACTACAGACACCACTGTACAGACAACAGTTAAGGACTATACAGTGACGAAGCTGATCCAGTGAACATTAAATAAGTTTATTATACAAATCCACATAAGTTTATAACATAGTAACAACAATATATATATAACGTGCCAGGTTTGCACTGCCCTGGAAAATAAAAAGAGGACTCAATTTAAATTTATAAGACACATCAAAATATGAACCCAACCACTCTCACTCATTCATTCACCTTGCTGGGGAAACAAAATCAGAATGATTACTTAGATTCTTACTACCATCTAATTTAGTGGCCCTCAACTGTAGCCACCACTCTCTATTACACTACTATCTCTAAAGTCAATGGCTGCTGACCCTTCATGAAGACTATCTGCACAGCTGCTAACTCTGTCAGCGGTATACGCCACTAAGTCACACTCTGCACTGCTATGTAATAGACTTTTTCTCTAACTCTAAGGCTCAGAGGCTATCCTCTAAGAATAATATGAGACTCTGCAGGTCCCTGATCTATTTTTCACCATCTCTCTCCACTTCTGCCTTGTTGCTCTCGTTTCATTTCAGCAACCGGGAAATTATATCCCTTTCTTCCTGGTTCTGACTCGTACTTCTGATGACTAGGCCCTTGCCGTAGACTGTAGAGGCTTCTCTATTTGGCGAAAAGAAAGCTGATTCTCCCTTGCTATGTTACCCCTCATTTGGGTTTAGGCCCTTCGGTATTGTTACCGAGGCTAAAAAACGACACACCAACCCGCTTGCTTGGGTTCGATGGGTGTGTATATGAGCTTAGAGCTCCGGGTCTTAAGAAAACCCTTTTCACTGAAGACTGCGTCGCTGTCTCGACCTGCTCTTCCTCGCTCCCTCTCTCTGGGGCCACAATACTCAGAGCCGATACCCCTCCACGGTACAAGCTCTTACGCCTCTGGCGTTTCCTCGACTTTTCTCTCTTGAGAAGACTGGCTACCTTTGCCAGCTGTCAGGAACAAGATTTATTGGCAACCCCCGCTCTTCGGGCCGTGACCACTGCTGTGGACACAAAAGACATGCCACTCTGTACTACAATACCAAAATACTTCCATATAATAAACTTACATATAAAACGTAAACAGTGGATGCTTCAGTCACACTCCAATCTAGCACAAACATGTAAACACCCAAAACGCAGACTGCTTCACCATTTCCCCTTTCATCTTGTGCACGACAATACATAAATATTTCCTGACCCTGGGTCAGCTATTCCCATCAACTCCCTGCCTGTCTAGTAAACCCCAGACTCACTGATCAATACTAATTATACACAGCTTGCCTCAGGCCTTAAACATTAAAAACAGGTAGGGGAACCTCCCGTACTTAGGCCTACTTTAACTCTGTAAGCGGTCTCAGGACCTTATCATCGTTTCCCCCTTATGATAAAAATGCACCACAATTAACTGCACATCAATGTTTAAAATTCACCATTACATTTATATATTACATCTCTATACACAGAAATATATCTATCTCTATAGACTATATTTCCTAGAACTCATTAAATTCCATAACACAAAAATCAAATACTACTCTGCATAATATTTAATTACACAACCACTTAAGGCACCATAAATTTCCCGTTCACCTCTACCCCACGTGGTTTCCCTGAAATTATATTTTAACTCCCCCGATAGAAAAATAGTTAATATCTACTCTATCCATCCAGAATTTCTACTCCAATAAATCCCGGTAACCACGTGATTAACTTTTCCCGAAAAAATCCGTTCCCGTATTTTATTAGGAGACTTATCAGAATTAATCTCTCAATGAAATAAAATACACGTGCTTCAGAATATTCTGTAAATTAATATAAACCTAGGATGCGTGTATTTCTACAGACTTTCTATTAAATCTACGGAGCACACCTACGTAATATCTCTTTATCACTCATAGACACTGTAGAAATAAATGATGGCGTTACAAAAAAATAAATTAAATTAGAACGGACTAAGGCTCTATTAGAGAACTAGATTTAATTACCACGCTACTTTAAATTACTGACATACCAAATATTGCGTTCAGCGTTAGAAGCCGACAATATGCTTGGATACACGACCCGGGCTTTCTGCATACTAAGAGACCCTAAACTGAAAAACGCGTTATTTATTTTAGATTTAACCACGCGGACCCCCGACCTACTTGAGGCAAGGCGTCTCACTACAACCAATAGAATTAAAGATTCTCTAAAATTTTCCATGCGCTCATCTCTAAATTTAGACCCAGTGTATTCTTGCTTCCTTTAAATGCGCGCGTATTTCCGGCTGCGTAACGTTACCTAACGTCGTCCGCTAGCGTGGGCAGAACAAAATGTGATTCGCTCCAACTTACGTTGGACGTAACCTGGGTAGGGGTCATCTCCCCTTCCCCACGAAAAATGACCGCGATAAATTTAACAACGCAACAAAATGGAATTTCAAGATCGCGATATTTAGAAATAGGCCGACTGGTGCCATTCAATACTAACTTACATTAATCCCTAAAGAAAAAAACCCGCAATTACTTTACCTACAGAAAAAATCTAAACACCCCTATTATTCAGAGAGAAAAAGAATACTTCCCAATCTTTAATAGAGGGAAGACAAAAATGGCAAACTCAATAGTTACGAAGAGAAAACGAAATGGGGCCTATTGAAGACTAAATCACAGTAACTCCATCACATTACCCCACCCTTCGAGGTCGGAGCCTGCCGATCTAATTTACTGTGGTCTTGGTGTTCAGATTGGTCCCTATCTATGTCTCCCGAGCTGTCTTTGAGTCGCTCTGCAACTGGCAGGCGGCTGGGCCAATCACCCAAACCATACCTCCTTCCCGTGTGCACCTGGCCTTGTTTACTTAATTTTCTCCTCCAGGGTTTCTTCCTGATAAGTGTCCTTGGCCTTGGTGGAGTACAGCTCCCGCACAACTCCCTGACCACTGAACAGGTAATTAGCGGGTTACGTGCTGTCCGACAAAGACTATCCGCTGGGTGTTTACGTTTATATGGCCTGTACCTAGCTGACCTGAGGTACCTGCGGCTGACTGTAATGTCCCACGAGCGAGAATCACTGTTCCGAAATTGGAAAAGTTTGTTGGCCAAAGAAACGCGCATCTGTTTCTTCTTTTTCCTCTCCTTAACTACTCCCATGCTCCGGTGGGAGAGTTGACCTCTCTTCAGACCTGTGCCCTCCAATGGCGGGTCTGGAACTTCCCTTGCCTTGTCCGGCAAAAGACTGACTTGGTCAGCTGAACTGACCGGCTGGCTCTGTAGAGGCCTGGCAACGGCGACTACAGTGCTGCGCATCAGCGGGTTTGTGACCGCTGGTATAGTGCAAAAAAGATGCCCCATCTCGGGTTCCTCTGGTGTCGAGCCTCCGATTGCTTGCTGGGTTTCTATTGAATCCTGATCGATCTCAAGAGCTTCTACCTTTGAAGAAAGGTAGGTAATATCTGCCCCTGGCAGTGGTTCTGGGCTCGCTCTTCCCCTACCAATACGAAGAGGGACAGAGCTCTCTAAAGTAGCTCCTTGCATATGCGTAAGGCCGCTTTTCTCACTCTTTTCTGGCCTGAAAAGTTGGTGAGATGAACCTGTAGACCACGGGAGCTCTCCGTCTAACACCCTGGTTCTACCTTCAACCTTGCCCTCCCCTGTGAGAGTTACTGGCGTCAGTTGGGATGTGTCCTGCAGTGACACTTGACGGTTTAAGATCCCGTTTGATCGCGGAGAATCTGAGATAAAGCTCTCAGTGACTTGTTCTACTGTTCCTTGAATACAGTTCTTGTCAGTATGTCCCTCTCCTGAAGGAGCTAATACCATCGGGGGCCTCATTCCCGACGACAAAGAATGTACTTCCACAATCACCACTGTTTTGCCATTAGGCTGCACAGGGATGTCAGGCGAATGCGCCTCTGCCTGTTGTTTTTCGCTGTCCCGCTGGGGAGTTGGCGAAACATGCCTTATTAGGGATTCGAACCCTGCCCTCGACTTTCCGTGTCGAGTATGTTGTGCTGTCTCACGAGCATGGGAGAATCGGTAGCCATCCGATTTATGCTTGCTCGCGTTATTCCCCCTGTTATGCAGTTTCCACGCCAGGGATCGCTTCGTAATCTTCCCAGCGTTGTAAGGGCTGCTTTCCTTACTTAACTCCCTCTCTTGTTTGGTCTTCGGGTCCATTTCCAACGGAAAGTCCTTTTCCTGGAGTTGGGGCGCAGTTTGAGCCGACAAGTTATCATTTAATGGCGCAAGATTTTCAGAGGGGTTGTCCTTTTCTAGTAGCTCCTTTTCCCTCTGTTGTCGTCTTCTTTCCGATTCCAGGTCCTGTTCCATCGCTTCGTCTACCAACTCTCGTATGAATGCTTCGCTGTCCCCAGCTTTTAGCTGCGTCCTTCCATGCAGTAAGTAGCTTGACCAATTCAGCCATCTTACCTGACAAATCAGCAGTACTCACAACGAGGGGAAATGACAAAAAAGGAACAAGAAAAATTTACTGTTACCTACTAGGAATATGCTGTCGCAAAAACCCGCACTCAGACTAGCACCAAGTCTGACTAATAACTACCTGAAAAAAATTCAAGTTATCCAGCTACCCAAAACCCGAATTTACTTTCCTGTTAAGAAAAAAAAATTCAATTAGCCATCAATTACCTCTAAGTCATAAACAACCTTACTACAACTATCATCTAACTAACTGTAACCTGTGGAAAAAAAACTTATAGCTGGATCAGTCTTAATATAGCTCAAGTCTAGGGGATATTATAAAGAAAATCTATTTTTCAGAACTTCCTACAGAGACAATCTATGAATCTAGAATTGATCCCAACAAAGATGATCCCAAGGACGACGCCACCCACTTTGTCACGAGTTGGATTTAAGTTAAGAGTTATGCCCAAGTATAGGACAAGACCCTAGTGTGAGAAAAGACTAAGATAATAGATTAATTATGAGAAATGACAGTGAATGTAGTAAGGTGAGTCTATTGGCCCGAGGAGGATAACCGAAATTAAATCTTCCTCGCCAAATCGTGACTAAAGAAATGCTATAAACTCACCACCTCTGGCTACCTTTAACAGACTAAAGGAGATAAGGTTAAACTAACACTACAGACACCACTGTACAGACAACAGTTAAGGACTATACAGTGACGAAGCTGATCCAGTGAACATTAAATAAGTTTATTATACAAATCCACATAAGTTTATAACATAGTAACAACAATATATATATAACGTGCCAGGTTTGCACTGCCCTGGAAAATAAAAAGAGGACTCAATTTAAATTTATAAGACACATCAAAATATGAACCCAACCACTCTCACTCATTCATTCACCTTGCTGGGGAAACAAAATCAGAATGATTACTTAGATTCTTACTACCATCTAATTTAGTGGCCCTCAACTGTAGCCACCACTCTCTATTACACTACTATCTCTAAAGTCAATGGCTGCTGACCCTTCATGAAGACTATCTGCACAGCTGCTAACTCTGTCAGCGGTATACGCCACTAAGTCACACTCTGCACTGCTATGTAATAGACTTTTTCTCTAACTCTAAGGCTCAGAGGCTATCCTCTAAGAATAATATGAGACTCTGCAGGTCCCTGATCTATTTTTCACCATCTCTCTCCACTTCTGCCTTGTTGCTCTCGTTTCATTTCAGCAACCGGGAAATGATATCCCTTTCTTCCTGGTTCTGACTCGTACTTCTGATGACTAGGCCCTTGCCGTAGACTGTAGAGGCTTCTCTATTTGGCGAAAAGAAAGCTGATTCTCCCTTGCTATGTTACCCCTCATTTGGGTTTAGGCCCTTCGGTATTGTTACCGAGGCTAAAAAACGACACACCAACCCGCTTGCTTGGGTTCGATGGGTGTGTATATGAGCTTAGAGCTCCGGGTCTTAAGAAAACCCTTTTCACTGAAGACTGCGTCGCTGTCTCGACCTGCTCTTCCTCGCTCCCTCTCTCTGGGGCCACAATACTCAGAGCCGATACCCCTCCACGGTACAAGCTCTTACGCCTCTGGCGTTTCCTCAACTTTTCTCTCTTGAGAAGACTGGCTACCTTTGCCAGCTGTCAGGAACAAGATTTATTGGCAACCCCCGCTCTTCGGGCCGTGACCACTGCTGTGGACACAAAAGACATGCCACTCTGTACTACAATACCAAAAAATACTTCCATATAATAAACTTACATATAAAACGTAAACAGTGGATGCTTCAGTCACACTCCAATCTAGCACAAAACATGTAAACACCCAAAAACGCAGGACTGCTTCACCATTTCCCTTTCATCTTGTGCACGACAATACATAAATATTCCTGACCCTGGGTCAGCTATTCCCATCAACTCCCTGCCTGTCTAGTAAACCCCAGACTCACTGATCAATACTAATTATACACAGCTTGCCTCAGGCCTTAAACATTAAAAACAGGTAGGGGAACCTCCCGTACTTAGGCCTACTTTAACTCTGTAAGCGGTCTCAGGACCTTATCATCGTTTCCCCCTTATGATAAAAATGCACCACAATTAACTGCACATCAATGTTTAAAATTCACCATTACATTTATATATTACATCTCTATACACAGAAATATATCTATCTCTATAGACTATATTTCCTAGAACTCATTAAATTCCATAACACAAAAATCAAATACTACTCTGCATAATATTTAATTACACAACCACTTAAGGCACCATAAATTTCCCGTTCACCTCTACCCCACGTGGTTTCCCTGAAATTATATTTTAACTCCCCGATAGAAAAATAGTTAATATCTACTCTATCCATCCAGAATTTCTACTCCAATAAATCCCGGTAACCACGTGATTAACTTTTCCCGAAAAAATCCATTCCCGTATTTTATTAGGAGACTTATCAGAATTAATCTCTCAATGAAATAAAATACACGTGCTTCAGAATATTCTGTAAATTAATATAAATCTAGGATGCGTGTATTTCTACAGACTTTCTATTAAATCTACGGAGCACACCTACGTAATATCTCTTTATCACTCATAGACACTGTAGAAATAAATGATGGCGTTACAAAAAATAAATTAAATTAGAACGGACTAAGGCTCTATTAGAGAACTAGATTTAATTACCACGCTACTTTAAATTACTGACATACCAAATATTGCGTTCAGCGTTAGAAGCCGACAATATGCTTGGATACACGACCCGGGCTTTCTGCATACTAAGAGACCCTAAACTGAAAAACGCGTTATTTATTTTAGATTTAACCACGCGGACCCCCGACCTACTTGAGGCAAGGCGTCTCACTACAACCAATAGAATTAAAGATTCTCTAAAATTTTCCATGCGCTCATCTCTAAATTTAGACCCAGTGTATTCTTGCTTCCTTTAAATGCGCGCGTATTTCCGGCTGCGTAACGTTACCTAACGTCGTCCGCTAGCGTGGGCAGAACAAAATGTGATTCGCTCCAACTTACGTTGGACGTAACCTGGGTAGGGGTCATCTCCCCTTCCCCACGAAAAATGACCGCGATAAATTTAACAACGCAACAAAATGGAATTTCAAGATCGCGATATTTAGAAATAGGCCGACTGGTGCCATTCAATACTAACTTACATTAATCCCTAAAGAAAAAAACCCGCAATTACTTTACCTACAGAAAAAAATCTAAACACCCCTATTATTCAGAGAGAAAAAGAATACTTCCCAATCTTTAATAGAGGGAAGACAAAAATGGCAAACTCAATAGTTACGAAGAGAAAACGAAATGGGGCCTATTGAAGACTAAATCACAGTAACTCCATCACACAGACTACTGGTGTAAGTACTTTTGGTTGAATGATACACCATATTATAGAGTCGGAACAGGTACCAACAGCTGCACAGAAATCTCCATTTCAATAATAATGATATCAGAATTGAGAGGGAACAGCCTGGGTATGATCCCCTCTTCAAGCTCAGACCTCTTCTGGATATTTTCTGGATCATTTCTTAGTTGCTACTGCCCTGGACAATGGGCACATAACCTACAACACTGCCAACTCTACAAAAAAGATCAAAGCAGAGGTTCCGGCAGGATGTCAGTCTCGTTCTTATTGAACCTGCTATTCTTCGATGCAATGTGACACCTTCAAAACCACAAGCCACAACAACACGACTTACTGAGTGCCACTTACAAACCAGACTGTAAAGTGTGTAAGGCTGCAGGGAAAAGAAGCCAGACTTGCATGTACTGTCCAGATTGCAATGTACCTCTATGCGTGATACTTTGCTTCAAGTTATACCACACAGTCGAGGATTATCAGTGGTCCCGAAAAAGACTCCTGCAGAGGCCCACAGCTACATCTTCAACCCTAATTAATGAAGGAAGCAACTCAGACTCCAACTAGAAGTACTTAACCACTCAAACATTCACAAACACTCTTTGTCAGATGCCACAGACACAGAATCCACTCAAACAAGAAAAATACAAATATTAAACTCTTTTGCATTTTATTAAAAATTTTTGTTAGCCTTTCATGTTGAAATATGTGGCTAGTCGTTAAATCTATACATCAATCATGCTTATTTTATTCATTGCCAACCATGTCCCTAACATTTCATAGCACTGACACTGAACAGATTCACTAAAAACTGGAAAAAGATATTGGTTTTAAAAAATCTCGTCAAATATCTATAAATAGCCATACAAATTCAAGATGGACGCCATGATCTTGTGACCAAGTAAATAAAATAAAGTTTTTTTCAGACATTAGCAACCATTCATTATGGTGCTCTGAAATTTTCAAAGCTCTTATCTTTTTTTTTTTTTCAATTTTTTATGAATTTTCAAAAAAAAAATGGAGTTATTTTTAATGAAATCTGCACACCCTTGGTAATGGGGGACCATAATGCTTCGGATTGCTGGTCAGCAAAGTGTTCACCAGAAAATTCACTGCCTAACCAAGGAGCTGCTGGATCCATGCATATAGGAGTGGATCAGCAACTGAAAATAGAAGTTGGTTGGAATCATTCTGACAGCAAGGAAAACATGAGAAAAAAAACAAACAAACTTAACAGCAAGTGGAAATTTTCAAGCAAATTCAGAGCAGAGAAAAATGCCCTGAAAACTACAGCAGAATCCTAATGATAGGGGGAAGCACTGAGAGACGAGTAGTGTTCTTCAAACTTCCCTGTCCATAATAGCAGTACTCAGGAGCCTTATACCTAAAAGCAGCACTATGCAGATTGCATAAGCAGTTTGAAAGAGTTGTGATACACTGGATCCAGTCTTGCTGCAACATCCCTGGAAATAAAGAGACTGGCAAAATAGTTTTAAAAAAGGTGGAAATTACCACAGACTGAGGAGACACAACAACCAGTTGGAGACCAAGTGTCTAGACAACCAGAATAACGTTGCTTTCACCATCTCAAACCAAAATCTTCAGATTGAGAACAGGTCACTCTACACTAAATGGCCACAGAAACAGTGTGCTCACACGGCTCACAAAATGTAGACACTGCCCAAACCTGTTAGAGACAGCAGAACACTATCTACTACCATGCCCAGCACTCCAGGGAATGAGACAACCCCTCCTACCACACAACCCATCCATAGACAATACACTGTATGGTAGCCCAACACAGCTTATATGAACTGCGCAATACCACATACTGGTATCAAGGTCACCAAGATGCTCAGTGGCAGTGGACAAATAAACAATGGATAAAGCATTTTCTCTTTCATGTTCATCATTTGCTCTCATATAACCACATGTATTTTTCTCATAACGTTGATGGTCTGTCAAAGGCCTCTGTCACTGTAGTTTCTCCATCAAAGAATTGGTGCAGGTCAAACTGTCAATCTGCTCCTCTTGTCGAGCCAGCAGTCTTGTAGAACATGAAGAGGCTCAACGTCACAAAACTTAAAAGCGAAGCAACCGCAGAGAGCTTCTCAAGGGACTTGGACAGCCGTCTGAGGGACGTTGAGCTCGGTCAAACCACTATAGAGGAAAAATGGGCCACTTTAAAGCACATTGTGTACTCTGTAGCCTCTGAGAGCTTGGGATATACAACACGCAAGAACCCTGACTGGTTTGATGAGAATGATGAAAATATTAAAACACTGCTGGCTGAAAAAATATCGCTTGCACAGAGACTATCAAAGCAACCCTTCCTCAACATCCAAAAAGGCAGCCTTTACCAATATACGCAGAGTTGTCCAGAATAAGCTCAGGAAGATGCATGATGCATGGCTCAGCAATAAAGCAGACGAGATACAGAGGTATGCAGACATAAATGACTCAAAGCGCTTTTATGATGCCCTGAAAGCAATTTATGGCCCTCAATCGAATCAATCATCACCGGTCCTAAATGCTGATGGCATGGCATTGCTCACTGATAAAACGCAGATTTTGGAACGCTGGGCACAACACTTCAACGCCATCTTAAATTGTCCATCAACCGTCAATGATCAGGCCATTGCAAGTATACCGCAAGTTACAGTCAATGTCAGACTTGACCTTCCACCCAGCACGGAAGAGGTCAAGAAAGCAGCCAGTCTACTGTCCAGCGGCAAAGCCCCTTGATCAGATGCTATTCCTGCTGAGATTTATAAAGCTGGAGGCAGCATGCTGCTGCAGAGACTAACAGACCTCTTCCACTCAGTATGGGATGAAGAACAGATACCACAGGAATTAAAAGAGGAAGTTGAGGGGAACTGCGGTAAGACGTGGAATACAATGGATGGGTTTGAAAAAAAAATCGAAAAAAGGTGATTCGTCTTACGAGGACAAAAAACAAAGAAAATAGTCTACGTTACGGCCACAAGGCCTTCGTCAGGAAAGGAAAGAAAGTAAAGGCTAGATATGACACATAAAAACTAAATAAAATAAAAACTGGGTACTTCCCTGAAGGCAAGAACCGAAATTCTATCAAAATTGCTGTCTGTTGATGACCGCGTGGCTGAACAGAAAGCGACTTCCGCCGCCGGATGTGCACAATGCATACTAAGAAACTAAAAAACGAAACCGGACAATAAACTACCCAACGTGATAAAAGTGGGGACTGGAAATAGAAGAGGACAGAATGAGTGGGAGATAAATAAATATGAAATAAAAATAAATAAAAAATAAAAAAAATGTATATGGCATACAAATAGAAGAATAGGATAAGAGTGGAAAGAGTAAAATAGAGCAAGAGAGGAGAGGGACCTCAGACAAAGGTGTGAAAAGTGTTGAGACCGGCTGGTTTTAGACACCCCATGCGGTGGATAAGACGGTTCTCAAGCTGTTCTCGGCTGGCAGTGTCAGAGGAGCAGGATCGGATCGCTGTGACCTGGATGTCGATGGGACCATGGTGGTCAGGACCATTGAAGTGTATAGCAACTGGTGTGGACTTTTGCTGAGCGATGTCATTTAAGTGCTGGCTGAATCTGTCCCCAAGTCGTTTGTCTGTTTGGCCAATATAGGTTTTGCAGCAACGTTTACATATGATCGTATAAATGACATTGCGCGATTCACACGTGAAGCTACTAGTGATGGTGTACGTAGCCTTAGGAAAGGACACCTTCTGGGTTGAGATGACATACTTGCACGTGTTGCATCGTGTCCGACCACAGGGTAGTGTGCCAAAGTGAGTGGCATTCTCCTTTGGGAGACGGCTGTGAACAAGAAGATCCTTCAAGTTCTTGTCACGTCTATATGCCACCAAAGGTGCTTCACTGAATACTTTTTGGGTCAGAGGCTCTGCTTGGAGGATAGGGAGGTGGCGGAAAAGGATCTGTTTGACAGTAGTACTGTGAGAGTGATGGGTCAAGATTAATTTGACTCTATCCGAAGTGGATTTATGGTGAGGTTTGAGGGCCTCCAGACGAGAGATGGGGAGCACACGTTGGAGAGCAGAGGTGAGAACATGTTCTGGATAAAGTCTGTTACGGAAGAAATCCAACATCTCATTTGCTCGTAAGTGGAAGTCATCGTCGTCTTGGCATAAACGGCGGAGGCGGAGAAGTTGTGAAAAAGGAAGGGAGTCACGACAGGCCCGAGGATGAGAAGAGGTATACAGGAGGTAGCTGTGGGCATCTGTCGGCTTGTAGTATACTGAGGTATTAAGGCCGGAGGGCGTGATAGAAATAGTAATGTCAAGGAAGTTGACAGATACTGTGGAGACGAGGGAGGTGAACTTGATGGTGGGGTGAAAGTGGTTCACAAAGTCGATGAAGCGGTGTAAATCAGTCTCAGACATATCTGTGAGACCTATGCCATCATCGATATATCTGCGGTAAAACCCAGGGAAAGGACCGGAGTATTGTTGCCATATCTGATGCTCCAAGTGGCCCATGAATAGACAGGCATAGCTGGGACCCATCTTCGTTCCCATGGCAACACCACTAATTTGGTCAAAAAAACTGACCATTGAATTCAAAGGAATTCAGTTGAAGGACCAGTTCAGCAAGACGGAGAAGAGTGACAGTGGATATAGAAGGGCAAGTGCGTTGATCCAGAAAAAACCGAAGAGTTCGGAGACCATCAGAGTGGGGAATAGAGGTATACAGAGAGCAGACGTCCAGCAAGAAAAGATGGTAGGAGCGGTCTGCTGGGAGTCGGATAGAGGAGAAAGTTGTAAGAGCGTGATTGGTGTCTTTGATGAAGGAGGGAAGATTCTCAACGATAGGCTGGAAAATGCTATCGAGGAAGTCAGAAATGTGTTCAGTAGGACAAGAACAGGCTGAGACAATAGGTCTTCCAGGGTTTTCGATCTTATGAATTTTGGGGAGCATGTAGAATACAGGCTTGCCCAAAGAGCTGTCATGAATCCTAAGATGAGATGCTTCGGGAGGAAGATCATTACTAGTGATAAGCTGTTTAATAGTGTTGTGTACAATGCGATTGTTAGAGACAGTCGCATCGCTGGTCCTGGACCTGTAAAAAGAGCCATTGGTCAACTGGTTTTTTACCTTCACTTAGGTACAAGTCCTTCTGCCAGACGACAATGGCTCCTCCCTTGTCGGCCGGTTTGATGACAATGTCGTCTCTACGGCGAAGAAGGGAGAGAGCACTAGACTCTGCCGAAGTGAGATTGGAATAATGCAATCTACGAGGGCGGAGCTGCTGAATGTCATGGATGGTGTTCTTGATATACAGGTCCAGGGCATGAGAGGCTCCAGGTTTAGGTGTAAAGGGAAGTTTAGTAGAGTCAGAAAAGCGTGCGAAGATGTCGGATTCAGCCTGAGACTGCGGAGTGCTGTCTTTCTCTCTAAAATGGAGCTTCAGCCTCATGCGACGATGAAACCGATGAACATCCTGGAGGAGATTGTATTGGTCTAGGGTCGGACGAAGAGGAACAAATTTTAAGCCCTTACTAAGAACAGAGCGCTCTCCCTCAGAGAGGGGTAGATCTGGGGGGATGCAGACTACCTGAGTGCGTGATGGAGTGGAGGATGGAGGGGTAGCTTTGGGGGTAGGGATGAGACGGGATAGTTTAAGGTGTTTAGACGTGGAAAGGAACTCATGCAGCTGCCGGTTCAGTGTGTGGATAGTGGTGCGTATCATAGAATAGAAAGGGAAGTTGTTGGAGGTGAGACAACGTAAGCGAAGCAGAAGCTGGGTCTGTTGGGCACTGAGGTCTGATAAAAGGCGGGAGTGACTGGCGGCCACTCCGCGCATACGTTGAAAGCCACATCTGGTCTCAATTCGTTGTAGGAGACGTTGTTCCCTAGGATTGAGTGTACCAGCAGATGGATGAAAATTGGAAGAAAATCCATTAGGAAGAATTTTGTGGTGGAGGCAGGTGTGAATAAAGTGGAGATGAGAGGTGAATCTAGTTTTCTTGAAAGTAACGAACGCAAAGTCAATAGCGACACGGGATATATCAGGAGGTAGGGAGCTAAAGCTGGTGGTAACCGACACACGGAGAGAGTTGATAAAATATTTCAGAGAGGGCATAGTGGGGAAAAGTAAAACGTCCAGAAAATAAAAAACGTAAGATATGAAATAAATAAAATATAAAACGCTGACACAATAAATAAAAATAAGGGTAGATAGCGGTAATAGGAGGTATGAAGGAAGAATAGGGAAATACGAAAATAAATAGGTGAATAGGATATAAAATACTGAGAAAAGGCGATAGGATAGGATCAGGGAGATAAGCAGGATAGGTAGATAGAGATACGAGATAACAGAGACACGGTGCAGTCAAAAAAAATATATATATAATCGAGGAAGTTGAGGGGAACTGCGGTAAGACGTGGAATACAATGGATGGGTTTGAAAAAAAAATCGAAAAAAGGTGATTCGTCTTACGAGGACAAAAGACAAAGAAATAGTCTACGTTACGGCCACAAGGCCTTCGTCAGGAAAGGAAAGAAAGTGAAGGCTAGATAGGACACATAAAAACTAAATAAAATAAAAACTGGGTACTTCCCTGAAGGCAAGAACCGAAATTCTATCAAAATCGCTGTCTGTTGATGACCGCGTGGCTGAACAGAAAGCGACTTCCGCCGCCGGATGTACACAATGCATACTAAGAAACTAAAAAACGAAACCGGACAATAAACTACCCAACGTGATAAAAGTGGGGACTGGAAATAGAAGAGGACAGAATGAGTGGGAGATAAATAAATATGAAATAAAAAAAATAAATAAATTAAAAAAAAAATGTATATGGCATACAAATAGAAGAATAGGATAAGAGTGGAAAGAGTAAAATAGAGCAAGAGAGGAGAGGGACCTCAGACAAAGGTGTGAAAAGTGTTGAGACCGGCTGGTTTTAGACACCCCATGCGGTGGATAAGACGGTTCTCAAGCTGTTCTCGGCTGGCAGTGTCAGAGGAGCAGGATCGGATCGCTGTGACCTGGATGTCGATGGGACCATGGTGGTCAGGACCATTGAAGTGTATAGCAACTGGTGTGGACTTTTGCTGAGCGATGTCATTTAAGTGCTGGCTGAATCTGTCCCCAAGTCGTTTGCCTGTTTGGCCAATATAGGTTTTGCAGCAACGTTTACATATGATCGTATAAATGACATTGCGCGATTCACACGTGAAGCTACTAGTGATGGTGTACGTAGCCTTAGGAAAGGACACCTTCTGGGTTGAGATGACATACTTGCACGTGTTGCATCGTGTCCGACCACAGGGTAGTGTGCCAAAGTGAGTGGCATTCTCCTTTGGGAGACGGCTGTGAACAAGAAGATCCTTCAAGTTCTTGTCACGTCTATATGCCACCAAAGGTGCTTCACTGAATACTTTTTGGGTCAGAGGCTCTGCTTGGAGGATAGGGAGGTGGCGGAAAAGGATCTGTTTGACAGTAGTACTGTGAGGGTGATGGGTCAAGATTAATTTGACTCTATCCGAAGTGGATTTATGGTGAGGTTTGAGGGCCTCCAGACGAGAGATGGGGAGCACACGTTGGAGAGCAGAGGTGAGAACATGTTCTGGATAAAGTCTGTTACGGAAGAAATCCAACATCTCATTTGCTCGTAAGTGGAAGTCATCGTCGTCTTGGCATAAACGGCGGAGGCGGAGAAGTTGTGAAAAAGGAAGGGAGTCACGACAGGCCCGAGGATGAGAAGAGGTATACAGGAGGTAGCTGTGGGCATCTGTCGGCTTGTAGTATACTGAGGTATTAAGGCCGGAGGGCGTGATAGAAATAGTAATGTCAAGGAAGTTGACAGATACTGTGGAGACGAGGGAGGTGAACTTGATGGTGGGGTGAAAGTGGTTCACAAAGTCGATGAAGCGGTGTAAATCAGTCTCAGACATATCTGTGAGACCTATGCCATCATCGATATATCTGCGGTAAAACCCAGGGAAAGGACCGGAGTATTGTTGCCATATCTGATGCTCCAAGTGGCCCATGAATAGACAGGCATAGCTGGGACCCATCTTCGTTCCCATGGCAACACCACTAATTTGGTCAAAAAAAAAACTGACCATTGAATTCAAAGGAATTCAGTTGAAGGACCAGTTCAGCAAGACGGAGAAGAAGAGTGACAGTGGATATAGAAGGGCAAGTGCGTTGGTCCAGAAAAAAACGAAGAGCTCGGAGACCATCAGAGTGGGGAATAGAGGTATACAGAGAGCAGACGTCCAGCAAGAAATGATGGTAGGAGCGGTCTGCTGGGAGTCGGATAGAGGAGAAAGTTGTAAGAGCGTGATTGGTGTCTTTGATGAAGGAGGGAAGATTCTCAACGATAGGCTGGAAAATGCTATCGAGGAAGTCAGAAATGTGTTCAGTAGGACAAGAACAGGCTGAGACAATAGGTCTTCCAGGGTTTTCGATCTTGTGAATTTTGGGGAGCATGTAGAATACAGGCTTGCCCAAAGAGCTGTCATGAATCCTAAGATGAGATGCTTCGGGAGGAAGATCATTACTAGTGATAAGCTGTTTAATAGTGTTGTGTACAATGCGATTGTTAGAGACAGTCGCATCGCTGGTCCTGGACCTGTAAAAAGAGCCATTGGTCAACTGGTTTTTACCTTCACTTAGGTACAAGTCCTTCTGCCAGACGACAATGGCTCCTCCCTTGTCGGCCGGTTTGATGACAATGTCGTCTCTACGGCGAAGAAGGGAGAGAGCACTAGACTCTGCCGAAGTGAGATTGGAATAATGCAATCTACGAGGGCGGAGCTGCTGAATGTCATGGATGGTGTTCTTGATTTACAGGTCCAGGGCATGAGAGGCTCCAGGTTTAGGTGTAAAGGGAGGTTTAGTAGAGGCAGAAAAAGCGTGCGAAAGATGTCGGATTCAGCTGAGATTGCGGAGTGCTGTCTTTCTCTCTAAAAATGGAGAGTTTCAGCCTCATGCGATGGTGAAAACGATGAACATCCTGGAGGAGATTGTATTGGTCTAGGGTCGGACGAAGAGGAACAAATTTTAAGCCCTTACTAAGAACAGAGCGCTCTCCCTCAGAGAGGGGTAGATCTGGGGGGATGCAGACTACCTGAGTGGGTGATGGAGTGGAGGATAGAGGGGTAGCTTTGGGGGTAGGGATGAGACGGGATAGTTTAAGGTGTTTAGACGTGGAAAGGAACTCATGCAGCTGCCGGTTCAGTGTGTGGATAGTGGTGCGTATCATAGAATAGAAAGGGAAGTTGTTGGAGGTGAGACAACGTAAGCGAAGCAGAAGCTGGGTCTGTTGGGCACTGAGGTCTGATAAAAGGCGGGAGTGACTGGCGGCCACTACGCGCATACGTTGAAAGCCACATCTGGTCTCAATTCGTTGTAGGAGACGTTGTTCCCTAGGATTGAGTGTACCAGCAGATGGATGAAAATTGGAAGAAAATCCATTAGGAAGAATTTTGTGGTGGAGGCAGGTGGGAATAAAGTGGAGATGAGAGGTGAATCTAGTTTTCTTGAAAGTAACGAACGCAAAGTCAATAGCGACACGGGATATATCAGGAGGTAGGGAGCTAAAGCTGGTGGTAACCGACACACGGAGAGAGTTGATAAAATATTCCTCAGTATACTACAAGCCGACAGATGCCCACAGCTACCTCCTGTATACCTCTTCTCATCCTCGGGCCTGTCGTGACTCCCTTCCTTTTTCACAACTTCTCCGCCTCCGCCGTTTATGCCAAGACGGCGATGACTTCCACTTACGAGCAAATGAGATGTTGGATTTCTTCCGTAACAGACTTTATCCAGAACATGTTCTCACCTCTGCTCTCCAACGTGTGCTCCCCATCTCTCGTCTGGAGGCCCTCAAACCTCACCATAAATCCACTTCGGATAGAGTCAAATTAATCTTGACCCATCACTCTCACAGTACTACTGTCAAACAGATCCTTTTCCGCCACCTCCCTATCCTCCAAGCAGAGCCTCTGACCCAAAAAGTATTCAGTGAAGCACCTTTGGTGGCATATAGACGTGACAAGAACTTGAAGGATCTTCTTGTTCACAGCCGTCTCCCAAAGGAGAATGCCACTCACTTTGGCACACTACCCTGTGGTCGGACACGATGCAACACGTGCAAGTATGTCATCTCAACCCAGAAGGTGTCCTTTCCTAAGGCTACGTACACCATCACTAGTAGCTTCACGTGTGAATCGCGCAATGTCATTTATACGATCATATGTAAACGTTGCTGCAAAACCTATATTGGCCAAACAGGCAAACGACTTGGGGACAGATTCAGCCAGCACTTAAATGACATCGCTCAGCAAAAGTCCACACCAGTTGCTATACACTTCAATGGTCCTGACCACCATGGTCCCATCGACATCCAGGTCACAGCGATCCGATCCTGCTCCTCTGACACTGCCAGCCGAGAACAGCTTGAGAACCGTCTTATCCACTGCATGGGGTGTCTAAAACCAGCCGGTCTCAACACTTTTCACACCTTTGTCTGAGGTCCCTCTCCTCTCTTGCTCTATTTTACTCTTTCCACTCTTATCCTATTCTTCTATTTGTATGCCATATACATTTTTTTTTTTTTAATTTATTTTATTTTTTTTAATTTCATATTTATTTATCTCCCACTCATTCTGTCCTCTTCTATTTCCAGTCCCCACTTTTATCACGTTGGGTAGTTTATTGTCCGGTTTCGTTTTTTAGTTTCTTAGTATGCATTGTGTACATCCGGCGGCGGAAGTCGCTTTCTGTTCAGCCACGCGGTCATCAACAGACAGCGATTTTGATAGAATTTCGGTTCTTGCCTTCAGGGAAGTACCCAGTTTTTATTTTATTTAGTTTTTATGTGTCCTATCTAGCCTTTACTTTCTTTCCTTTCCTGACGAAGGCCTTGTGGCCGTAACGTAGACTATTTTCTTTGTCTTTTGTCCTCGTAAGACGAATCACTTTTTTTCGATTTTTTTTTCAAACCCATCCCAGGAATTAAAAGATGCCACCATCGTTCACATATACAAGCGAAAGGGAAATCATCAATCATGTGACAACCATAGGGGAATCTCCCTATTATCTATTGCGTGCAAAATCCTGGCTCGAGTCCTGCTCAATCGCTTGACTGTTCATCTCGAATCGCAGGACTTACTTCCAGAGAGTCAGTGTAGTTTCCGAGCAGGCCGCGGGACCGTCGATATGATATTTGCTGCTCGCCAACTTCAGGAGAAATGCCAGGAACAGCACAGTGATCTATACACAACATTTATTGACTTGACCAAGGCCTTTGACACTGTCAATAGGGACAGACTATGGAAAATTATGGCGAAATTCGGCTGTCCCAATAAGTTCATCTCAATTGTCAGCCAGTTTCATGAAGGTATGATGGCTCGCGTATTGAATGATGGAGAACCTTCTGAACCCTTTCCCGTCACAAATGGTGTCAAACAGGGTTGTGTGCTCGCCCCGACACTATTCAGTATGATATTTGCTGCCATGCTGTCTAACGTTACACATGACAGTAGCGACGGCATACACATCAGATACAGGACAGATGGGAATCTGTTCAATTTGAGACGATTACAGTCCTTTACGAAGGTGAGTGAAACAATGATCTCTGACCTCGTCTTTGCGGACGACTGTGCCCTCAACACCTGCACAGAACTGGACATGCAGAACAATATGAGGAGGCTTTCTGTAGCGTGTGATGACTTTGGCCTTACCATCAATACGAAGAAATCTGAAGTAATGTTGCAACCTGCTCCTGGGAAACATTACTGTGAACCAAATATCACAGTAAAGAACCAACGTCTCCAAGTGGTGGACAGCTTCACTTATCTAGGCAGTTTCAGTACCCTTACCAAAGATGCGAATATCGACTCCGAGGTCAACAACAGAATTGCAAAGGCAAGTGCAGCTTTCGGAAGACTAAGAGTAAATGTCTGGGATCGACAAGGAATTAGTGCAGCCACCAAGATAAAAGTATATCATGCAATAGTACTCACTACCCTCCTGTATGCCTGTGAAACATGGACAGTTTATAGCAGACATGCCAAGAAGCTTAATCATTTCCACATGAGCTGTCTTCGCAGGATCCTCAGGATCAAGTGGCATGATAGAGTATCTAATTCTGAGGTCCTCAACAGAGCACATATCTCAAGCATCTACACATTGCTGCAGAGGGCCCAAACTAGATGGGCCGGACATGTTGTTCGCATGCCCGAAAAACGCATCCCAAAGCAGTTGATGTACAGTGAACTCTCCACGGGTAAGCGAACAGCAGGGGGACAAAAGAAACACTTCAAAGACACACTGAAAGCATCGTTGAGCAGCTTCAAAATTGATGTCTCCTTCTGGGAGACTATCGCACAGGATCGCTGTGCCTGGCGGACAAACATTACTCAAGGTGCTCGCATTGCAGAACAGAATTTAGCTGATAAGGCAGAAGGCAAGCGTGCTGCAAGAAAGGCCAGAATGCACAGCAACACTACTATCGACTCTAACCATGTGTGCCCCGTATGTGGCAGGGCCTGTAGGGCCAAAATAGGATTAATTAGTCACATGAGATCATGGCACAGATGTGTCACAACTCAAGTCTGAAGCTGTCGCCATCTTCGCTTGCGATGGGCAACTATTATTATTATTATTATTAGAACATGTTTTATTGTTTGCCTGTCTTCCCCACATGGACATATGTCTGTCTCCTTATAATAATAGCCCTTTCAGTCATAACATACTATGGGAATGCGCCCCTGAAGTGACAGCCCTCAGCTACTTTTTTCCTTGTTTCTTTCGAGATTTTCTCCTCTCTTCTACTTGCTGCGAGAGCTTCATTTTGCCCAAAATGAGGTGGCGCCGTAGAGAACATCGCCACATGGTGCGATCGGCAGCATCATCCTTCCAAGTTGCTGGATTTATGTCCAGTGCTCTCACGTCTCTCTTGCACACATCATTGAACCTCAGCTGTGGTCGCCCAACTGTTCTTTGGGCATCTGCCAGTTGTCCGTAGAAGATATCTTTTTGGATGCGACCATCTTCCATGCAGCAGACATGGCCAAACCAGCCTAGTCTGCACTGTCTAAGCAGTGTATACATGCTTTGAAGGCCAGCACATGACAACACCTCGACATTTGTCACTGTCTTTCCACAAAATACCGAGGATGTGGCGTAGACACCGTAGATGGAAGGTATTGAGCCTTCTTAGCTGCCATATAGAAGTGTGTCGGTGACACTGGCCTTATATACTGCAGCCTTGGTCTTCGTTGTGAGTTTGTACTTTCCCCCAAATACGCGTTGTGAGGCGGGCAAAGGTGGTTGCAGCTTTGCTAATGCGGCTGTCAATTTCTGTGTCCAGACTGAGTGTGTGGCCTTGACATTTTTATTCAACAGAAGATATTTAGGTCTGCAGTGGCTGGTTCTCAGTCTGAATTATCCCTTATTCTTCATAGTAAAATGCAGTATCATTTTTAAACCAGATGCGGGAACCAAAGATGCAGCAACAGAGAATGCATTCAGCGACCCATAGCTTGACTGCTTGCGTCAGGGTCAGTGAACCAGAGCTGACCAAGACCCTACTCCACTTCCAAGTGGTGGTCCTGGAAACAGGCTGCATCACTGCAGTCTCGCTGAGAGAGTAGGGATCGAAGAGGGAAGGCAAACCTGGTCCCAAAAAATGCCGTGCTGAAGTCGGATGTGTCGGCCAAAAGGCGCAGCTTCGCTGTAAACAGACACAACGCAACCAACGTCCTTTTGAAGACAAACGAGGAAGAAGAAGAAACCAGATGCCATGTCTCAAGGCACCCCCTGTAGTCTCTGATGAGACAAAGAAAAAATAAGAGTACTGCACCCTCACGGCATGTAATACAAGGTGACTAATAAGTGTTTATACGTGGGGGGGGGGGCTGGCTGGCAACCTCATCATGTAAAACCAACTGCCGCTGCAAGAGCATATGGCTAGCATTAGGTGCAGGCTTCCAGTGCTAGGAGACCAGCTGCAGCGATGGTTCCTGCTGCGTAAGGACCACAGAGGAATATGAAACGGATGCCTTTGGGCATAGGCGATCATATCCCTCCACCGATCTTAATGGAGAAGTGAACTGGATACAGAGGTGAAAATGATGAGGAAAACATGAAAAGAACTTGAGCGGATGGCACAGGACAGGAAGACTTGGCATGTGTTTGTTGAAGGCGTATGCTCCTCAGGGAGCTAGAGGGTAATGATTGATCTTAATGTGTAATGCACTCCATGAGTTCTGCTGATGACCCTTCTCATGTCATAGTGTCAAACTATCCATTATCATTTATCTCTGTCTTTCTCTACCTATCTTGCCCTTTATTTGTCCTGTTTTCACAATGTTTTCAAGTGCTCACCTACTCATCACATGTCCAATGAATATTTATTGACGTAACCTTTTGAAAGGTAAAAGTAGCAGATACTGCCATTGGGGAGTGAAGTGTTAGAGACTTAACTATATTAGGTCCAGCTTCAAGAGGTGGGGTGACCAGTTCGTTTTCTTGCTGCTTTCGCCTTCCCTAACTCAAGAGCAGCCAGGTACCCATGTACAGCTGGGTAGATATGGAGCTGGACACAACTGTGTTTCAAACCCAGTAGCTGTGCAGCGAGAAGCCAGTGCTCTAGCCACTCTGCTAATTGGACCCTCCTCTCGTTTTGCTTGTTATTATGTTCCCATGTTCATTATCTCTTCTCAGATATTCTTCTTTAAACTACCAATTCAAACTTGTTTTACTTAAGATATTTTAATAAAAACATTTAATGAAGCACCAAGTATATTATATACTATATATCTGAAGGATACCAGTATGTGGCTGGAAGAGCAGGGTGCAACACTGACCAGTTTCTGAATTTTTATTTTATTTTACAACTATAAGTCGGAGATGCATTTTTTTAAGGTCCAAAATGAGAATAAATTTTTCGAGCATATACGGTAGTTTAAACAAGTATTCATTATCATTTCCACATTTCACACAAACGGAGCACACAGCCATCTGCTATAGACTGTCCCCTTATAGAAAGCATTCATGTGTTACTGCACAGTGATGGTTCATGTGTTACTGCACAGTGATGGTTCATGTGTTACTGCACAGTAATGGTTCTTGTGTTACTGCACAGTGATGGTTCATGTAGCAATTTATTTTATATGAGGTTGCCAGCCCTATGTGCAGCCTAAAATTAGTCACCTCTTAGAACACACCTGAGGAGCTGAAGTCTTATTCTTTCTTCTTCTGCTCAGAAACCCTCACAGGAACTCCATGGGACTGCAGCAGTGACATGTTTCTGTTACAGTCAAAATAGTAAATCTACAAAAAATATCAGCAATAAATGTAAAATAACAACTAAAGCATCCAACATAATCATGCAAGCATACTAAGATTAATCTAATACAAAACCAAACTAAGTACATTTAGTACCAGAATCAACCAATAGTAAGTGAAAGAACAAGATCCAGCAAAAGAAGAATGATCTGTAGTAAAGGAAGTAAGAAATCGGAAGATGAGCAACAATCAACAATAGCACATGATAACCAGTAAGTAAAACAATTTCATGTACAATAAATACAATACCCTACTAATTATATTATATTAAGTTATATAATTAATTGAACAATACAACGAATGAAAGTATAAGTATCGAAAGAAGAAGAAGTATATAAGTAGAATGAAGAGAAACGAAGATGTAATACGGAAGTATAAACAAGATATGAACACATATCGAAAAGACAACAGAAATATAGAATGAAATGAAGAATAGTCACCAAAGACGGATGGAAAGCAAAGGCATGAACACAGAGAAAATCAATAACAATACATACCAATAACAGTTTAGATCAGACAACATATTTCAACAAATAAATACAAACATAATCGCAAGACACAAAACAGAATGTCAAAGTATATCTATACAAAAAATAGTTTATAACTAAACAAAGCCTAGTAAGTAATTTAACTAAGTTACAAAAGTTATATATATAACTAAAAATAAATTATAGACATCACACAAACGAATAGTATCATTACGACAACTAGTTCGATCTAATGCAAAGTCAAGCGCTAAATAAAAAATACATCATAATATCAAACAAAACAACTTTTCAATGAAGTAATATCCCTTTACATATCAACCATAGCGCATAGCCACGCGCTGGGCACACAAAAAAAATAAATTACAATGCCAAAAAAAAAATACAATTTTTTTCCCAAAATTACCATACAAAATATTTCAGAATGATAAGTTATCAAAAAATAAAATTATCATTTTTAAGAAATTCGAAGTTATAACTAATAAACTAACAATGAAATTAGCTTTCAACAAAATGAGAGGAACATAAAATATCCTTTTCCTAACAAACACTTAAATCAAAACATGTAAGTTTTTCTCAAAAAAAAAAAATACGTCACAAAAAAGACAACTTGGAAAAACACACTGTCGTGCTGATAACGCGAATGTCGTGGGTTCGGTCCCCACACTGGCCACCACTGATACCAATAAGATAACATTTAATGGCTGGTACTGATAAATCATTTAATAAATCATTTAATACTGCACACCTGGCAGTTTACAATAATCTCACCTATCAACATGTCTTCACATATCAAAATTATCCCCTCTCAGGAAATAATGGCCTACACAAATCATGGCCTCTTATCTTCAGCACTGTACAGGCATACTTTCCAAAACACATCCAGGGGCCGACTCCTTCGGTCGCTGCCCACAAACTCTCTCCCCACGGGAATACACATCTCCCGCCTAAAACAGATACGAGACCCGGCTGTTCAAAAAAACACCACTCAGTCTCACTACTTGCACGGGCTAGCCACAAATAGCTAAACACCCGTAGCTCAAAACAGTTCGGAGTGAATACACCTCCACAATTGAACTGACTAGCGTTCACACGCTTTCTAACTTTACTTCTCGGACATACGAGGGAATTCCCCTATTACAATTTAACCTAACATCATAGCTAATCAAGAAATGTAACTCATAATCTAATCTGCTCACCTAACATTTTCCGGATCACTTCCCTTCCATTAAAATCACTGGCAACACTCGTCCCTACATTTATTAGATTTTTATCAGATCTCCCTTTCTTGGCTTCTTTATCTGCCTTTTCATTTCCTTCTATGCCAACATGTGAAGGTATCCAAGCAATTAAGACTGAACTTCTTGTGATTCTAAATCTATCGTGCATAAGCTTACTGCAGGGAAGTTAATTTGTTTGTTTAAATTCTTTAAGAATTATTATTATTTTTGTCGTTCATCAGAATATTGAATAAGTAAGATTGGTTAACACTTAGTTTTAATTTTATAATTACTTTTGCATCCGCGACTTTCCATGTTTTGAAAGTCAAAGGCACCATTTTTGAATTTGAAATTTTCGTTACTTACAAAACTACTAAATATTATACTTTATATTTAAAGTTAAATAAGAAAAATTATTCTAAAAGACATGCTAGCTCTTACAAGATTGAAAACAGGTAGTATCTCCAGAAAATCATGGACTGAAATAGTACAAGCTGACTCAGAATGATGATCAAGGGGAAATCAGGAACACAAATAGAGAAAAGGAAGGACACAAGATGCAAGCTTCAAAGGAAACAATTAAGAAAAAAGGAAGATGTCAGAGTAAAATGATAGAGAAAATCAATAATCTGAACATTGATTCACAGAATAAGGGTGTTGAGAACCATATGAAAGACCAACAAATCAATAGGCCTACTCATAAAGTTGAACAAAACCTCCCAAGATTAAGGATTTTTCAAATCAGTGGTAAGTATTAGAGCATTACCAGACAGTAAGATCATCAATGTACTAGAAACAGTTATAGATAAAGGGTCAATAACACACATAAAAAGAACAAATTTTGGCATAATACTCACAATGAACATGACTGAAAAGTCAAAAGCTTTAATAAAACAAATTGAAGTAAGTCCTGTTCAAGTAGAATTGGCACACAACATTAAAGCAAGGCTAGAATTAGTCACAGAAACCAGGAAATGTGTAATTAAATACCTGTAACAGTTCCAGAGGAAGAAATAAGAACTAGACTACAAACAGAAAATCCAAAATATAGAATTCTTAAACTGGAAAGGATATCACAGCAATTAGGAACTTCAACTGTATTAATAGTTACATTAGAAGGACGAGAAATCCCATCACATTTCTTCAGTGGCAGTACTAAAATCAAAACAGAAGCTTACATACCGCCAGTCATTCAATGCTCAAACTGCCAGAAATTTGGCCACACCAAAAGAACACGTAGAAGTAAGCCTAAATGTCGATATTGTGCAGGGGACCACACCTATGATCACTGCAAATTAGTAGAAGATGATAAAGATTACAGAACAAGAAATATAAACAGAAAATGTGCAAATTGTCTAGGAAACCACAGTGCACGTTTCCTAGGATGTCCACATTACCAACAAACAAAACTAGCTCTAATAAAATCAGTCAGTACTAACACACCATTTAAAGTAGCACTACAACTACATCAGTCGCTACATCTACAACTCCGTCACCAAGAGAAATCACAGTCAGAACCAGAAATGCTAAAATAACCCAAAAGAAAAATAAAGTCCAAACAATACTGACAAAAAGATAGCAATCTACCAGAAGAAAGTGAAATAATCAAATCGTCGATAACAGAAGATACAGTGAGAAAGGCAGAAGAAATCTTGAAAACCATGAGAAAATACAGCATGAAGTAGCTAAAGATGTAGCTAAATTAGCAGAACTCAAAGAAGAGAATGAAGATTTACTGAAAAGGATTGAGTCAGAAAGACAACTCATAAGGAGTGAGCAAAAAGGAACAGATAAAAACTAACAAGAAGAAATGTGGAATGAAAAAATGACAGATTGTCAAAAACTTATTCATTCTGTATCAAACGTTGTGAAAGCCTTTATGCTGAATCTTCAAAGTGAACTACAAACGCACTTTAACAGAGAAACCGAAAATCTAGGAGACTTTGTTGTTAATAAATAAATAAATATATTATACACTTCTCAGAGTAAAAGAGTACAACACTATTTATAATAAAATTAACAATTAAATAATGGACGTACAGGACATTAGAATAATACAGTGGAATTGCAGAAGTACCAAAAAGAAATATACCAGCATTAATAGGCATGTTTATACAATCTAAAGTAATATTTGCCATTCAAGAGACTAATCTTAATCCGAGTCAACGTTTTACCATCCCTGAATATAAAGTCTTTCGAAATGATAGGACAGAAACTCAAAAAGGAGGAGGTGTGGCATTTCTAGTTAATAAAACATATATAATAACTGACTGGGAATCATTTAGAACAGAAAATTTTGAATGAATAACAGTGTCTACTGAGTTAGAAGAAATAAAAATAGTTAACCTTTGTAATGTTATGATGTATGTATATAAGCATTACCTCGTCATCTACACAAGCACACACATGTTTCAGAAGGCACTCAGTAAAAGCATGTTCAGTTTGTAGCCATGTTTATTTACAGGATCTCGTACATGTCAAGATTCGCATTATATTACAATGTGTGGTTCGTACTTTAATGTATTCATATTACAACCTTTACTGTTCAAGTGGAAACATATATACGAAAGAGATATCTCAGACGTGAATAAAAGAATAAACAACAGAACTATCATAGTGGGAGATTTCAATGCTCATCATACAGCTTGGGGAGGCAATGTAATAGACAAATCAGGAAAACTACTGTTGGACTTCATTGAAAACAATGAACTAATAATACTGAATGATGGATCAGTAACAAGAATTAACCCTTGTGCAAATCAGCAAGACACAGCTATTGATATAAGCATTGTAACACAAAATCTTGCTAATGCAAAATGGGAAGTTATTGGGGATACAAATTCAGATCATTTACCCATTGAAATAACACTAAAAGATAATTACAAACCTAACAAACTGGTAGAAAAACCGAAATTTTACTTTAATAAAGCTAATTGGGTAGCTTTTCGGGTAGAAATGGAAGAGATAAAAATGAATAATATAGAAAATGAAAATATAGATGTATTTGCAGATAATCTTGTGACGTAGAGTATGAAAATTGAAGTCCCTGAATTGATGGATGATAAAGGCCAGTAGCCTTGAATAGCATCGCAGCCCCTGGATTTGTGTGAAACACAATAGTCAACGTGGATCCCACGCGGGCTCATTAGTATGCATCATTTCCACGTGGATTTTTTACCAACGTTGGATAATTAATATGATAAACAGTTATCAGGCGAGGATCCAGGAGTTTCGGTTTGCCTTAGGGGAGGTTAAACCACGCCTACTGCCTATCTCTAGAGCGATTATAATCAAGCATATCTACACCTTTCTGGCACCCCGCCTAGTAGGAGTTGCCAAAGCTTATCGGGAGAGCGGTATCCTCAAAGGCAGTGGTGGTCCCCAGAACGGACGAAGCAGTTTCACGCCTTCGTTTAACACCTCAGTGCGAACCACATAAGAGCGCTGAAATCGCTCGCAGACCGAGACGAACGGGGAAAGTCTAGCGGTAGATAGTTGGGTAATGGTGCTGGGATGGCGGCGCAGAAACGCAGAATTCCCCTGATATCAAAAAAGTTGTGAAAGTTCGCGTGTCCCCCTGATCCTTCAATTATATATTGAGACCACTGAAGAATGCGTTTATCATTTGCGCCAGAGAGTCTGAATAAAAGTACTAGCTTATAGAACAAGATTTCTCGCGGATATCTTCTATATTGGAGACTTAAATTCATTCTGTTTGTGCAAGCGGTAATATATTAGTTTCAAGTGATCAGTGGTCTAGTTCTTTCATTTTATTTCACTGGATTTTGTGTTAATTCAAACCTATTAAATAAACCCATTAAAAAATTTTCCAGTTGTAAATTAAATGATATATCTATACGTTATTTCCCAATATAATAGATGCTTAAATTTATTTAGAAGCCGCTAAAGGATTTATAACCAATTAATACAGTTTAGTTCTGTATATACGTGTGTTTTTTAACCATTAGACTCGCGGAGAGTTTTTTCTTAAATATATATAACTGAATACGCTAGTGTTTAAAATAGTCTTAACTGTAAACTTAGCGCACGTCAGAATTTGATTCGTATTGGGTGTATGATTTCATGTTTTCTATTTTTTCACATAGGATGATCATATACCTTTGCGTCCCAGCAATTATAGAGTCCTCCAGACTCGGTTCTTCTACCATCCAGAATTTTTATGAACCTTTAAATATAATCTTTTTGTGGCGGCCCTGTGCGGTCTCGCTCTCTAAATTTACATGAGAGAAAGCAACCCAAGAACATTTAAAACTCATAAAGCAATAAATTTTTGTAAAATAACTGGAGAAGAACAATTGCCAGAAGCGATATATAATTTTTACTGCTCTACTGTGGAAAAGAATATATTCTTCATGTACACTGACAGTGCTGTTATTTCCACTGGATTTAAACCCCGAAGAAAAAACATAACTCACTGATCAGTCTTTGTCATCACGCTATAGAAGTTTCCCACCACCAGCGGTGAAATCCAGGAGACCACTACCTTCTCATAACTATACCTGTGACAGTGCCATCCCATAGAAACTTTAGATAAAAATCAAAAAAAAAGGAACACTAAGGCTTCACCTTCCAGCGATTACGGGAAGAGTAGCTGAACGCCAAACCCGATAGTCTGGGGCTGGAAAACGAAGGAAAAGACTCATACATTTGTTGAGTATTTACTAGCTGTTTGTGTGATTCTATTGATTGCCAGATTCAACGATTGGTAAGTGTGAAAGGGTGTGATGGCCATCGCTAGCGTGCATGAATGAATGAGATATATTAGCTAAACTTATAATTTTCTTTACTTGGTAAATATCCTTACACTTCAGTCATTGTATTTTTCCTCTCTACGGGGGGACTGTTTACATTTTCTTATCTCCCCCTCCCTTAATCTGCTTAGTCAAGGGATAACTTGGAGAATACTAGGACTCTGTTCCTACACCCCATACTAAATAGTGTAATAACCCCTATCAGAAGAAATTAATCTATCTTTTGGTTAAATTGTCTCTTTCAGATAGGGCCACTTGGAGGACTGGGTTTTTTTGTCTATCCAAGCGGGAAGAATCTCGGATTGGCCCCCCCCCCCCACCCCCCCCCCCCCCCAACCACCCCCCCCCCCCCCCCCCCCCCCCCCCCCCCCCCCCCCCCCCCCCCCCCCCCCCCCCCCCCTCCCCCCCCCCACCCCCCCCCCCCCACCCCCCCCCCCCCACCCCCCCCCCCCCCACCCCCCCCCCCCCACCCCCCCCCCCCCCCCCTCCCACCCACCCCCCCCCCCCGCCCCCCCCCCCCCCCTCCCCCCCCCCCCCCCCCCCCCCCCCCCCCCCCCCCCCCCCCCCCCCCCCCCCCTCCCCCCCACCCCCCTCCCCCCCCCCCCCCCCCCACCCCCCCCCCCCCCCCCCCCCCCCCCCCCCAGCTACTCCACCCCCCCCAAACCCCCCCCCCCCCCCCCGGATTCAGGGCAGACCCCCCCCCCCCCCTCCCCCCCCCCCCCCACCCCCGCCCCACCGCCCCACCCCCCCCCCCCCCCCACCCCCCCGCCCCCCCCCCCCCCCCTCCCCCCCCCCCCCCCCCCCCCCCCCACCCCCCCACCCCCCCCACCCCCCCCCCCCCCTCCCCCCCCCCCCCCCCCCCCCCACACCCCCACCCCCCCCCCCCCCCCCCCCCCCCCCCCCCCCCCCCCACCCACCCCCCCCCCCCCCCCCCCCCCACCCCCCCCCCCCCCCCCCCACCCCCCCCCCCCACCCCCCCCCCACCCCACCCCCCACCCCCCACCCCCCCCCCCCCCCCCCCCCCCCACCCCCCCCCACCCCCCCACACCCACCCAACCCCACCCCCCCACCCCCCCCCCCCCCCCCACCCCCCCCCCCCCCCCCTCCCCCCCCCCCCCCCCACCCCCCCACCCCCCCCCCCACCCCCCACCCCACACCCCCCCCCCCCCCCCCCTCGCGCCTTGTTAAATTGTATTTTTCTGTAACTATGATTTTTGACTGTACCATGCTAAATGTTGTGATTTTGGTTTAACTGATAATAAACATCATAAACCTTAAATTACTGTGTTGGCCGACCCATTACCCCATATCTGTTATATGTAGTTTCTATTCCCGTCTGTGTGTTTGTAGCACCAAATTGGTGTGTGTACATGAGTGTTGGATAACTGGCAAAAATTGTTTAGCCAGGAGAGATTTAGGAGTCTACAGATAAATAAAATTGTCGTAAGATAGGCAGATCGGAGAAATTACCCGATTTCAGAGAGACTGTCCTTACTCTTTTCAGCACCCTTGTGAATCAACTATCCATTTCTTAACCCTTACTATCTGTCGTGGTTGAGTAAAGTGTAGAGTATTTGTCGAGTTGGACAACAGTAATGAAATCGACAAGGGATAGTGGACTGAAAGAGTTATAGATTACACACACAGAAAGGTGTAAATAGGAGATGGACTTGAGACAACTTGGAAGAAGATTTATCAAAGTGATCTCTCTCTCCAAGCCTCAACTCACTTTTTACTGTCTAAGCACCTCCTGCTCTCACTCTTTTCTCTTATCATACATAGAGATTCTAGTAAAGAGCTAAAAATGTAAATATGGATGGAAGGGTCATGAACAGCGCGTTAATAAATGAGTAAACTTTATTAAATGAAGACAAGCAGGAAAATAATGCATCTCATCATAACCTCATAAAGTCCTTGTTGGTACTAAACGTTGGTGACTCTCCCCTACTGGCGCGAGTTGGGCTGGAAGACTCTATTTACCTCCTGTTTACCAAAATGAATAAACTGCGTGTCAGTCCTTCCGCTTTCGGGAACCAGATGAAATAGTCCAGACAGTGTCTTATATGTAGATCCTTCGTGAGGGACTAAGCCTACAAAACTGTCCTTGTTGGTACTAAACGTTGGTGACTCTCCCCTACTGACGCGAGGTGGGCTGGGGGGACGCTGTTTATCTCCTGCTGACCAAGTAAACAAACTGAGCGACAGCCTGTCCGCTTTTCGTGAGACCAAATGTGCTAGCTCCAGGAAAGAGTCTTACGTGCAGATGTCCTTCAAAGCGATAGGATAAACTGCATACCTTTCCTTGTTGGTGCTGACCTTGGTGACCTCTTATCGCGTGAGTGGGGCTGGAACCCTGTCTATCTTTGGCTGGCTGCTCTTAAGTGCAAGGTTCTACATAATCCAGAAATAAACCATAGGACTAGGTCACTTGAGGACAACTGATCCTAAGGCGTGCTTATCTGGCGCTAGAATTGGCTTTAAATCCGGTTTTGGCTGGTTGACTGTGGCTTGGCTGAGTGCCCCGTTTAGGCATACAGAGACTGGTGAATTGAATTCTGCTATAGACATGCTGGGCTGTTTTGAGATTTTGAAAGCCGCAATGCCCTGACTGGTAATCCAATAGGCGAGTAGGGAACTACTACTGCCATAGACGTTTTCAGATTGTTGCGTTGGCTCATTTCACAATGCGTGAGCTGAACTCCCATGAGAGGGAAATGGCGTTGACAAAGGGTTGTTGTTTCAGGTGGGGCTAGATATCCTCAGAATCCCTCTAGAACGAAGAAACGGTGACATTCTTCGTCTGACTGGAAACTAGACTAGCAATTCGGTATCCCCTGAAACTGAGACCAAAAAAAAAGACACCCTTTACCTCGAGCAACGACAAAATCACGCTAAATGTCATAAAAAATAGTTATACTCCGCTCCTCCCACACTATCAATACTCCGCAAGCGCCTGCATAGGCTTAATATCTTTTGTACATCCAAGTACCGGTCAGTAACATGTTCTGATAGCAAAATCTACTCCTCTTCTCCAAAATAAACATACAGCTGAATGGTTATGTTATTCATCTTACGACGTTAAGTGAATTTACATAAACAGATTACAGCAGGTGACATTACACAAATACATCATATGTCCCCTTGGGGAAAAATTAACATTCCACAAATGAGTACATAGAAAATGCAATGTTCTCGCTATAATACAGTTGTGACTGAGTCATAAGGTAAAATGTTTTCTATGGCTGGTGGCTGCTCCTGTGAAAGTTATGGCTAGAGTCTAGCTACACAAGTAAGCATAAAATGATTCTCCCCAGCCACTAAAAATATCTATCAACAAGGAATAAGCAACTATCTCCTATAATTCAGTGTTTAAGTGAATAATCCACCTCTGACGTTATCTTACAGAAATGACAGTTAGTGCCTATTCTTAACCCATGATAAGCATCTGTGGACTTATTCTACGCCTAGTGAGTGTTTGTTATTGTAAGTTTAACATTTAACCCATGATAAACCAAAAACAGCTTAAACACCACTTAATTAAGGCTGAATACGGCACAACACTATCACTGAATTAAATTACTAGATGAAGTCACCTTCCTATCAGATATAAAAGCTAACATGAATATATCATATTATAATTATAAGATATGTCAACTCATCCCGAAAATGACTAGAGAAAGGCCTTAACATTTTAGTTCTGTTAAAGTCTGCCTAATTCTCATGATGGTCCATCTCGGGCCAGGAATATCTTCACGAGTGTGTTGGCTTATTAAACCCGTCTACTCTTATAGATTACAAAGGACGCTCCCCCCGGACACCTGGCCTGCATATTTCTTCAGAGGTATCGGCGTAATGCGTAATCAAGAGAGTAAGACAAAGGTTATTCTAGAGACATCAGAAGTCAACAACCGCAAGAAAGCCCCCCCCCCCCCCGATAGACATAATATTATGGTCGCTAATGCGTTCTAAGGGGCAGAACCCGGAGATTGACCGCGATTGTTATCTCCCCCTGAAACAGATCAAACTCGTTACCCAGGCCTCAAAGGGTACCAGCCGCTCGTGATCAAAGATTTTAAAGCGACCAGAGAAATTCCCCTGTTCGGACCACAGGGGCGTTTAGGTAACATTACGTTACCGCTGCGCTGACCGTTTCTGACCAGTGGGGGATTTCTACTGCAAGCCAGAACGTAAACACCTCGGGTGGGGTTTGAGAAGGTGAAAATGAAAGAAAATAAGAATACACAATGTCTATGAAAACAGAACATTAAAAAAGTTAATAACATGGAACGAAATGGTAAAATAAATTATCGGTCACGTGACACTATCACAGAGCCTTCACTATCATTTCCCACTCGGACGGGACCACTATTTCTAAGACCTATCTCACAAAAGAAATATTACTAATAACTGTTAAACATATACCAAATGCATATATGCCAGAACTCATAATTCCACACCACATTAAGGAAACAAAAAAGAATGAACATAGGAACAAAAACCCAGTACCATGGTGGACAGTTAGATGTACAGAAATTCAAAAACAAAGAAAACAAGCTCTACAAGAATACAGTATAGAAAGCATAGATCTGAAGATAATTTAGATATTTATAAGAACATAATGCCGTTCCTTTGGATCTACCGGCTTTGTGGAGAGGGGGAACATGCTGCATGGGCAACAGCTTGATCTCCATATAACTGTGCCCAAGCTCGCGCCCTGGAGAGGATGTGGTGCACCACTTCACATACCTAGGGTCTACCATCAATGACAAACTCTCACTGGATACAGAAATCGACAGCCGCATTGGCAAAGCTGCAGCTACCTTTGCCCGCCTCACACCGCGTGTTTGGGGAAACTCTAAACTCACAATGAAGACCAAAGCTGCGGTATATAATGCCTGCGTCACCAGCACACTCCTATATGGCAGCGAGACCTGGACGACCTATGCTAAGCAAGAAAGAAGACTCAATACCTTCCATTTGCGGTGTCTACGCCGCATCCTCGGCATCTCGTGGAAAGATAAAGTGACAAATGTCGAGGTGTTGTCACGTGCTGGCCTTAAAAGTATGTATACGTTGCTTAGACAGCGCAGACTTCGCTGGCTTGGCCATGTTCGCCGCATGGAAGATGGTCGCATCCCAAAAGATATCTTCTACGGACAATTAGCAGATGGCAAGAGAACAGTTGGGCGACCACAGCTGAGGTTCAAAGATGTGTGCAAGAGAGATATGAGGGCACTGGACATGGATCCAGCAACATGGGAGGATGAAGCTGCCGATCGCACTAAGTGGCGATGCTATTTACGGCACCACCTCAGATTGGGCGAAGAGAGGCTCACACAAGAAGCAGAGGTGAGGAGAAAACGTCGAAAGGAGCACCAGGAAAATAAGCAGCTGAGGGCTGCCACCTCAGGGGCGCATTCCCATAGTCAGTTATGACTGAAGGGGCTATTATTATTATTATAAGAACATAAGAAATGAATCAAACAGAATAATACTTAAGGCAAAAGAAAATCATTGGAGAAATTTTTGCCAAACACTGAACCCTACAACTAACTCTACAACAGATGTGTGGAATAAGTTAAAAGCCATTAAAGGCAGAACTAAACATATGATAATACCTAATATAAAAAGACCTGAAAGGGCAGAGACTGACTGGCAGAAAGCAGAGGTGCTGGCCAGGTACTACCATGGAGTTAGTTCTATGGAAAATCTAGGACAGGCTGAAGTCAACAGAAGAGCAACACTTCTTAAAAAAACTTAGTAAAGAAGTACCTTATAATACTGAAAATTTTTCATATTTAAATGCAGATATTACAATGGAAGAAGTTGAAAATACAATAAAGGACAAAACAAATACATCAGCAGGGCATAACATCTTGAGCTATGAAATCTTGAAACACATACCAAAAAGTACCATAGAAATTATAACATCCCTTTTTAACAAAATTTGGAAAACAGGAAAAATTCCCAAAAAATGGAAAACAGCAGTAATTATTCCAATACTAAAACCAGAAAAAGATGCCCATGATGCCAGTTCATACAGACCAATTTCTTTAACTTCCCATCTAGGTACAATATTAGATACCATAGTAAATAAAAGATTAGAGTTTTATTTGGAAAATAATAATTTATGTAATCAAACTCAGTCAGGATTTAGGAAGAACAGATGCACTATGGATCAGATAATTAAACTGGAACATGAAGTAAAATCAGGATTTCAAAAGAAAGAAAATACTGTGGTAGTATTTTTAGATATAGCTAGGGCTTATGATGAATGCGGGAGAGAGGGTGCTCTCTTTAAAATGAAGAAGACCCCTGCTTAGGTTATAATTAGGATATTCTTCTTCTTCCGTCCTTAGTCAAAGACCGACCAAGCAGTCAGAGGCCATCACGCCTTGTGGCGTCTTAAGGGCAACAGCAGATTGACTTTCTCTGTTGTAGTTTCCCATCACGCCTAGCGGCGTCTTTAGGGCAACAACAGATTAATCCATCTGCCGCTGTTTCCGTAATCAGTGTGACAAGCCAACGGGTGATCAGCCCATAATTAGGATATATAGTGACTAATTCAAGATAATAATTTTGTTTTCCAATATCTGAATATGGTATCATTTCGCGGCTCCAATCAGTCCAAATCTAGTAAATTCCTTCGCTTTTGCATGCCATTTTAAAATAGTTTCGCATAGTCTTTGCCAACTCATTTTTTTAGTGGAGGGTCGGTTTTTGTAATTATGTGGTAGGACAATATGTTAGGGTAATTTCCCAATGACTGTCGCCGAACGTTCCGCAGTGAATATGTGTATTATAGAGTTAGGATTAGGGTTATGGTTAACCCAAACTCTAATCCTAACTCTATAATACAATACACATATTCACTGCGGAACGTTCGGCGACAGTCATTGGGAAATTACCTATGTTAGATTTGATTCACTATACCAAAAAAAAATCATTCAATATAGATTGTAACGACAGAAAATGGTCGAAACTAAAAATTAACACCCCCTCCTCCATCCCTTTCCAGTTTTTACCCCGAATAGTTATTGATTACGGGAGATCACTCCGAAGTAAATTCATACGTGTCGTTTGTAACTGTATTTAATGCCGTCTGCAATATATACAGCTACTTGCTACCGTGCTTGAACTTAAGAGAATAAGGGCGTAGCGTGCATTTCTTTAAAAAGTGATAATGTTAAAAGCAATAATTCTTGTTGGAGGCCCCATGAAAGGTGAGGCAACCAATTATCTTCGAAATTATTGATTCATTACTCTTGTTCCTGGTTCTGTCGGCGTTAATTATTTAGTGGAGCAGTGTCTTAAACATGTTTAGTAGGACTTTCATTTTTTTAAACGTGTGGATTATTTTGTTTTTAAAGCTCACATCAACAATATCCCTTCAAACGCAGCTTCAATAGTTACTGATTGTATGAATATATAGCAGACCTATAGGCTAGGCCTATATATAATGTCAGTATTAAATATTCACACTTTGCCGTTGATAGGATATTAACCGTCATGGTTACGATCACTAAATTGCGTCATGCTTCAGCAGACGTGACATCTTATGTCTGCTCGCAGTCGCATAAGTTTTTCTTTTTAGAGACAAAGTATCCCGTTCAACCCTTGATGGGTTATAATTAGGATATATAGCTAATGTAGTAAATTCAAGATAATAAAATCTGATTTCCGATATCCAAATATAGTATCTTCTCCCCCCTCCACTCAGTCCAAATGTAGCAAATAAAAACTGTAAAATTGTGTGAATGTATGTGTGTGTGTGCCCTCCCCTTTCCCAAAATAAAAATCAAATGCAAACACAAACAGTAAAGTCTCTCATAACTGCCCTGTTGTTAAAAAGGTGAAAAGGGGTGAGAAAGCCCGTAGGTACCCGCAATGAAACACAATCCACTTCGCATACGGGATGTTTTTCTTCCCGTTTAACAGGACTGAAATAGGGAAACTTCCTGTGCGCATAAAGGCCCAGAACTATTCTTATAGTTCTTTTTGTGAATGGTTACTTAAAACTTATTAAATCACAAAAATGAAGGAGTACAGTACTCTGACCTCTTTTCTCTACATGCTAATAACATGATAATGAAGCTAGAGGCTGTTACATCAAATATGAAAGTGACACAATCTTAATAGCAGAGAATAAAACTGTCCACATTTAAAAAAAAATATTTCTTTTAACCTCCTCTTCTTCTTTGATCCTTAGCCGCCGACAGTCAAAGCAGTCAGTGGCCATCATGTCTGGTGGCGTCTTTTAGGGCATCAACAAACTGCTTCCACTTTGTTAGGTCGGCAGCCATCCTTCGTACAGTGCCCCAACTCTGGTTCATTCTTTGCATCTCAGACTCCACAGTTCTCCGCCAAGTTGTTTTTGGTTGGCCTCTCTTTCACTTTCCTTCGGGGGGTCCATAGCATAGCTGTTCTTGTGATGGCATCAGGGTCTCTTCTGAGGACGTGACCAACCCAACTCCAGTGTCTGCCAGCTATGATGGTGTGCATGTCCTCTCGGTATCAGAGGTTAAGATTAGGATACCTAGTGTGGCTAAATTTTACTTACTTAGTCATTCCTCTTCTACCCTGAAGTGTAGAGGTTTGGAAAAGAAAGCGCCATACTGTCCTATCGGCTGTCTTTCTCCTGGCCTGGTTCCATTCTAGTCCTCGGTCCTCAAAGATTGTCTAATGTTTTCCTCCCAGCAGACTCTTGGTCATCCTGGAGGTCTGGATCTCTGGCTCTTAGTTTCCCATGCTTGTCGTGGTTATCAATCTTCTCCCATTCTGCAGACATGGCCAGACTATCTTAGTTGGGACTGTTTTACTTGGGTCTGCAGGGGTTGGGTTTTTAGGCCTTGACGTATTGTCTGGTTGCGAACCATGTCTCTTCTTTTTACTTCAATCACCTTCCACAGATACTTCATTTCTGAGGTTTGGATCTGGCTTTTGTGGGTTGTAGTCATTGCCCTTGATTTGCATCCATATGTCAAGACTGGGACATAGGTGGAGCGGTATACAGCCATCTTCATCTTCTTACCAACTTCTCTTTTGCTGAGGAATCCTCAATTTACGACCTGAAAAAGTCTCACAGCTGCTGCTCCTCTGTTAGCCAACTCTTCTTTGATGCCTCCCTTCCGGTCTATGACATCTCCGAGGTTTTTAAAGTGGTTGACCTGCTCCAGGACCTATTCTCCCAGCTTAATCTGATGCCTTCTTTCCTCTCATGATATCACCGTGGTTTTTGTTTTAGAGATGCTAATGACCATCCCTCTCTTCTCCAGCTCTTCCTTCCAGACTTGCAAGTTGGATTGAAGATGTGCCTCTGATTTAGCAATCATCACAACATCATCAGCAAATGCCAGCTCTGAAATACAGAGGGGGACCCAAAGTCGCAGCAATAGAGAATGCAGTCAGCGACCCATAGTTTGACTGCTTGCGTCAGGGTCAGCGAACCAGAGCTGACCAAGACCCTACTCCACCTCCATGTGGTGGTCCTGGAAACAGGCTGCATCACTGCAGTCTGGCTGAGAGAGTAGGGATCGAAAAGGGAAGGCAAACCCAGTCCCAAAAAATGCTGTGCTGAAGTCGGATGTGCCAGCTGAAAGGCGCAGATATTGGAGCTCCGCTGTAAACAGACACAACGCAACCAACGTCCTTTTCAGGACGAATGAGGAAGAAGAAGAAGAAATACAGACCTGTCTCATCTTCCAGTACCCTAAGTGTGGCTAATTCAAGATAATAATTTTGATTTCCAGTATATAAATATGGCATCATTTCTCCCCTCCACTCAGTCCAAGTAGAGTAAATCAAAAGTGTAAAGTTGTTTGAAAGTGTGTGTTTGCCCTTCATTGTTTCAATAAAATCAGTCTCTCACATCTACCATGTTGTTAACAAGGGAGTGGAGAGTGGTTAAGCCGGGGTATCTGGGATGACACTTAAGTCACTATTCATCTGTCATTATCAACATGCATTAAGACCATCACTTTCCCATCACACCAACACTAACTGTTATATATTAATCGTTGTTCTTGTTGTGTACTGTTTTACTATATTGTGTAATTCTCTTAGTCTTTAACACTTGTCCAACAGTTATGGATGAATTGCATGCCTGTAAATAATCTAATATTGGTACAGGCATACCTCACTCTTTCGACAGGTTTAGGACTAGAGCACTGACAAAAGTCGAAAATCGATGAAAGTCGAAGCATAGCCTTTATTTAGCTTGCAAATGCATTAGGGCTGCCAAATAACGTAAATAACTAACTATATAACCCTTGCAAATGCGTGCAACACCTAAATAAACAGAAATAAACATAAGAATAAAGAAAATACAGTAATAAATAAAAAAATACGTAAATAACATCAAATTTTTTTTTTTTTTTTAAACATATACCCACTATTACTCGATACGAAATCTCAAAGTTGGGACCCATTAGAGTCTTCGGAGAGTACCAGGGACTGGTCGGCTCAGGAGCAGTTTAGGTTATTCCAGTCCCTGGTCGACAACACTTCTTCAAATGTCCTCGCCTGGATCACCCGATCGCCAGCGCAGTGTGGTAACCATTACACCAGCGCAGCTCCCACATCTTACTTTAAAGTCATTCTTGAGCAAGCAGACGATGAATATATATAGTATGTACAGTTTTGAATGTTGGTGATTTAGGGGGATTCTAGACTTATAAAATCAGATGGAGAAAATTGAGGAGGCTCATCTTCAGAACTGGAGGAACTCTATCTAATTCTTTTAGGAGAAGGGGACTTTGAAGGAGATCTAGCTGTGGCTGATGTTGATGTTGAATCTGAAAGGTGAGAGGGAGGGGTGACTGAAGTTGGTTGTGGCGGTTGCATCTTGAAAAAGGAGAGCAACGACGTTTGCCTCATTGATGTCTTCTTCCTTTCCATAAGAAGTTCTCTGTAACAGGCTATTTGGCGTAGCGTTTTAATCTCCTCTAACACTTTAGCTTTGTTCTTTACAAGTGTGCTAACTGTAGCGCGAGGTACACCCAGCTTGCGGCCTATTTCAGCATTTGAGATGCCTTGTTCATTAAGCTTGATTAGCTCAAGCTTTTCTTGCAAATTGAGAACCTTATGGGTTCTTTTAACTTTGCCACTACACTTAGGACCCATTATGAGTATATTAAAGCACACAAATAAGTAGTATAGGGCCTAATCACACAAAAAAGTACAGTATGAATACTGTACACGTGTCTTATAATCACGATATGCACACGGTCATTGTACTGTTATCACAAAAATAACTATGAGATGTTTACAGTATAAACACAAAAATAATATAGTATGAATAATTTGGTTATTTTAGTCACAAAAATAAGTAGTATTAGTATGTTTAATCACAAATATAAGAGATTCAATGTAGACAACTTCACAAAAACAGTGCGCACCGAACGACTTCTGTTCAAAGACTGAACAACGAAAGAAACAAGATGACGCGCGGTTGTGACAAAATGCGACGAAAGAGCGAAGCGAGCGACGAAATTTGGAAACGTGGTTATAATTGAAAACCGACGAAGGAGCGAAGCGACGAAAGTCGAGGTATGCCTATATTCTCTGTTGCTCATGCTTCCTGTATTTTAGTAGAAAATGCTCTGTATTATTTTCAGGTAGACACTCTGCACAATAAGGTTCTTCTATTCTAAAATAGCTCATTCCCAGTTGTAGTCTTAGTAGTTCTAGTAGTTTCTTATTGCTAGGAATTTTCATTTCTGTAGATAATGTTCCATGTGTGCCTGTACCAGAAACTATCTTTATAATCAGTGCCTATAATGATATAGAATTAAACCATTCATTACCCTTCAACTTATTTTGAATCATAGACCTTTAGCAATTTCATGCCATACCTTTTTTTGTTCTGTGCCATCTATTCAAAGTTTTTCCAGGTCTTCTTTATTTCCTCTAAGTCTTAGTCCCGTTTTTTTGTCTACTTTATTTGGTTTCCCTTATCCTGGGGAATCCAGGGTAAGAACCTCCATCAAATGTTATCCGGTTTCCTCAGTATGTGCCCTATCCAATGACAATGTCATTTCCTTACCTCTTATTTCTCTGGTTCTTTCTATCAGTTATGCATTGGTGATCATGCTATACCAATTTAATCCTTTTATTCTATGCAAGCAGCCATTTAGGAAAGTCTGCAAATTCTTCCTTGTCATATTTGTTACATACTTTAGAGCCGTATAATATGACTGACTTGACATTTGAGTTGAAAATACTTTTTTTTAATGATGGACTTGGTTTCTTTTGATTTCCAGTAATTTACCAATGCAATGAAAGCTCTTGCCTTCTATATTCTTATTTTGATATCCCTGTTTGTTCTTCCCTGTATGTATGTTTCTGTTAAGATATACTTATAAGTCTCCATTTTTTATAGGTGTTTCTCAAAGTGCAGTCTGGTAGTCATTTGCAACATTTATTCTCTAATCTTTTGTCTTTTCTCTGGCTTTGGAAAGAACACACAGTGAGGAAACCAATTGATAGCATTACATTTTTCTGGAAGCCTCATGGTAAAATGAATAAAAAGAGACCCAAAAACACATGAAGAACACTGGAGACAGCTTTAGAAAAGAAAAATGTGGACGTAGAGAGAATTTAGCTGATGGCACATGACTTTAGGGCTCTGCATGAACTGACTGAAGGCCTATGCTCCACAAGAGCTTAAGGGTAAAAAATGATTGAAATGAAACAAAAACAATGTCTGTCACTCAATGAAATAAATCCTGTACAGTAAATCCTTGTTGACAAACATAAGAACAGAGTGATGAAGTGTTACATCAAACTAATGTTACGGTGAGCCCCTAACACTGGTCAGACAAATAAGAAAAATCACTGGGTTTATATAGATATAGTACTTTATCAGAATACTAAGATAGAGATACAGTATCTCTCTCATAAGAATATTAAGAATTCCATGGACTCCTAAAAAACAAATGCTGAATGTTAATTAGCAAAGAATTATAATTCAAAGCTAAAGAGAAGAAAGCCAACCTTCACCAAAATGAAATAAGCACTCAGAATCATCAGAAAAAATAGAGGGCATAAAAAGTGAAAGAAGTCATCCTGAAATTTTTTTGTTTCCCTTTTCATAACTTACATTTTATTTACTCCTGTATTTCACTTTACATACTTAGAAAAGTCTGGGGGAGAGAAGAAATACCGATAGGCTGGAAGGAAAGTTATCTTTGCAAGTTGGCAAAGAAGGGTGATTGACAGACGTGCATAAATTGCAGAGGAATAATATTAAAGTCACTGCCAAAGTATTAAACAGAATCATCCTAAAGAGATTATATGATGTCATAGGCAGACAGCGAAGAACAGAAATGTTTTCGACAAGACAGACTCTGTACAGACCAGACAGCCATACAATACATAACATAGTACAGAGTTTTGGAATTAAATTCACCACTTTATATTGGATTTATGGACCTCAAAAAGTCATTTGCTTGTTTAGAGAGGGACTCACTTTGAAAACCATGGGGGATTATGGTGTTCATGTACTTTATAAGGAAAACATATGAAGGCATGAAATGCAGGCAGAGCACTTCAAGAAGGACAATTCACTGAACCATGTGAGACAACTGGTGTGCGGCAGGGGTGCCTTTTGGCACAATTTCTTTTCTTACTGACTTGTGGATTTTGAAAACGGCAGTACCAGCCACAACCTAATCACATGAAACTAATTGCCATAGAAGCCATTGCTGCAGTTGCATGTGAATGCCTTTTGAAGGCTTCCTGGGGACATGCTACATTACTGGCTCCATGCTCCATAAGGAATGACAACAAAGAAAAAGAATATCAGCCACCAGAAAAGGAGTTCAGTGTACTCTTGATGGAAACTGCTTGATGGTATAGATTTTGCATATACTCTACCCATCTGTACCATAACCAAGGGGGTCAGAGTGGCTAAGAATTCTAAAGGTACCGGGTTCAATTCCCAGTAGAGGGAATATAATTTATGGAAATTTTTTTTCAGAACCAGTGGTCCTAATGATGTCATACTCCCCCCCTGGTCTCCTGGATAGTGAGATCGGATGCCTAGCCTTCTCGGATACATGTGAAAAAAAAAAGGAGGTCCCATGTGCAAGTTGTGCACGTTAAAAATCCCATGGCAGTCGGAAATCGTAAAGAGTAGGCTATAAGGCAAAATTTAAAAATTAGAAACCTACACACCTCAAAAATATTTATAGAATGTGTGATTCCTATATACACACATTGGGATTCTTGCCAGTGCCTAGGAGTTTGTGCACTGTGCTGAGATCCTCCTTGTGTGATCTAAGGGAGGAGATCAGAGCACTGATGAAGTTATCCGTGTGCAATGAAGATAATGCTTAAACCAAACAAAACCAAAACTAGCGGTAAGACAACATGATACACCATAAGAGGTCACAGCATTTGGGTATGAAAATACACAAGAAAAGACTGGGATTATGAGAATAAACATGTCTTGGGAGCAACATAGAAAAAATAATAGCCTACAAAAGGCCAGAGGGGCTTTCAGTGCAATTGGAAATTTATGGAAATCAAAAGAAATCAAGTTTAACAATATAATTATAAACTTACAATAAGTATTGTGTTAACAATATAATTATAAACTTACAATAAGTATTGTGTTAACAATATAATTATAAACTTACAATAAGTATTGTGTTAACAATATAATTATAAACTTACAATAAGTATTGTAAACTTAAATGTCAAAGCAGTCCTTTTATATGGCTCAGAAACATGGAGAACAACAAAAATAACAAGCATGAAGTTAACAGACTTTCATAAATGTCTGCTTGCACGGAATAAAATTATTAAAATGCTATGACAAAATCACTTATATGGAACTGATGGAAAGATCCAGACAAAAACCAGTGGAATAAGAGGTGAGGAAAAGACATTGATATTGGATATAGGACACATAATGAGGAACCCAGAAGACAGCATTACAAGGCAGTCCTTGTTCTGGCATTACCAGCGTGAAAAATAAAGAGAGACCAAAAAAAAAAACAACAAAATAGAATTGAAGACGAACTTTAAAAAAAACGTGACAAAGAAAGTGTGGAAAGAATTTGAAGGGATGGTACAAGACAGAAGAGCTTGGTGTGAGCTAATTGAAAACTTATACTCCACTGGGAGCTGAAGGGTAATGATTGATTTTAATCTCGTGTTAAGGTTTTTTTATACTGACATTCTGTAAGGTCGTTTATGATAGATAACCACAAAGTAACACTAATATTAGCTTTTCTGTTTGTAGCAGAAGTATGTTGAAAACATTGATAGCAATACAATCTCTGGGATTGTACTATTCAAATCAAATTCAGCTTATTTTGTATCAGATGATGTAGGTTACAGATGTCAGAAATTATTGTAAACTTATGGCAAATGTATTTACAAGCGATAACTTGTTTTGAAATATACCAGAAACTGAAATATTGAACTTATTTTCTCAGAATTTTATATTCTAGGCATTTAACTTTCAAATTGTGGAACTTTTCATCTTGTTTTGAGATTCTTAATGTTTTCACTTAGAATGTCAGGCCTTGTAGCATCAGAAAATGGATAAAATCAAAATTTAATGATCTTGTATTGTATTTGTTGAGCTCAATGAATGTATTTGTTATATTTTGAAAAGAGATGAATGAGAGTCACATTTGGATAGTTTGAAAATAAAGTGAAAGATGAAAAACATAATTTTAATGCTGATCCTTAATCAAAGTAATATACGGCTTTGGAAATAAAAAAGTGATCAGCTGTGAGCATTTACTGCAACAAAAACATACAGATAATACATCTGTCATAATGATATTCAAGATAATAGGAAGAATGGAAAGTTATTTCTTAAAATTTTCTTCATCAGAATCAAAACCCATGAGGATCTTTGCTGCATGCTTAAATTGTTTGCATTCTTTGCAGCTATTAATTGGGGATTTCAAATTAGCAATTCTTTCTTGTGCATTTCTGTGTTAACCATTCCATCTATTCATTGACACCTCATAGGTGTTGTAGACTTACTTTGCTTGGCATTCACTTTCTTTGTTCCTCTTCAGGCCTTCATATGTTTGATCAACGCTAACCATGTGAGTCAGTTTGATCTCATGATTTGATCAACTCTAAACATGTGAGTCAGTTTGTTCTCATGATTTGATCAATATTAGGGAATCTGCAGTTTTGTTTTTCCAAGATTTGTTCTATTTTACATGGATTGATGTAATATTATGAGTTTTCATTTCTGAACATGTGAAGAAATAGTTTCATTGTGTTTAATGCTGACTCACATTGGTAAGCTTGTCTCTCCATTTCCTGCAGTCTCTAGTTTCTTGATGCCACAGCCTTAAATCTCTTTCCAAGCCATGTAGTCAATTTGTTTAGGCATTTCTCTTTGTGTATTACTCTTCTTCTCTTTGAGTTCAGTTTACTAGTTATTACTAGACTGTGAATGATTTTTCTGTGCTAATGATATGTCTAAAGAGCTCAGTCTGTGCCTCATTGCTTGGGTTAGTTCATGACTTTCTCTGAGGATTTCCTCACTTGATGTTCTGGCTGTCCAAGGTTTCCATTGCATCCTTACAAACCACATCTCCCTTCTACCTTTCATTACACTTCAGCTCCCCAAGAAGTTCATGCCAAGCCTTCCTGTCCTCTGTCCTGTACCATTCATCTGAGGTCTCTCCATGTCTTCTTTACCCCTTTCGTGTCTATCTTTAGGTCCCTTTGTGAGTTTTTCAATCTCCCTCAGTTTCAATCAAACCATGCCTCTCATTAAAAAAAAAAATTTTTCATTTACTAATATATATATATATAAAGTGATCTTATGCAAGAAGAAAAAAGAAAAAAAGCTCTGAGAAGAAAAAGATAACCACCAAATTAAAGATAGAAATAATTGCATAATGTATCTGCTTATATATTCAGCCTTTAGGCATGTAGCTTCAGTGCTTGTATGTTGTAAGATGTATTTAGAAGTGTCAAAGATATGTGATAGGTTTTGATGGAAAATATGAAGATTGAAAGTTATTATCCTTTAGCACGCTGCATTCTTTTCCGGAAAATTTGCCCTGCAGCTGCATTCTTTTTCACAAAACCCCCTTTTTTTATAGTGGATGACTTGTAAATTCTATTTTTTTTGTTTTTTGGCCAATTGCTATAATTTTTGGACTGTATAGAGATAAATGGATGACGTCACTGATGATGTAATTTTGTTGATGTGATAGAAGAAGAAGACTGGTGAAAAAAAATAAAAATAAATAAATAAACCAAAAAAGAGCCTTACCTCACTCCTGGTGCAGCCCTGTGGTGCAATCTGCCTTAAAATTGAGCAGAGTGGGATAATGCTCAAAGCAGGGATATGGACAGAGAGGTATTACACACCTATGGCACACGAATTGGGTCTGGTGGCGCTTCTTGCCCGTGTCCCTGCTGGAACACACAACGCAGTCTGGCTTGGAAGGCCTGCCGCTAGCCAGATGTTTAGGGTTAGGAGTGAGGTAGTGTTCCCCCATAACCAACCTTGCTAGTGCAATGTCAGATAACCTTCCTCTGCGGGCTGAGACCCTAGACTGGTACCCTTCAAGCAGGCCATGAGCAATCCGCAGACGGAATGTTTCCGCCTTGATACGAGACGGATGCTTGGTCCTCCACAGGACAAGCGAATTGACAAAGCAAACTTCCAATAGTGTCACGAGTTGGATTTAAGTTAGAGTCATGCCCAAGTGTAGGACAAGACCCTAGTGTGAGAAAAGACTAAGATAATAGATTAATTATGAGAAATGACAGTGAATGTAGTAAGGTGAGTCTATTGGCCCGAGGAGGATAACCGAAATTAAATCTTCCTCGCCAAATCGTGACTAAAGAAATGCTATAAACTCACCACCTCTGGCTACCTTTAACAGACTAAAGGAGATAAGGTTAAACTAACACTACAGACACCACTGTACAGACAACAGTTAAGGACTATACAGTGACGAAGCTGATCCAGTGAACATTAAATAAGTTTATTATACAAATCCACATAAGTTTATAACATAGTAACAACAATATATATAACGTGCCAGGTTTGCACTGCCCTGGAAAATAAAAAGAGGACTCAATTTAAATTTATAAGACACATCAAAATATGAACCCAACCACTCTCACTCATTCATTCACCTTGCTGGGGAAACAAAATCAGAATGATTACTTAGATTCTTACTACCATCTAATTTAGTGGCCCTCAACTGTAGCCACCACTCTCTATTACACTACTATCTCTAAAGTCAATGGCTGCTGACCCTTCATGAAGACTATCTGCACAGCTGCTAACTCTGTCAGCGGTATACGCCACTAAGTCACACTCTGCACTGCTATGTAATAGACTTTTTCTCTAACTCTAAGGCTCAGAGGCTATCCTCTAAGAATAATATGAGACTCTGCAGGTCCCTGATCTATTTTTCACCATCTCTCTCCACTTCTGCCTTGTTGCTCTCGTTTCATTTCAGCAACCGGGAAATGATATCCCTTTCTTCCTGGTTCTGACTCGTACTTCTGATGACTAGGCCCTTGCCGTAGACTGTAGAGGCTTCTCTATTTGGCGAAAAGAAAGCTGATTCTCCCTTGCTATGTTACCCCTCATTTGGGTTTAGGCCCTTCGGTATTGTTACCGAGGCTAAAAAACGACACACCAACCCGCTTGCTTGGGTTCGATGGGTGTGTATATGAGCTTAGAGCTCCGGGTCTTAAGAAAACCCTTTTCACTGAAGACTGCGTCGCTGTCTCGACCTGCTCTTCCTCGCTCCCTCTCTCTGGGGCCACAATACTCAGAGCCGATACCCACCGCGGTACAAGCTCTTACGCCTCTGGCGCTTCCTCGACGTTTTCTCTCTTGAGAAGACTGGCTACCTTTGCCAGCTGTCAGGAACAAGATTTATTGGCAACTCCCGCTCTTCAGGCCGTGACCACTGCTGTGGACACAAAAGAAATGCCACTCTGTACTACAATACTAAAATACTCTCATAAAATAACTTACCTATAAACGTAAACAGTGGATGCTTCAGTCACGCTCATATCTTAGCACAAACATGTAAACACCCAAAACGCAGACTGCTTCACCATTTCCCCTTTCATCTTGTGCACAACAATACATAAATATTTCCTGACCCTGGGTCATCTCCTCCCGACTACACCCTGTCTGTCTAGTAAACTCCAGACTCACTGATCAATACTTGATTATACACAGCTTGCCTCAAGCCTTAAAACATTAAAAACAGGTAGGGGAACCTCCCGTACTTAGGCCTACTTTAACTCTGTAAGCGGTCTCAGGACCTTATCATCGTTCCCCCCAAACACAAACAGAATACATAACATTTAATGCGCACCGTGTTTAAAATTCCTCAGTACATTTATATATTACATCTCTATACACAGAAATATATATATCTCTATAGACTATATTTCCTAGAACTCATTAAATTCCATAATACAAAAATCAAATACTACTCTGCATAATATTTAATTACACAACCACTTAAGGCACCATAATTTTCCTTTCACCTCTACCCCACGTGGTTTCCCTGCAATTATATTTTAACTCCCCCAATAGAAAATTACTTAATTATCTACTCTATCCAGCCAGAATTCCTGTCCAAATAAATCCCGGTAAACCACGTGATTAAATTTTCCCGAAAAAAATCCGTTCCCGTATTTTATTAGGAGACTTATCAGAATTAATCTCTCAATGAAATAAAATACACGTGCTTCAGAATATTCTGTAAATTAATATAAATCTAGGATGCGTGTATTTCTTCAGACTTTCTATTAAATCTACGGAGCACACCTACGTAATATCTCTTATCACTGATATCACTGCTATCCTCGTAGAAATAATTGATGGCACTATAAGTTATAAAGTTCAGAAATAAATTAAATTAGTACCACGCTACTTTAAATTACTGACATACCAATACTGCGTTCCTTCAGCGTTAGAAGCTGACAATATGCTTGGATACACGGCCCGGACTTTCTGCCGACTAAGAGGCCCGAAATTGAAAACCGTGTACTTTATTTTAGATTTTCCAACGCTGACCCCCGACCTACTTGAGGCTAGGCGTCTCACTACAACCAATAGAATTAAAGATACTCTAAAATTTTCCATGCGCTCATCTCTAAATTTAGAACCAGTGTATTCTTGCTTCCTTTAAATGCGCGCGTATTTCCGGCTGCGTAACGTTACCTAACTTCGTCCGCTAGCGTGAGCAGGTGAGCAGAACCGAATGTGATTCGCTCCAACTTACGTTGGACGTAACCTGGGTAGGGGTCATCTCCCCTTCCCCACGAAAAATGACCACGATAAATTTAACAACGCAACAAAATGGAATTTCAAGATCGCGATATTTAGAAAAAGGCCGACTGGTGCCATTCAGTACTAACCTACATTAATCCCTATAGAAAAAAACCCGCAGTGACTTTACCTACAGAACAATTGTTACGTGCAGTCTTTGATATCTTACAATATTATACATAGGTAATTTTTTAGTGCTTAAGGGAAAGTCATTATTGAGTTACTTCCCTTGAACTCCGCGGATAAATACATTTTACTGCGATTTATTCGTTGTTTGGGTAATAATAGATTGTTCTTGCTTCAGAATATCTATGGCCTGAATTTATGTGTATTGTTTGTCTGAGTAGGACAAGTCTGTCTTATATCTGTATATCTTTTCATATCTAAGTCGAACTATATGTTCTGTTGTCTCTAGAGAGGTCAAAGGCTATTCGGCGGATGTGTGGCTTGAGTGGGGTGATTTGGCTTCGTCCTGATAGGGAATGCGTGTGTTTTGCTATGTCGGCTTGATGCCTTGAAAAAGTGATCTCAGTGGTTTTGGGGAAAGTGATAGTCGTCTAGACCTATCGTGTATGCTTTACCCCAGTGTTTATTCATCTTGCCAAGGAATGGCAGTTTCATATTCCCTCTACCAAGGTAATCAAAGATACTCTTATGAACTCTCGATCGAAGCCACCATTGTCGATAATTACGATTTGAATGTTTAAGAGAATATATTTGACTCGATGAAAAACGACTTCGATTCCTAGCAGCACTATATTCTGTAGAATGCAGTCTATTGTTCATGACCAAATCTACAGAGCAACGAAATGTTGTATGAATGACTAACTTTAGAACAGATTCATTATCTGTATTCAAACGTGAGTGACAGTTCACGAGTGGAGCCATCTTGGAACCAAAACATGTAGGACTTTCAAGAAGAGAAAAGGGATGCCCGTATTATCGCTTGATCAGTCCAGAGATCACTGCTACACATGAGAACCCATTGTTAGCGGTTCAATATTATTATATGGAAAAATATGTGCTGAACATTATGTTGAAGAATCGTTGCTAAACGAGATTAGGTTTAGAAGTCATCTGAAATATTGTTTACAAGCTGACGTGCTCAGTCAGTGACGTCAGATGATATATGTATGGGCGATACTGAGTGCTTGGCTATTGACAGTCCATTATACCATTATTCTACATGAGTGCCCATGTAACATTGCAAGACCATTTGTCCACTGTACTATGATGTATTATGGCAACCTGTGATTTGTCACTATCTGTGCTGTCGAGTGTGTACGTCCAATTAAACTTTAGAAAAGGTACACAGTCGTTGGTGTCGATGACTTCCGGTCATACATGAGTGTGAGAAGAGAACATTTGTCAACAACACGAACCCTTATCATCATTCGCACATTATACACTCCATCCATGTCTACACAACACTGCGTAGGTCAAGTTGACATTCCATACACTACAGTGGGGCAGGCAACACCATAGGGATCTTGTCAACTGATGATGATAGACGCCTGTCTTCCCGCCTAGGAGTGTTCTGGTGTACTTTATCAACATATATTATATCCAACTAAATATCCAACTTTATCAACTGGTGGACCAGCTTTCTGGGTTTGACCTCGCAGAAATTCAGAAGTCAACAGATTACCGATGCCAGACCGTTTCCTGTGGCTGATACGACACACTTGCAGTATTGGTTTGCTCTTTGTCAACGCTTCGTCACGTGACCTGTCAAGTGAATGCAGTATGTAGGTCAGCGTTGTTGACATTTTTTACATTAGACATTATAGAGTTTCACAGAACAGTTGGATCAATTCTTGTCAGTGTTAACAGAAAGACAGTATTTGTGAACTAAGAAGTCCTGGTTTCATCGATGGATCTTCTTGTTTGCCATATATGAACTTTAATATTTAAGGCCAGAATGTTTAATTGAATAAAGTGGCAGTTTGTTTGTTTTCATGAAAAATAACTTTGCCATTACTGTAAGACTGAGCCTATTTTGCAACACATACTATCATACACATAATTTATATATATTTATGTTTACATGTTATTTGTTTGTATAGTATGTTAGTTTCTATGTCAGCGGGTTGTGTTTAAGGTTGGGCGGCGTCCTCACAACAGAGTATCCCACGTCATAGAGGGTCCGTTGTGGGCGTTTTCTATAGGTGCAATTTTCTTGATTGAAAATTTGCTGCGACAACTGTTGCTTTTGTGTTAGCTGTGAAGTCTGTAATTATTGTTATTTTTGTAATATTTCTTTGTTCTTTAGTTTTGTTTTGATTTGTTTGTAATTTGTTGGTCTAACCTATTCTATCTTTCAGTTCTATTCATAATTTATATTCATATATTGTGACGTCATTTGTGTTGTTATTCTTTGCAGATTCAGTGATTATCTTCATTGATTTCCCTATTTGATTTATTTTGATTTCTGCAAACGTTCTTGTATTGTCAGTCCTATTTGTACTTTATGTATTCTGTTGGTTGACATATGTTTTATATGGGTATATTTCATAAGACACAATTGCCTGTGCACTGCACTTGGATTATGGTATAGACCAGTACCTGATTATTATTACTATTATACAAGACCTTATTAAAGGCTTGTGACCCACAGATATTGGGATAGTATACTGATTAATCAGGTCATTGAGAACTTGGGGTATTATTATTGATTCAGGTGATTAGTATTATTGTTAGGCATCATGTCTACTCTAGATTATTTCATTACTCAAGGGAAAGCTCTTGATAAGACTGGTCAACAATTAGAACAATGGGCAGTTGCTCAATATGACAAAGCATTAGCTGCAGAAGAGAAAAGATTAGCTGCAGAAGAAAGAAAAGCTATGGCGGAAGAGAAAAGATTAGAAAAAGAAGCTGAGGCTGCTGCTGAACAAAAGAAAATGCAGATGCAGGTAGAGGAAAGGAGATTTGAAGCTGAACAAAAAAAATTGGAAAGAGAAGCTGCGGCTGAACAAAAAAGATTAGACAGTGAAGCTGAACAAAAAAGATTAGACAGTGAAGCTGAACAAAAAAGATTAGACAGGGAAGCTGAACAAAAAAGATTAGAAGCTGAACAAAAAAAAAAAAGAAAGAGAAGCTGCGGCTGAACAAAAAAGATTAGACAGGGAAGCTGAACAAAAAAAGATTAGACAGGGAGGCTGAACAAAAAAGATTAGATGCTGAAGAGAAAAAAGCAATAAGAGAACAGGAATTTGAGTTGGAGAAATTGAGATTGACAAGTATGAGTAATGTTAATCAGGCATCTAGTGGTAATGGTAAACCTTCTACTTACAAGGTTAAGGTTCCACCGTTCAATCAGTCCAGTGACGATATTACATTCTGGCTGGATAGATTTGAACGTTCTTGTCGTACACATAATGTGGATAAATCACAATACGCTAATCAATTATCAGAAAACTTGAAAGGTGAATCTTTGACTAGATTATGCCTTGTAGGAGAAGCAGATAAGGATAATTATGATGTCATTAGGGCGGCTTTGATAAAAAAATATCAGCTAAGTGAGGAAGGCTATCGCCTTTTATTTAAGACGATGGTACCTGAGACGGGGGTAGAATTCTCAGAATTCACTGCAAAGGCACGTCTCACAGTTGATCGTTGGATTGAGCTTTCCAAAACGGAAAAAACGTATGAAGGACTTATGGATTTGTTGCTCAGAGATAAGATTATGTCATGTGTGAACAAACCTTTCCTTGAATTTATACATGAGCGTAAACCTAAATCTCTAAAAGAAATGGGAACAATATTGTTCCCAATATGTCACTGCACACCCCGACGTGACTTTTGGCAACACTAAGATTAAGGAGAGTATGCCAGTTGCTTCAGCAACACCATACAATCCCAATTATTCACACAGATTTCAGGGACCTCAAAACAGATTTGAAAAAAAAGGTAACCATAATAGTTATCAAAACCAAGGTAACCAATCATTTCAGGGTTCTTCTTCAAAGAACTGGAGACGACCTGATAGCTCTCGACACAGGGGTGGTCATAATTATAGGAATTTCCGTAGAGGAAGTAATTATAGAAACTATCAGGGTTATCCGTCTTGGAGTCAACAAGATCATAATTACAGAGATACTCATTATAATGAATATGATAATGGTAACCAAGGGTACTATGACTCAAACCCAAATAGGGGTTACAATAGAGGTAACAATAACTACAGAGGTGATAATAACCGAGGTAGATCTCAATACAAAAGACATAAACCACATTTTCAGGCAAACTCTGCACAACAAGAGTCCCATGAAGCCTATAAACAGAGTAAAGATAATAATGATGCTAGTAATATGGCATGTGCCGCTTTTGATTTTGGGAGAGCATCTCAGTGCCCCCAATGCAAAACGTTATTTGAGCCAACCACAGTGACTACTTTAAGCTGTGGCCATCCTCTTCCTGCTCTTCCAGCATCAGTCGCGCATGATGGAAGAGGGTCTCTTGTCTTACATAAGGGTTTAGTGAATAACAATCCAGTCTCTGTGCTATTTGATTCTGGATGCACCACAATTGGTGTTAGGCAGTCACTCGTAGATCCTTCCCGTGCCACTGGACAAGTAGTCAAATGTGTAACATTTGGCGGCACATTAGAGAAATACTCTACCGCTATCATTAGGATTGCTACTCCTTTCTTTACAGGAGATGTACACGCATGTCTTCTTCCGAATCCGATCGCTGACCTCATCATCGGTCGCATTCATGGAGTCAAGGAATGTACTCCGCAACAAATTTCCACTTGGGAAAGGCAAAACATGCAGATTGCTAACGCTGTAGTCACTAGAGCTCAGGCTCTTAATGTGCCTCAAACTTCATCTACTGAAGATAATGAAGTGCATAACCAAGATAATCCCTTGGTAATTTCTCGTGACTCGTTTATAAAACAGCAAGAAGATGATCCCACTCTGAAGAAATTCTTCATTCTTGCAACTAAAGGTGATCCGAATAAGGACACAAGTCGTAAATCGTGGATTACAAAGAAGAATGGCGTACTTGTACGTATGGTTCAAGACTCCATTACGTCAAGTCATTCTCAAATCCTGGTTCCCAAGAATTTGAGAGTTAAAATTTTGCAGCACGCTCACGACTCTCAGTGTGCTGGACACATGGGTTTTTCCCGTACTAAGTCAAGAGTCCTTGCGGCTTTCTTTTGGCCATTGGTAAACAAGGACATACGGATTTATTGTCAATCTTGTAAAGTATGTCAGGAAGTTAAATCCAAAGGTCCACGGCATGCTGCACCCATTCAGGCGGCGGACATTCCTATTCGGCCGTTTCAAAAAATGGCCATAGACATTATTGGTCCATTTAAGATCAAGTCTGCCAGAGGACATCAGTTTATCTTGACGTGTGTTGATATGTGCACACGTTGGCCAGAGGCTATTCCTCTGAAGAGCATTACTACTGCTGATATTGCAGATGCTCTTTGGCTTATATTTTCTCGTCTGGGGTTCCCCGGAGAGATATTGTCAGACCATGGCACCCAACTAATATCAGATACCATGTCTCAAGTAATGTCTACCCTGCAGATAGATAGATCTTTAAGTAGTATCTACCATCCAATGTCTAATGGTATGGTCGAACGCCTTAATAGAACACTTAAAAACTTACTGGGGAAGATAACTGAGGATCATCCTCAAGACTGGGACAGAGTTTTACCTGCGGCCCTCTTCGCTTACAGAGAGGTACCCAATGAACATACGGGATTTTCTCCCTTTGAACTCGTCTTTGGCGCGCGTCCGCGTGGCCCTATGTCGTTGCTTCACGATCTCATAACATCTGACAATATTGACGATGACACAAAGTCATCCTACGAATATGTCATCGCGTTGAGACAAAAGATTATCGAAGCATGCAAATTAGCAACTTCTTCTTCTGAATTTGCGAAACAGAAGGCAAGGCAATTTGCCAATAAGAAGAGATGCTTACGACAACTTTGTCCTGGTGACAAAGCATTTGTATTACTACCTTGTAGGGAAAACAGATTACTTATTTCTTGGAAAGGTCCGTACGATATAATATCGAAAATTTCCGATGTCGACTATATTGTCGATATTGATGGGAAGCATAAAACCTTCCACATCAATATGCTTACTGAATTCCATGAACGTCCGGATTATTTGCAACCCATTTTCCAAGCAACGGACAATTCTCCAGTACCACATGGTCATTACTCATCACTGTCCGTGATACAGGATGAGGAAACAAGTTTTTCAGATGTAAATCTTCCTCTTCCAATGATCCCACTTCATTCCAGTGAATCATGGAAGAACGTTACTGTCTCTCCTGATTTGTCTCTAGGAGAACAGCGACAAGTTTCAACTATGTTGCAAACATTTCAGGATGTACTCACTGACATCCCTGGACAAACTAATGTCATTCAACATGACATTGTGCTAACTGACCATACTCCTATTAGGGTTAGACCTTATCCTATACCTATACATTTCCAAGCACAGGTCGAGAAAGAGTTGGATGTGATGATAGATTTGAAAATAATCGAACCATCCACCTCTGCGTATTCTTCGCCGATGGTTATTGTGCGTAAAAAAGACAATAACATACGTCTTTGCGTTGACTATCGAAAATTGAATCAAGTAACGAAGTTCGATGCCGAACCTATGCCTTTACTGGAAGAGCTACTTACTCGACTCTCCAAATCTCATTTTTTCACTAAACTTGATTTGTCTAAGGGATATTGGCAAGTTCCTTTATCTGAACGCGCCAAACCTCTCACGGCTTTTTCAACACCTAGAGGTTTGTTCCAATGGAATTTTATGCCTTTCGGTCTTATGAACGCACCAGCTACGTTCGTAAGCATGATGCGCCGAATCCTATCTTATCGGTCAGATGTCATTGCATATCTAGACGACATCTGTCTTTTCAGCGATACTTGGGAAGATCACTATTCAGGGTTAGATGAATTGCTGTCTACTTTGCGTGAGCACAACCTGACAGCGAAACCCTCTAAAGCCTATATTGGTTTTAGCGAAATTTCTTTCCTAGGCCACCGAGTTGGTCATGGTTTCCTAAAGACAGAGGACCATAATACTAGTAAGATACTTAACATCTCAATCCCTAAGACTAAAAAACAGGTGAGAAGTCTGTTAGGTCTTATTCAATTTTATGGCAGATTCATTCAGAATCTATCCTCTATCATGGCACCTCTCTCAACACTTCTAAAGAAAGGTTCGCCTAATGTGGTCCACTGGTCTCAGGAATGCCAATGCTCTCTGGATAAGATTAAAACACTGTTTTCAACACCACCTATTTTAGTGCTACCCACTAAAGATAAGACATTCGTTCTTCGTAGTGACGCTTCATCCACTGGGATTGGAGCGGCACTAATGCAAGAGTACTCTGGAACTCTGCATCCTGTAATGTATATTTCCAGAAAACTTAATGCGGCAGAAAGGAATTATTCGGTTTTAGACCGTGAGCTATTAGCTATGGTTTGGTCGATCCTCAAACTACAGAGATTCCTTCTAGGCGCACATTTCATAGTAGAAACAGACCAAAAAGCTCTTACTGCTATACAGAGTAAGAATTTGAAGAGCTCGAGGTCTACTCGATATGCAATTGCTCTTCAACCTTTTCATTTCTCTGTGCGAGCTATTCGGGGATCAGATAATGTGATGGCAGACATTCTGTCAAGATGCCCACATGATTCCACATAACTATTAGGGCTTAGACTTCTTGATATGTCTAGTTCTATAGTAGTTCCTTTTCTATATCATGATAGATACACATTTGTAATTTAATAATATAATGATTGTATCACTACATAGCGGTTCATGTATGTTTATTCACCGCTGTGCTTTGATGATTTTTACTTCATAAATCATAAATTTAAGATATCTAATACGTAGTGATGATATGAATTTTTTAGGCATTGTGTAATTGCCAGAATTGTATTATACTTTGATGACACCTTCCTGGAAAAATATACTTGTAGAGAAATAATTTCTCTCAGTTTATGAGACACATTCTCACCAGTCGCTCCATAAGTCGACTTAGCCTCATATTAGGCGTTATAGGTATTCCTGATATTTTCATCTGCGCATTATTCATGCGTTGTGAGCCTATTGTACGTTGCTCCTAGATGTATTTCAAAAAAAAAAAAAAAATGTTCCATTTTTTTTTTTTCCCGGGAGGTGTGGTAAGACTGTTACGTGCAGTCTTTGATATCTTACAATATTATACATAGGTAATTTTTTAGTGCTTAAGGGAAAGTCATTATTGAGTTACTTCCCTTGAACTCCGCGGATAAATACATTTTACTGCGATTTATTCGTTGTTTGGGTAATAATAGATTGTTCTTGCTTCAGAATATCTATGGCCTGAATTTATGTGTATTGTTTGTCTGAGTAGGACAAGTCTGTCTTATATCTGTATATCTTTTCATATCTAAGTCGAACTATATGTTCTGTTGTCTCTAGAGAGGTCAAAGGCTATTCGGCGGATGTGTGGCTTGAGTGGGGTGATTTGGCTTCGTCCTGATAGGGAATGTGTGTGTGTTTTGCTATGTCGGCTTGATGCCTTGAAAAAGTGATCTCAGTGGTTTTGGGGAAAGTGATAGTCGTCTAGACCTATCGTGTATGCTTTACCCCAGTGTTTATTCATCTTGCCAAGGAATGGCAGTTTCATATTCCCTCTACCAAGGTAATCAAAGATACTCTTATGAACTCTCGATCGAAGCCACCATTGTCGATAATTACGATTTGAATGTTTAAGAGAATATATTTGACTCGATGAAAAACGACTTCGATTCCTAGCAGCACTATATTCTGTAGAATGCAGTCTATTGTTCATGACCAAATCTACAGAGCAACGAAATGTTGTATGAATGACTAACTTTAGAACAGATTCATTATCTGTATTCAAACGTGAGTGACAGTTCACGAGTGGAGCCATCTTGGAACCAAAACATGTAGGACTTTCAAGAAGAGAAAAGGGATGCCCGTATTATCGCTTGATCAGTCCAGAGATCACTGCTACACATGAGAACCCATTGTTAGCGGTTCAATATTATTATATGGAAAAATATGTGCTGAACATTATGTTGAAGAATCGTTGCTAAACGAGATTAGGTTTAGAAGTCATCTGAAATATTGTTTACAAGCTGACGTGCTCAGTCAGTGACGTCAGATGATATATGTATGGGCGATACTGAGTGCTTGGCTATTGACAGTCCATTATACCATTATTCTACATGAGTGCCCATGTAACATTGCAAGACCATTTGTCCACTGTACTATGATGTATTATGGCAACCTGTGATTTGTCACTATCTGTGCTGTCGAGTGTGTACGTCCAATTAAACTTTAGAAAAGGTACACAGTCGTTGGTGTCGATGACTTCCGGTCATACATGAGTGTGAGAAGAGAACATTTGTCAACAACACGAACCCTTATCATCATTCGCACATTATACACTCCATCCATGTCTACACAACACTGCGTAGGTCAAGTTGACATTCCATACACTACAGTGGGGCAGGCAACACCATAGGGATCTTGTCAACTGATGATGATAGACGCCTGTCTTCCCGCCTAGGAGTGTTCTGGTGTACTTTATCAACATATATTATATCCAACTAAATATCCAACTTTATCAACAATCTAAACACCCCTATTATTCAGAGAGCAAAAGAGTACTTCCCAATCTTTAATAGAGGGAAGACAAAAATGGCACTCAATAGTTACGACGAGAAAACGAAATGGGGCCTATTGAAGACTAAATCACAGTAACTCCATCACATTACCCCACCCTTCGAGGTCGGAGCCTGCCGATCTAATTTACTGTGGTCTTGGTGTTCAGATTGGTCCCTATCTATGTCTCCCGAGCTGTCTTTGAGTCGCTCTGCAACTGGCAGGCGGCTGGGCCAATCACCCAAACCATACCTCCTTCCCGTGTGCACCTGGCCTTGTTTACTTAATTTTCTCCTCCAGGGTTTCTTCCTGATAAGTGTCCTTGGCCTTGGTGGAGTACAGCTCCCGCACAACTCCCTGACCACTGAACAGGTAATTAGCGGGTTACGTGCTGTCCGACAAAGACTATCCGCTGGGTGTTTACGTTTATATGGCCTGTACCTAGCTGACCTGAGGTACCTGCGGCTGACTGTAATGTCCCACGAGCGAGAATCACTGTTCCGAACTTGGAAAAGTTTGTTGGCCAAAGAAACTCGCATCTGTTTCTTCTTTTTCCTCTCCTTAACTACTCCCATGCTCCGGTGGGAGAGTTGACCTCTCTTCAGACCTGTGCCCTCCAATGGCGGGTCTGGAACTTCCCTTGCCTTGTCCGGCAAAAGACTGACTTGGTCAGCTGAACTGACCGGCTGGCTCTGTAGAGGCCTGGCGACGGCGACTACAGTGCTGCGCATCAGCGGGTTTGTGACCGCTGGTATAGTGCAAAAAAGATGCCCCATCTCGGGTTCCTCTGGTGTCGAGCCTCCGATTGCTTGCTGGGTTTCTATTGAATCCTGATCGATCTCAATAGCTTCTACCTCTGAAGAAAGGTAGGTAATATCTGCCCCTGGCAGTGGTTCTGGGCTCGCTCTTCCCCTACCAATACGAAGAGGGACAGAGTTCTCTAAAGTAGCTCCTTGCAAATGCGTAAGGCCGCTTTTCTCACTCTTTTCTGGCCTGAAAAGTTGGTGAGATGAACCTGTAGACCACGGGAGCTCTCCGTCTAACACCCTGGTTCTACCTTCAACCTTGCCCTCCCCTGTGAGAGTTACTGGCGTCAGTTGGAATGTGTCCTGCAGTGACACTTGACGGTTTAAGATCCCGTTTGATCGCGGAGAATCTGAGATAAAGCTCTCAGTGACTTGTTCTACTGTTCCTTGAATACAGTTCTTGTCAGTATGTCCCTCTCCTGAAGGAGCTAATACCATCGGGGGCCTCATTCCCGACGACAAAGAATGTACTTCCACAATCACCACTGTTTTGCCATTAGGCTGCACAGGGATGTCAGGCGAATGCGCCTCTGCCTGTTGTTTTTCGCTGTCCTGCTGGGGAGCTGGCAAAACATGCCTTATTAGGGATTCGAACCCTGCCCTCGACTTTCCGTGTCGAGTATGTTGTGCTGTCTCACGAGCATGGGAGAATCGGTAGCCATCCGATTTATGCTTGCTCGCGTTATTCCCCCTGTTATGCAGTTTCCACGCCTGGGATCGCTTCGTAATCTTCCCAGCGTTGTAAGGGCTGCTTTCCTTACTTAACCCCCTCCCTTGTTTGGGCTTCGGGTCCATTTCCAACGGAAAGTCCTTTTCCTGGAGTTGGGGCGCAGTTTGAGCCGACAAGTTATCATTTAATGGCGCAAGATTTTCAGAGGGGTTGTCCTTTTCTAGTAGCTCCTTTTCCCTCTGTTGTCGTCTTCTTTCCGATTCCAGGTCCTGTTCCATCGCTTCGTCTACCAACTCTCGGATAAATGCTTCGCTGTCCCCAGCTTTTGCACAGGTCCATGCCAAGGCTAGACGATTGCCAAATAAGTTGTCTACTTCATATTGCCTCTGCAGGCTTTCTGCATATTCCAGAAGGGGTGGAATTTCGCTATCACCGTACTCCATGAACTTAGCTACCTCAAGTGCAATCTTATGTACTTTATCGAGATCAGCCATGTTACCTGCAAATTCTGCCGTAAGCTCACAAATATAGAGACGTGAAGGCCCCATAACTTCCCGTTACCTACTAGGAATGCTATCTCTATAACCTCGGTCCCAAAACCCGAACTCAGACTAGCACCAGTCTGACTAATAAATACCTGAAAAATATTGTTATGCAGCTACTAAAAATTCTACCTTCCTGTTAAGAAAAAAATCAGTTAGCCATCAATTACCTCTAAGTTCTATAACTAACCTATACCTACAATCCAACTGCCTGCAACCTGTGGAAAAACTTTCTGTGGAAAAACTTATAACTGGATCAGTTCGACTAGCTCAGTCTAGGGGATATTGAAAGAATCTATTCTCAGACTTTCCTATAGAAAACCATCTGTCAATCCAGATAAGATCCCAGAATGATCCTACAAAGCTGATCCCAAGGACGATCGCCACCCACTTTGTCACGAGTTGGATTTAAGTTAGAGTCATGCCCAAGTGTAGGACAAGACCCTAGTGTGAGAAAAGACTAAGATAATAGATTAATTATGAGAAATGACAGTGAATGTAGTAAGGTGAGTCTATTGGTCCGAGGAGGATAACCGAAATTAAATCTTCCTCGCCAAATCGTGACTAAAGAAATGCTATAAACTCACCACCTCTGGCTACCTTTAACAGACTAAAGGAGATAAGGTTAAACTAACACTACAGACACCACTGTACAGACAACAGTTAAGGACTATACAGTGACGAAGCTGATCCAGTGAACATTAAATAAGTTTATTATACAAATCCACATAAGTTTATAACATAGTAACAACAATATATATATAACGTGCCAGGTTTGCACTGCCCTGGAAAATAAAAAGAGGACTCAATTTAAATTTATAAGACACATCAAAATATGAACCCAACCACTCTCACTCATTCATTCACCTTGCTGGGGAAACAAAATCAGAATGATTACTTAGATTCTTACTACCATCTAATTTAGTGGCCCTCAACTGTAGCCACCACTCTCTATTACACTACTATCTCTAAAGTCAATGGCTGCTGACCCTTCATGAAGACTATCTGCACAGCTGCTAACTCTGTCAGCGGTATACGCCACTAAGTCACACTCTGCACTGCTATGTAATAGACTTTTTTCTCTAACTCTAAGGCTCAGAGGCTATCCTCTAAGAATAATATGAGACTCTGCAGGTCCCTGATCTATTTTTCACCATCTCTCTCCACTTCTGCCTTGTTGCTCTCGTTTCATTTCAGCAACCGGGAAATGATATCCCTTTCTTCCTGGTTCTGACTCGTACTTCTGATGACTAGGCCCTTGCCGTAGACTGTAGAGGCTTCTCTATTTGGCGAAAAGAAAGCTGATTCTCCCTTGCTATGTTACCCCTCATTTGGGTTTAGGCCCTTCGGTATTGTTACCGAGGCTAAAAAAACGACACACCAACCCGCTTGCTTGGGTTCGATGGGTGTGTATATGAGCTTAGAGCTCCGGGTCTTAAGAAAACCCTTCTCACTGAAGACTGCGTCGCTGTCTCGACCTGCTCTTCCTCGCTCCCTCTCTCTGGGGCCACAATACTCAGAGCCGATACCCACCGCGGTACAAGCTCTTACGCCTCTGGCGCTTCCTCGACGTTTTCTCTCTTGAGAAGACTGGCTACCTTTGCCAGCTGTCAGGAACAAGATTTATTGGCAACTCCCGCTCTTCGGGCCGTGACCACTGCTGTGGACACAAAAGAAATGCCACTCTGTACTACAATACTAAAATACTCTCATAAAATAACTTACCTATAAACGTAAACAGTGGATGCTTCAGTCACGCTCATATCTTAGCACAAACATGTAAACACCCAAAACGCAGACTGCTTCACCATTTCCCCTTTCATCTTGTGCACAACAATACATAAATATTTCCTGACCCTGGGTCATCTCCTCCCGACTACACCCTGTCTGTCTAGTAAACTCCAGACTCACTGATCAATACTTGATTATACACAGCTTGCCTCAAGCCTTAAAACATTAAAAACAGGTAGGGGAACCTCCCGTACTTAGGCCTACTTTAACTCTGTAAGCGGTCTCAGGACCTTATCATCGTTCCCCCCCAAACACAAACAGAATACATAACATTTAATGCGCACCGTGTTTAAAATTCCTCAGTACATTTATATATTACATCTCTATACACAGAAATATATATATCTCTATAGACTATATTTCCTAGAACTCATTAAATTCCATAATACAAAAATCAAATACTACTCTGCATAATATTTAATTACACAACCACTTAAGGCACCATAATTTTCCTTTCACCTCTACCCCACGTGGTTTCCCTGCAATTATATTTTAACTCCCCCGATAGAAAATTACTTAATTATCTACTCTATCCAGCCAGAATTCCTGTCCAAATAAATCCCGGTAAACCACGTGATTAAATTTTCCCGAAAAAATCCGTTCCCGTATTTTATTAGGAGACTTATCAGAATTAATCTCTCAATGAAATAAAATACACGTGCTTCAGAATATTCTGTAAATTAATATAAATCTAGGATGCGTGTATTTCTTCAGACTTTCTGTTAAATCTACGGAGCACACCTACGTAATATCTCTTATCACTGATATCACTGCTATCCTCGTAGAAATAATTGATGGCACTATAAGTTATAAAGTTCAGAAATAAATTAAATTAGTACCACGCTACTTTAAATTACTGACATACCAATACTGCGTTCCTTCAGCGTTAGAAGCCGACAATATGCTTGGATACACGGCCCGGACTTTCTGCCGACTAAGAGGCCCGAAATTGAAAACCGTGTACTTTATTTTAGATTTTCCAACGCTGACCCCCCGACCTACTTGAGGCTAGGCATCTCACTACAACCAATAGAATTAAAGATACTCTAAAATTTTCCATGCGCTCATCTCTAAATTTAGAACCAGTGTATTCTTGCTTCCTTTAAATGCGCGCGTATTTCCGGCTGCGTAACGTTACCTAACTTCGTCCGCTAGCGTGAGCAGGTGAGCAGAACCGAATGTGATTCGCTCCAACTTACGTTGGACGTAACCTGGGTAGGGGTCATCTCCCCTTCCCCACGAAAAATGACCGCGATAAATTTAACAACGCAACAAAATGGAATTTCAAGATCGCGATATTTAGAAAAAGGCCGACTGGTGCCATTCAGTACTAACCTACATTAATCCCTATAGAAAAAAACCCGCAATGACTTTACCTACAGAACAATCTAAACACCCCTATTATTCAGAGAGCAAAAGAGTACTTCCCAATCTTTAATAGAGGGAAGACAAAAATGGCACTCAATAGTTACGACGAGAAAACGAAATGGGGCCTATTGAAGACTAAATCACAGTAACTCCATCACAAATAGATAGAAGAAAATTTTCTTCCACCATTTGCTGCTCCTGTGTAGAACCATGTAGTATGTCAACTGTTTGTCCACACGATCAATACCTCCCATGTGACAGGAATAGGCTTGGATAGCGCATGGTTTGTCCACGATCCGCACATTGCCAGCATGATGTTTGGATCTAACCTCCTTCCTGAAGGTCTGCGCATCGTGTGCAGTTGTCATTAGATTCACTGGCCTCTTGTCAAACCATGACATATAGAGGATGTTGCCTTCTCTAACAGTGATGGGAGGGTCACCAGCTTTGGGTTTCGCCAACTTGAGTTGTGGGGGGACCCCTCGGCGGTTGGTCCGCAGTGTGCCGCAAGCCCCTGTCTGATTATCCCCAAGCTCCGTGTACAGGGCAGGCGAAGAGAAAAAGTTGTCCATGTACACAACATGGCCATGCCCATACAGGGGAGCAACAAGGGAGGTGACAACGCGGTGAGCAACCCCTCTAGTAGGGTCCACATTGTCTTCCTTCTCAAGGTAGAGCTGCCAATTCCAGAGGTAGCCTGTCTTGGAGTCAGCTAGGCCCCAGGCTTTCATACCCCACTTAGAGGGTTTGTTGGGCATGTACTGCATAAGGCTGGTCCTACCTTTGAAAGCTATCATACTTTCATCAACACTTAGCTCTTTGGATGGTATGTAATGCCTTTGCCATAGATGGAGAAGAGTGTCAACAAACGATTTGATTTTGAAGGCTTTGCTGTGGTCACGGTGCCCTCATGGTGCTGCAGTTGTATTGTCCACGAGGTGTAGAAAAGATAAGATACCAAGAAACCTGTCCCTACTCATCACTTTCTTGAACCCTAGCATGTCAAGGAAACAGTCATTTGACCAATACAAATCAAATGACGATCTTTTCGTTACACCCATCAACAGAAGCAAAGCAAGAAATGCCCTCATCTCATCATCACTGATATCGGTCCACAACCTCAAACAGGATGAAGCACCCGCCTCTTGCCCTTTCTTGTCAAAAACCTGACTGGCGTAACGATTAGTTTCCGTAACTAATGTGTTCACAACATCATCTGTGATGAACAAACGGAATACATCTACCTCAGAGATGTCATCGTCAACGCCCACAGGTCCCACAACTTGGTCGAAGTTGCAGAGCCAGTCGTGGTTGTAGCCAGAAGGTGCCCTAACAACATTCACTTCTTCAAAATCATCATCAACACTTGACACATCACTATCTTCCCCTTCAACATCACCCATATTCGGAGCATAGACCGCCACACCAGCACTAGTAAACCCAGCTAACTCCTCATCATCGGAATCAGGATCCATGAAAATTTCAGCTAAAATGGCAGCTTGATCCATGCCGATTGATTTCAATTTGAAAATTGCACAGTAAATGTACGCTATTACACCCTTTACAACAGAAAAGGAAGTTAAACCTCTTTCACAGAAGATTCAATTTTTGCATCCGGGGTTAAGATCACGTGCACACACATTATAAATCAGGTCCCCGATGATATCCGCAAGGCGACACACGTCACCTCCAGCATGGAGAACATACAACCTGGTTGTTCTGTTCCATGACCGCAACCAGATACAATGCAGAATGAAAATATTAAATGAGAGGTCACAGCAGTTAGGTCTGAAAATTCACAGGGAAATTACACAGATTATGAGAATAAATGCAGCCAATAATAGCAAAATTACAAATGTAGATACATCACTATAGGCTGGTGGACATATTCCTTGGCAGCAATACAAAGCTGGGGGAACAGACAGTAATATCAAAATAAAAATACCAAAAAAAAGCAAGAGGAGATTGCATTGTTTTAGAAATTATTTAGAAATAAAAAGAGACCAAACGCAACACAATCAGAATCTTCAGACCAGATCTCAAGGCAGTCCTATTGTATGGCTCTGAAACATGGAGAGCAATAAAAACAACAACCAAGAAGAGACATACTTTTTGTAAATGGGTGCTTGCATAGACTACAGGTTTTTTGTAAATGGGTGCTTGCATAGACTACAGGTCTGTATCATTTTATCAGAACACCCGAAAACCGAAATATTCTGAAAATTCAATGTTTCTTTGGACTATTTTTGACACATTTAGGGTGACTTTTTCTATTTTGTGTGATTTGGGCTACATGATTTGGGCAACATCTGAAAAACCTGGTTTCTGAAACAACACTGAGGATTTGAGAAAAACGGATACAGATCTATGTAGGATTCTGGAATCCTCAAAGTAAGAGTAGTAGAGGGAGACTGAAAAACACATGGAGAAAGGCACTGGGGACAAAAATTAAAAGGATAAAGAAGATATGGAAAGATCTGAATGGATGGCACAGAACAGAAAGGCTTGGCATGAATTTGTTGAGGGTCTGTGCTCCTTAGGAAGCTGAAGGGAAATGGATGATTGATGAAGCTGAGCCAGAAGGTTTAATCTGCAGTAATCCATGGATTGTAAGATTCTTTCAAAATGTATTTTAAGTTTTTATTTCATTTATAAAATTCTTCAGATCTCTCTTTTACAAAGTCTTTGCAGTATGAAATGCATTTTTAGTTTGTACAATGTGTGATCTTAGCTTTTTTTTTTTGAAATCCTTTTAACTCATGTGATGCATAGATAAGTAAGGCACTTTTACTTGTCACTGCTCTGAGCAGATCTTTACATCTGTTTCCCTGCGGGGCTATACATTTGTCCTTTTTATGTGGATTTTATCAAGATATTATAGTCTTCCTGATGTAATCATCACCATCTGTCATTTAAAATTGGGTGGTGTCTCTCTAAGAGTATGACTTGGCAGTCTCCATATTTATTTTCTAATCTGCTCCACCAGATTTGGTTCATGACTGGTTGATCACAAAAGTTTATAATTTGAGATATGATAATATTTTATTTTCTAGTTGTTGTCATATTATAATATTTCTAATGCCATAGTTTTTTTATTTCATAACAGGCACCAGATTTCGACCCTTGTCTTTGGAGCTACCCAAACCTCTGTTTCCTGTGGCAGGCTTTCCAATTATCTATCATCATATTGAAGCTTGTAGCAAGGTAGGCTTCCAGTGCCTCATTTAAAAAAAAAAATTTAATGATGAGAAATAATCCGTTCAACCTCTGATGGGTTATAATTAGGATAAATATTGTTTTAAATTCCAAATAATATGAATAATTGCCAATAAGTGAACGTGACATCAATCACATCTCCTGTCCACTCATTAAAAATTAAGGTAAATCAAAATTACCAAATTTGTGTGCATGTTAATAAAAAATAAACCAAAAAAAAAGAGAGAAAACTAAACTAAACCAAACATAGACACACAAAAAACCACACAAAAAACAAACAAACAAAAATAAAAAACAGGGGAAGGGGTGTTTAGTTAGATATTTAATGCCTTATTTGTTTTGTAATAATGCATGTCAGGAGAAGCTAAATATTTACTTTATTATGTTGTTAACCTGATGAACCACTCCAGACAAATTATGTTGCACGTAACTGGAAACAGTTAAAACAGTGGTTCTCAGTGTGGGCCACAGTAAGATGGTGAATGACCTTTGTTCCAGCTAACAGTGACTATCAGGGGGGGGCCACAGAAGTAAATGAGACTCAGAGGGGGGGGGGGGGGGGGGGGAAAGAAAAAAAAAAAGGTTGTGAACCCCACATTTAAAAGTGGCTGAAACGTAAGTGGACGGGGTGGGGGAAAGAAATAGTTTTTTGTAATGTAGATTAATGTAGAAGATTCTAATAGAAAGCTCATTTCAATCACAAACAAGAGTGAATTTACTGTGTGGTCTTTTCTGACTTGTTAAGTGATTGCATGAAAAGACAATATGTATCAATCCAGTTCCCTGTGTCAAGGTCTGGCAGGGCCAGATTATCCATTAGGCTAAGTAGGCTGAAGTCTAGGGGCTAGAGCTCTTGGGGGCCTGTGCATAAGGTAACAAAAAATTAAAATGCAAACATTTTTCAATAAAATGTGTTTATTGTTTTTAACTTAATAATAATAAAAATAATACTAATAAAAAATAATTATTAATAAAAGAGGTAAACAATACTAACTAACTAACATACCAGTGTGTTAATAATACTAGTATATGCCATCACCATGTAAGGGGTTTGAAAAAAAAAATTTAAAATTATTACCTATTGGGGGGTGGTGTCCAAATACCAAAAAAGCCTAGAAGCCCTTCTTGGCTTAATCCATCCCTGCTTCTTGGGTGTTATATTTTCTATCTAGTTCTATTGTATAATTTTTAGATATACAGAGTGATTGACAAGTCATTTTCTATTTCAAATGATTTCTTCACTCTTATCAAACTAATTTATATATATATATATTTTTTTTTTTTTAAAAATCCCAGTACAGCACAAACACTAAATTAAGACTGTATGAGAGCTGTGTACTTTCTGTGCTTCTCTATGGTGCGGAATGCTGGAGAGTAACAGAGAAGGAAATGTCGAAACTGTCCTCCTTCCACACAATCTGCCTAAGGAAAATTCTCCGAATCTTTTGGCCAAACACCATCAGCAACCAAGAACTACTTATTCGGAGTAACCAGGAGGACATGCACACCATCATAGCTGGCAGACGCTGGAGTTGGGTTGGCCACGTCCTCAGAAGGGACCCTGATACCATCACAAGAACAGCTATGGTATGGACCCCCAAGGGAAAGCGAAAGAGAGGCCGACTGTTGAGGCAGGGTTTGGTTGTTGCAATTGCCGGCTAGCTCTTCTGTTTACAGTTGCTAAGATCTATCCCTTGTTTTCTTAGCCAATTATGGTATCGTGCTGTTGGTAGTAAGTTACGCGAAGGTGGGATACAAGATTTGTCAACATCATAATATTTCAATTCCCAACGTTCATAGACTTGATAAGTCGTTCCTTGAGTCCATCACAATTTAATACCTCGATTCCATACATAAACAGTTCACACATGGTCATCATGAATAAAATACATATTAAGTTCAGTTCATACTTCGTATATGATTTATCTGCAAATCCGTCCTTGTCAAATAGCATGAATTATTATAGGCAGAACGTCATAACTATATGTACGCGTGGTTGGTGATCCCAACGACCGACAGTGAGATTATGCGTCTGGCAAAATATAATCAATAAGGACTGTTAATTCCTCCCGACTTTGGTTTAGTCAATTACTAACCTGAAACGTTCATCTCTTTCATAGAATCAGTGGACTGACCCATGTCCATATTTAAATACAATATAACTGTGTGGCATTCCATGCCCGACACTATAAGAATACAAGGACACGTCTTCTCAGTTCAACGGTCATACAAGAAAGGGTCCCGTCTCTTGGTCACGGTGCGTGACCTACCAACGCTGATACGTCATAGCGTTCAATAGTCTAATAATATTTTACATTACATTAAATGCTGTAACCCCTAAAATCGTATGCTGCTAACCTCTAGCAGACGATGCCAATTAAAATACCGTAACAATTCCCTGTCCACCGGGGGAAAAAAAATCTATTCGATAGATTTTTGTTGTTGTTGAAAACCTATCTAAGTGAATAATCTCAAAAATTTAACAAAAATGCGACATATGGCCTACGATGTTCTGTCTAGAACAGTGTCGTGGTCATGTCGACTAACTAACAGTCATATAATCTATTAACGATCATGTTATACACAAATGTTATATTAACTAAAAGAAAATGTGTAATGCTGATATTTAATTAACTAATTAACTTAAAGTCTGTCGTAATGAAATGTCATGTCAAGACTAAACTAATTAAAATTAAAATAATTAATTATATTAAGTGTGTATTAAGAGTCAAGTTATTGAAAATCTAATGCAAGAAAATGAAAGACGATGGATGTCATGAGACAAGAAAAATAAAAAATAAAAACCAAATAAGAAATAAAGTAGGGAAAGAAAATAACGTATAAATTTAACTTGGTTATGTGTGTTTGACAATAATCATATGTGTTAAGTGGTTAATACCTATCTAACTTAACTAACTAAATAAGAAACTAATATGTAATATAATTATGTAATTCATTATTATATCTAAGAATATTACTTAGAATTATGTGAGATTCTTTTCGTTTATTCATTTTTTTCATGTTTCGTTTTTTTCTTCCCTTTCTTTTCATCTTTTTCTCACATTTCATTTTAATTTCCATTAATTCAACAGCTAAGTTAAAATTAATTAACATTGGATGTGACGATCCATCCGTAGTCTTGATCCTTGTGAATTTCCATTAGAGAAGACTGTTTAAGTGTTCTGATTCAGAATAAATATAGATATTCTTAACGTCCAAGAATTCCTATCACAAACTGCAATTAGTTCGAAATGTCATCAAGTATTATTTGTGACATTGTCTCAACTAGTTTCATCCGGAACGGACACTAGCCAAAGTCCCGGCGTAAAATACGAATACATTGTCTCTTGATTTAGTTCATTTCGTATAACATATGTATGTAGTAAGCAGATGCTTGTTTTGTAGTCAATGGTTCATTTCTATGTCGAAGTGCATTGATAGTACTATGCATCTTGGGTAAGTTTCTGCGAAGAGTATCATTATTTAGGAATCGACATCAGAAGGATTTCTAGAGAGAGTATCTGCCAAGATGTTCTCTGATCCTTTAATGTATTCGATAGAAAAATCAAAAGGCTGAAGGAGGATGGCATATCTTGTCAGCTTCGGGCTCTTGTGATTAGCACGACGTAGTGATGCCACCGCCTTCTGATCCGTCTGTACCACGAATGGTGCTCCTAATAGGAATTTTTCGAGCTTTGTGATCACCCAAATGACGGATAATAACTCTCTGTCAACTGTTGAGTACTTGATTTCTGGTGGCTTAAGTTTCCGTGAGATGTACAGTGTGGGATGGAGGACGTCGTCATGATATTGGAGCAAACATGCGCCAATTCCGTAATTACTCGCATCTGTACGGAGTATAAACTTTTTGGAAGCATCAGGTAGTCTCAAAATAGGTGGGTGTGAAAAAATATCAATTATTTGACGGAATATTCTATCACATTCACCAGTCCATGTCACCTTCACTGGCATGTCCTTTTTTAACAGTGATGATAAGACAGCCGTGATAGATGACAGGTTAGGTACGAATCTACTGTAATATTGGACTAGTCCTAACAAGCTTCTAACCTGTTTCTTCGTTTGAGGAACGGATACGTTTAAAATTTTAGAAACCGTACTAGGAAGTGTTTGGATATATCCCGCTCCAATGATATGTCCCAAGAAAGTTATTTCATGAAACGCTACTTGTAATTTAGTAGGTTTAGCAGTTAAATTATTCTTTCTTAATGTGTCCAAAACATATTTGAGTCCCAAAAAATGTTCCTCAAATGACGAACTAAATAAGCAAATGTCGTCAATGTATGTGATGATGTCTGATCTACCTGACAAAATTTGTCGCATCATGCGAATAAAGGTAGCTGTAGCGTTAACAAGCCCAAAAGGCATCACATTCCACTGGTATAGACCTTGCGGAGTGGAAAACGCTGTGTAATATTTAGCTTTTTCGGTTAGTGGTATCTGCCAATAACCTTTAGTTAAGTCTATCTTAGTGAATATAGTTGCGGTAGATAGACGTGGCAGTAAGTCGTCGAGAAGTGGATGTGGTTCGCTATCAACTACAGTTTGTGCATTTAATTTTCTATAGTCGACGCATAGTCTAATGTTATTGTCCTTCTTTCGGACAATAACTAATGGAGAAGAAAATGGAGAATTACTAGTCTAAATAATCCCTAAAGATAACATCTGTTCAAGTTCCTTAGTAGTTTTAGTAAGAAAGTGTAGAGGAACAGAATAGGGATGTACCCGAATTGGAGTATCATCGTTAAGAGTGATGTCATGACCAATAACCGATGTGCGACCTGGAACGTCGGTCAACACATCTGGATAAGATTGTAAAAGTTCAGCAATCTGTTGATGCTGTTGCGGTGTAACCGACGAAGAGATGGTTACGTCCCGCCAAGATTCAGTAGGTTGTACTACAGGTACAGGTAACGCCAACTGTACCTCAGGAAAAGAAGATTCTTCTTCCTGGATAACAGACAAATTAGAATAGTGACATGTAGGTACAAAAGTGTCATCTAGTTCATGAAAAATTTCTTGTAGATGTTCAGGACGAGTATGAAACTGTTTGAGCATATTTATGTGAAATATTTTGTGATGTCCCTTAATGTCCAGGACATAATCAACATCAGAAATCTTATCGATAACCTGGTATGGACCATTCCATGAGATAAGTAGTTTATTATCGTTATGTGGCAATAACACATAAGCTTGATCTCCTGGAAATAATTGACGTAATCGTCTAGTATTGTTTTGGAAAGTTCTAGCTTTCGCTTTAGCAGCCTCAGATGAAGCTGTTGCTGTTTGGCAAGCATCAATAATGTTATTCCGGAGATTAATTACATACTCTTAGGATGACTGGGTATCCTGAGTCATCTCGGAGTCAATCAATAAATCCTTTATTAGTCCCATCGGACCTCGTGGTGTAGCGCCAAAGACCAATTGAAATGGAGAGAAGCCAGTTTGTTCGTGTGGCACCTCTCGATAGGCGAACAACACAGCTGGGAGTACTCTGTCCCAGTCCTGTGGATGGTTAACTGTAACTTTATGTAACATTTGTTTGAGTGTGCGGTTAAGTCTTTCTACAGCACCATTACTCATTGGGTGATAAATGCTACTGAGATTTCTATCTATATTCCAGGTCTTCATTACTTCTGTCATAGTCTCAGATATAAATTGAGATCCGTGATCTGATAACAGCTTCCTAGGAAAACCTACTCTAGAAAAGATCAGATGTAGTGCATCGGCTACATCTGTGGTAGTGGTGGTTTTCAATGGGATGGCTTCTGGCCATCGTGTGCATAAATCGATGCACGTGAGAACAAATCTATGTCCTCTGGCTGATGGTAAAAGTGGACCAATAATATCTATGGCCATCTTGTCAAAGGGTCTCACAGATATGTCTCAAGCCTGAATAGGCGCCGTGTGAAAGGCTCCACATGCTTTCACTTCCTGGCATATCATACAGGAGCGTACGTACTGTGAAATATCTCGTGACACTCCTGGCCAGAAAAATGAAGATAATACTCGAGAGCGTGTCCGAGTATATCCCATGTGACCTGCGCACTTAAAATCATGTGCGTGTTGAAGTATGTACCGTCTAAAAGCAAAAGGTACCATGACCTGTTGTTTTACCTTAGTCTTATCCATAAAACATCTTAATAATATATCATTCTTAATAATAAACCAATGAGTATTCTTATTGTCTAAAGAAAGATTGTCAACTTTGTTGACCAGAGCAAAAAATTTTTTTAGTGATCTATCTTCCTTCTGTTTTGCAGCAAAGGATGCTCGGTCAATCGAAGAATGAACCTCAATATTTTCATGTTTGTCTGTTTCCTTTTTATCAGTGTCCATAGTCTCTAATAGATTCGTCTGTGCTCTGGTTATCACTGCATTTCCAATGCATAGAATATTTTTTTCCCATTCAATAATCTCTTCTGGTGTGCAATCCTTACTTCCATGTATGTGTCTTACCTTAAGGTCTGCAATTGGGTTCCTTAACATGCAAACTTTAACGTTGCCTGTGAAAAAAGGTGTATTAACATGTATAAGGGCAGTTGGATAAAATTCTATTGTCCCTCCGAAAGTCATGCATCTGACATGCTCTCCAGTTGCACAATTGGGATGAACAAGTGACTGACGGACTCCGATCGTTGTCGATCCAGAATCTCTTAACACTGAGACGATGGATCCATTAACAATTCCCCTGTTGAAAATCAGTGAGCCTGTTCCGTCATTGACTGCCAGACCGACTTCTGGGAGAATGTGTCCGCAGTTCAGAACCGTCTCTTTTGCCTTCTGAAATAAAAGATTACATTCTGGGCAACTATTTGCCACGTTATAATTTATAGCAAAACATGCAGCAGAAGACTGTATTGCATTATCGTTAGGTGGGACCTGAACTCTAGGGGTTGTATCATTTGTAACTGCTGCCCCAGTATTATGGTTATAATGTGACGATCCATGAGAACGAGATCGATCACGAGAATAATCGTTAGAATTATCTCGTTGTCCCCTGTAGTAACTGTTATCTCGATGTCTCGAGCCACGATTATTACCATTCCAATTGCTGTTATTATTGTGGTTATTTGATCTATTATAATTAGTATTATGTTGACTGTTGTTGTAGCTTGAATGAGGTGAATAATTCCTATTCCTTGATCTACCTCTGTTCAAATCATTTTTATTGTTGAAATTATTATTATTATGTCCTTTGTGAAAATTAACATTGTAATTTCCCTTGAATCTACTTCTGTCTACACTGTGAGTTCTTGGTTTGTTATTGCTATAGTATGCCATATTGGAAGCCACAGGTAGAGGTTCCCTTATCAAAGAGTTAGAAATGTTCGCATTCGGATGCGCAGTGCAGTAATTTAATGACATTTTTTCTAACTCCTCAATAGTATCTGGTTTACGTTCTTGCAGATAGGCAAAGAACTGTGGGCTGACAGAGGATAACACTTTATCCCTTAGTAACAGATCAACTAACTTGTCATACGATTTGTTGACACCTGCCAGTTCAACCCATCTGTTGAAAGTATTGCGTATGTTAGCAATAAAACCTGTAAAGTCCTTATTATTATCTGGCAAAATACTTTTGAAACGTAATCTACAGGCCTCTTCGTTCAAGTGGAAACGACGTAATAATAAGGTCTTAATAGCATCATAGTCTGTGGCTAATGTTGGATCAATATTTTGTGCTGCACTTGCAAGTTCGCCATCCAGAAATTCCTTGAGCTTGAGTGCCCATGCAGTTTTGTTAAGGTTATTGAATTTGCATATATCCTCAAAGCGTGATAGCCATGCTGATAAATCATCAACGTGTGGGAGCCGCGCTAGCGTAGTGGTTACAACACCGCTCTGGCGACCGGGTGATACAGGATCAAACCCGGGCGACGGCATTTGAGGATTTTTCGTCGACCGGGATTTGGACTGGATTAACTCGAGACCTGGCGAGGACATTTGAAGAAGTGTCGTCGACCAGGGACTGGCGGCTCCTGAGCCGACCCAGCTGCAATGGGTACCTCCGAAATCGGCGAGTATTTGCCTGAATGGCGAGGGACACCTGTCTCTGTACAAGAAATAAAGGGATACTCACGTAAAATCAATGTCAGGTTAGACATAACATAATAACCTGATATTTCGCCTCGAGTATTAGCGGGCGAACGAAAAAAAAAAAAAAAAAAAAAAAATCAACGTGTAACTTGAATGGTGGTAGCTTGAAATAATAATTGACCTTATTTTGGTTGGATGAAGAAGTATTCTGCGTATCAGTATTATTTATATTTGCAGCTACTTGAGCTTTTAAGTTTAATTCAGCCATACGCATTTGTATTAACTCCTTTTCTTGATGCCGTGCAATTTCCTCTCGTCTCATTTTATTCTCTTCCTCTTGTCTAAGTTCTTCTTTTTCTCGTCTAGCAATTTCTCTTTGTCTATTTTCTTTTTCTATTTCTTTCATTTCACGGTCTACCTCTTCTTTTTTCAATGTAGCTTTCCTTTTCTCTTCTTTTCCCTCCTGTTCTGCCAATTCTGCTTTATATTTAGCAAGTTCTGCTTCTGCGAACTGACAAAGTTCCTGTGATTTGAAGCCATAATCTTTTCCAATTTTAACAAAATGGTCTAACGTAAGCATCTTGACGTTAATATTGTAAGAAATTATTGATCTGTAATAATCAGCAATAAAATCCAAGTAATTATTGTACTTACTCAACGTATGAATACTTACTAAATAATTACAATGTTACTGAACTTTTATTTATAAGTTCCACCAATATATAATATTTTGTAATAATATTATGTGTGCCCACTAATATAAGTCAGAAGTAGTTATGCTATTTATTTATTTAAGATGCCGAATTTATATCACGCATCTAATTTTATCCTCCAATAATTATGAGTATTGTCCCTCCATAATTAGTTTATTTAATTAATTATATGTGCTAAGTCAGAATGTAGTACTGGGAAAATGTACTAATAAACATGCATTATGTCTGTCATTTAAGTCAGACCATAAATTTATATTGAATTATCAATATATAATATATTATTATGCCTTAATCATGAGCTATAAAGTGCATTGCCACTTTCTTGAACCACCACTGCAAATTGGTGCAAAGTCCCTAATTCATCCTCAAATTTCATAAAAATTAATAAAATTCATTTACACTCTGGTTATTGACTAAATTGTAGTATTATTATTATATGATAAATGTATGAGATGAAGACACACAAGACAATTAGTCAACCAAGGATTACAAAACAGTAGTACGATACGACAAGGACATTTTCACAATTAAAAATGAATTTACAAACTAAGTAGAACAAGCGGAAGTACCGTAAGCAAGAAGGAAGGTCACTGATTGACCTAAGGTGAGGTTGAACTCAATCTAGAATACAAAAAAAAATTGAATGCAAAAAGTAATGACGTCATAGGACTCATGAACGGACATATATTAACAATTCAAATAAATTATAGAAAGATGGAGAAAATACGAAATAGTTACGAACAAATTACAGAAATGAATAAAAATTGGAACTAAATACACTAGAATACACTGGTTATTACTAGACTAGACATCTAACATGCAAGGTTAATTAATAGCAAATACGAACGGACGAAATCATCGGAAAGTCGTCGATGGGTTCTTCGTTAAGTGCAATTAACTGACGGCCCTATAGTGCGATTAAAACCAATTTGGACGTCCGGGGAGCCATGAAATTGGTTTCAATTCTCCTCCCAACCAACCCACGAAGTAGGAACAACACAACGGTGAAAACAGATATAACATATATATATGAAAAATAGAATAGACATGCCTGTACAGACGAAATGGACTTAGTACTGTTTTTATGAATGACAACAGTCACAATTAGACTTATCTTTCAAATGCTACTGTTTTTATGAATGACAACAGTCACAATTAGACTTATCTTTCAAATGCTCCGGCGATGCCGAGTTCACCAACAGACTAGAACAATGTCTTAAAATGTCTGCTCCTCATTGGTAGGAAAATGTTATTTGGCAAGTAAATGTTCTTCATCCTTAGGTCTGCTTTGATAATTTATCTGCATTCGAATAGCCTACGCTGACGGTTGTATCTTGGTCGTTAGGCAAGTACGCACGATTCTGTGACGTCAGGTTGACTTTCGTAGTTGCGCGTGCCACGTCATATTTATGAAATCACGTGATTCTCTTACAATCGTAAACAGTCCGTGAAAATTTGCGAAAAAATTTTTTCTTTTCTTTCGATCCCCAAGCAATGGCCTACCAGTTGTTGAGGCAGGGTTTGGTTGTTGCAATTGCCGGCTAGCTCTTCTGTTTACAGTTGCTAAGATCTATCCCTTGTTTTCTTAGCCAATTATGGTATCGTGCTGTTGGTAGTAAGTTACGCGAAGGTGGGATACAAGATTTGTCAACATCATAATATTTCAATTCCCAACGTTCATAGACTTGATAAGTCGTTCCTTGAGTCCATCACAATTTAATACCTCGATTCCATACATAAACAGTTCACACATGGTCATCATGAATAAAATACATATTAAGTTCAGTTCATACTTCGTATATGATTTATCTGCAAATCCGTCCTTGTCAAATAGCATGAATTATTATAGGCAGAACGTCATAACTATATGTACGCGTGGTTGGTGATCCCAACGACCGACAGTGAGATTATGCGTCTGGCAAAATATAATCAATAAGGACTGTTAATTCCTCCCGACTTTGGTTTAGTCAATTACTAACCTGAAACGTTCATCTCTTTCATAGAATCAGTGGACTGACCCATGTCCATATTTAAATACAATATAACTGTGTGGCATTCCATGCCCGACACTATAAGAATACAAGGACACGTCTTCTCAGTTCGATGGTCATACAAGAAAGGGTCCCGTCTCTTGGTCACGGCGCGTGACCTACCAATGCTGATACGTCATAGCGTTCAATAGTCTAATAATATTTTACATTACATTAAATGCTGTAACCCCTAAAATCGTATGCTGCTAACCTCTAGCAGACGATGCCAATTAAAATACCGTAACACCGACCAAAAACAACTTGGCGGAGAACTGTGGAAGCCAAGATGCAAAGAATGAACCAGAGATGGGGCACTGTATGAAGGATGGCCGCCAACCGAGCAAAGTGGAATCAATTTGTTGCTGCCCTACAAGACGCCACCAGGTGTGATGGTCACTGACTGCTTTGGCAGTTGGTGGTTATGGATCAAAGAAGAAGAAGATATTTTTTTAATGTCAAAATAAAGACAATTAATTGCCATATATAACATGAAATACCATGTCCCAGTAACATTACAACTCAGCAGGAGATCCAGTTGAACAGATGATTTAATAGCAGGCAGCAATTTTTGCTGTCTTTGTAACGTCACTTTATTGGCCAATTTTGGATTGTATTTTGTTTCTTGGAGTAAAAAAATAAAAAAGACACTTATTTATGAAATGGCGGTTACTGCTCACTGTTTTGATAATTGTTTCATGTATATCCAGTGGATACAAATGAGGATATACACATTTTAAAATAGTGAATGACCTGTCAATCACCCTGTATAGTTTTTTATTTTGTCCATTTATAATACGTTCATGCTTGTTTTACCCCAGGTAAGGCCTTATTGGCTTATATAATGGCTTGTTTTCTTCTTGTTATTTCATAACATGTTCATTAAACTTTTATATTGAACTTTACCAGACCTGATATGGAGATTGACAGTTAAATAATAATGTGATGGAGGGAATCGTGGACATGAACATTATCTTTTAAATAATCTATGTACATGAACATTATCTTTTTGCCAGTTGAGGGAATATAATTTATGGAAATTTTTTTTTCAGAATCAGTGGTAATAATGATGTCATACTCCCCCCTGGTCTCATGGGTAGTGAGATCGGATGCCTAGCCTTCTTGGATAAGGGCAAAAAAATAGGAGGTCCTGTGTGCAAGTTGCGCACGTTAAAAATCCCATGGCAGTTGGAAATCATAAAGAGTAGGCTGTAAGGCCGCTGCCTTGGCAAAATATAAAAATTAGAAACCTACCCACCACAAAAATATTTATAGAATGTGTGATTTTAAATATACACACATTGGCATTCTGGATGGTGCTACGGAGTTCATGCACTGTGCCGAGATCCTCCTTGTGATCTCAGGGAGGAGATCGGAGAACTGATGGAAATTGTCCATGTGCAATGAAAATAGTCCTTTAAACCAAACCAAACCAATCTTTTAAAAAATCTATCACTTAAACAGGTCTTGGTTGTATATTGTGACACTACCTTCATTTCATTGTTGTCATGGTTGATTTTGTATTGATGTTATGCAGATTCCAGATCTGAGAGAAATCTTGGTGATTGGATTCTATCAGCCTAACGATGCCTTGAATAAGTTTATCATGCAATCACAGCATGAATTCCAGATACAGATCAGGTGAGTGTTAAATTTGAAGGAACCCTGGAAAGTTGAAGAAAATCTGCATAATCATGGGCCAAAAAATGTGCAAGTATTAGTGATAAGAAGCCCTGTAACAAGGCATAACAATAGGAAGTAATCTGGTCATCATCAGTTGTTCCACCATCATGACAATATTTTAGCCTTGTACCTTGTTGAAGGGTCAAAAATATCATCTGGTTGATTTTTTTTTGGTTTGTTTTGTTGTTTTTGTTTGTTTGTTTTTTTTTTTTTTTTTTGCTGAAAGGGTAAGAATTTCAACACACACCACATTTTCAGCAGATAAGAGAAATGGTAGAGAAATTACTACAGATCATAGACAGGAGCAGAATGATCAGAAAGTTTTAAAAAAACTCTTGTTCCTGTTGAATTTTGAACTGCTGTGACTGCAACTGGAAGATGATATAAGCATAAAAGAAACTTCTGGTGATAATCTGATATGCCTAGAAGCCGATTGATTACCATCAATATAAGAATCTGATGACAATGATAAACAAGCATTAACTAAAATGTTCTCCTAAACTACGCTGCTGACTGGTTATGATCCTTAGATCTAGTCACTGTTAGCAATACACTACAAGAACTTTGCCGTTCTTTTTCTTCCCCCCCCCCCCCCCCCCCCCCCCCCCCCAAAAAAAAAATGCAGTCTTATGGGTAGTTTATATAATCAGCAAGCTGGCCTAAAAATAACATAAATAGAGTTTTCTCCTCTTTGAGCTAAAATATTCAGTGTTCCAAAGCCAGGCTTCCCCAGGAGGCAAAAGATTACTGTTGGGAAAAATAACTGGACTTGCCAAGTTAAGGGATTAATAGAAGCCCAGAAAACCCTTCAACACATGAGACTGAAATAAGGAAAAAATATCTGTAATTGAATATCCAAGAAAAAAATGCATAGAAAGATCTTGTTAAGATGTCTGTGAGCTATGGTAATTGCAAGAAAACTGATAAAGATAAAGGGAAGATGCAAACTTATGAACGTGTCAGTTGTAACATTTAATAACAGAAAAAGCTGTACTTTTTTTTTTTAATTCTTCGTCAGCTGCAGCAGTAAACAAGAGACACATAGAAAGTCAATAAACAATAATTATCCTGCCTAGTATTTTGCTGGGAACTGAGAGAAGAGTGATTCCTCTCCAATTATTGCAGTCTGCAAGATCTCCCTTCTTGGGCAACTTGACAATTATTCCTTTGTTCCACTCTGATGGTGTTGTCCCCATTTTCCAGACTTGTGCAAATAGCGGTTCTAATAGTTCTGCTGCTAGCTCAGGGTCTGTCTTAAATCGCTCTACATTTAAGTTATCATGGCCCGGAGCTTTGCCGTTCTTTAACCCTTTGATTGCTGTGATGATTTCTTCTTTTCGTGGAATGTCTGTATTCACATCTAGATTGTTTTCAGCTTCAGGAACATTCAATTGTGTCTCTGGTGGTTCCTTGTTCAGAGTTTCTCTGAAGTGCTCTGCCCATCTTGTTTCCTGTCCCTCTGCTGTCGTGATGAGATTACCTTGCTTATCTCTTACTAATGTAATATTGTTTGCACCTCGTTTTCCGCTGATGAATTTAGTTATTTTGTATACTGTGCTTTGTTCATTTCTCAGTGCTGCCTCCTCTGCCTGTCTTATACAGAGAATTTCAAAGGCAGTAGACCACAAACTGAGGAAGGAACAAGCAGGATTTAGAAAGAATAGAAGATGTGTAGATCCTATATTCACTCTCAGGAACATTATAGAGCAGTGCTCAGAATGGCAAAGATAGCTTTACATTAATTTAGTTGATTTTGAAAAGGTTTTTGACAGCATACATAGGGACAGTTTATGGAAAATACTGAGGGCTTATGGAATTCCAAGCTGCATAGTGTCAATCATAAAAAGCCTCTATGCCAACTTTATGTGTAGTGTTGGGCAGAGCAACCTAACCTTTGAGGTGAAGACAGGAGTACGACAGGGATACCCCTTGTCAACCACTCTATTTTTAACAGTCATAGACTGGGTGATGCGCCAGACAACAGAGGGCAGTCCAAGAGGAATAAGATGGACAACATTTTCTACATTGGAAGATCTGGAATATGCAGATGACATTGCACTACTAGCACATTCACATCAACACATCCAGGAAAAAACGGATAGACTTAACAAGTTTAGCCAGCAGGTGGGCTTGAACATCAATTTAAAGAAGTCTGAGGTCATGACGCTCAATGTGAGCAACCCTGAGCCCATATCAGTAAGGAATCAGCAATTGGTACAGACAGATACCTTCACATACCTAGGAAGCATAGTAACACCAGACGGCGGGGCAGGCAAAGACATCAACATCAGAATGAATAAGGCAAGAACAGCCTTCTTTAGCCTAAACAACATCTGGAAGTCCTCCCAATACAGCACAAGCACAAAATTAAGATTATATCAGAGCTGTGTGCTTTCTGTGCTTCTCTATGGTGCGGAATGCTGGAGAGCTACAGAGAAGGAAATGTCGAAATTGTCCTCCTTTCACACAACATGCCTAAAAAAAATTCACCGAATCTTTTGGCCGAATACCATCACTAACCAAGATCTGCTTACTCGTAGCAAGCAAGAGGACATGCACACCATCATAGCTGGCAGACGCTGGAGCTGGGTTGGTCATGTCCTCAGAAGAGACCCCGATGCCATCACAAGAACAGCTATGGTTTGGACCCCTGAAGGAAAACGAAAGAGAGGCTGACCAAAAACAACCTGGCAGAGGACTGTGGAGGCTGAGATGCAAAGAATGAACCAGAGTTGGGGCACTGTACGAAGGATGGCCACCGACCGAGCAAAGTGGAATCAATTTGTTGTTGCCCTACAAGACGCCACTAGGCGTGATGGCCACTGACTGCTTTGATGGTCGGCGGCTAAGGATCAAAGAAGAAGAAGAAGAAGAAGAAGAAACAATATATGAGCAATAGCTATTATCACAGGTAACATATATTTTAAAAAATATATCACACACTTGTGCATGTAGGCATGTACACACTGTTACGGTGTTATTTTAAATGACGGCATCTGCTGGGGTTTAGCAGTGCGCAACGTTTAGGGGTCAATAACATTAATAGAATATGTCGATATTTTACGGTATACTGAACGCGAAATATATGCTAAGATTATGACGCATTCGCGTTGGGAAGGTCACGCTTGGTGACTTGGTTACATGGCCCTTGTTACGCTATCCGTCAAGCAGAGAAGTCGTGTCTTGTATGTCTTCCAAGGAGTGGCTTAGTATATAGCCGATATATGAATTCAATATAGAACTCAGGGTCATTTCAGATATTAATCTAAGTATGAGATTATTAAGTAAATTAATGATGGAAGGAGAATCGTATTATGATTCAATTTGTAGCTGTCAAGAACTCATGCGCTCATTTCTGGCTGTTGACTACAGCAGCGCATGTACATAGCCATGATGTTCATCTGACATATTGTTTTGACACGGACGGATACTTACTGGTATTATTTGGAATTTATTGTTATGCTGAACTGTACATGAAGTTTTGTGAATGTCGGATATCGTTTATATGAATGTCAATACATGTGGACTCAGAACAGAAGGCTTGATCTCTTACTTACGTTTCGGGTTGGTTCCACAGCTGTTAATGTTTACGTTTTTCAGCACGATAATTCTCCCACAGGGGAAATCAACTAATGTACAATATGCATTCAGAACGTCGAAGGGATGTTCTTACGGTCAGAGCTAACCATCAATAACAAACATTAACTACATCAAGAGAGTGACTTTAATATTCAATAAATAATATAAGACGAAGGAACCGCCGCAACGCCCGTCACAACTGGTGGCCAATAGTGGTCTTGAAACTTTTCAAAAGAGCGAACCTCAAAAAAAATAAAACATTTTTCCTTTCGAGCCGAAATGGACATTATTATGCGAAAACACCGGTGACGTCATGCCCTTGACAACAGTATGAACGTTTGCAAAAGCCAGCAACAATCAATGCCCTTCAAAAAATTGTTTGCAGCTCTCAAACAGCACAGGAAACGTATTGCTAACGTCTTCATTATTTCAAACAAGCTTACGAGTCTGTTGGCGAAGCAGATAATGTACTGAATTACTACCAAAAAAAAAAAAAGATAAGTAACTGATTTTAAACGTTACAATATTTCGTCCGTTTGTCCAACCACGCCATGTTCTTTTTTTTTTTAGCCATGTTAAATATTGTTTCTGTCTTTTTACATGTAGTGGGAGGTAGGTTGGGAATCGGAATTGAACTTATGGCTTTTCGAACGTCAAGCTCAATTCCGATCGTTCCTTAGGGTCGTGAATTAATCGCGTTTCGCGAAGAACGCATCGAAGACATTACCGGTGATTGTTTCGTTCGGACCTGCATTAATTCACCTTGTATGTTAGGTGTCTAGTTCTGTGAAATAACCGTTGTATTTTATCGTATTCAGTTTGATTTTTATTCATTTACAGTCATATGTTCATAATCTATCCTGTTTATTCTAATCTGGCTATCTTTAATTTTATTTAAATGTATTGTATGATCGTCAAATGAGTCCTGTGACGTCATCATTCGTAGGGCCAAATATGTTCTTTTACTTCAGTTAACCTTCACCCTTCTATATTTCCGGTTAGTAGACTTGGTTTTATAATATCACTTATTTTTGTGAAAATGTCACTTTTGTATTGTGCTACTGTACTGTAAAGCCTTGGTTAATCATTTGTATTGTCTTCATTAATGTTATGTAATAATAATATTTTTATGAATTGATTTTAATAATATATTTAATTAATTTAATTAATTTTTGGGAACTTTGATGATGAATCAAGAACATTGCAACAATTTGCAGTGGTGGTTCCAGAAACTAGCAAAGCACTTTATACATGATGAGTAAGGCATAAAATCAACACTTTATAATTGCAAGTAAAATTTTATATTAAAATAATTTATTGAATTATTTTTTGGTATTCACACCATGAATATGTGTTGAATTAAAAAACTATATATATAACATAGTAATTGGTACATTTTCATAGTACTATATTGTTGACTCTTCACATTTCTTTAATTAAATAAAATAGTTCATGGAGGAATAATGCCCATAATTATTTAATAATTATATTAGGTGCAGGAAATAAACACAGCATCTTATATAAATAAATATCATAACTATTTATGATATAGATTATTGATTACTTATAATATTATTATAAAATATTGAATAGTTGTTGAACTTACAACAATTATTAAGAGAATATTACAGTTGGTTATACTGAGATTGATTATTATAGATCTGTAATTACTTACAATATTAACGTCAAGATGCTTACCTTAGACCATTTTATTAAAAATGGTAAGGATTTTAATATGAAAGGACATGAACTACGTGAATATGCAGAACAACAACTTGCTAAATATAAAGCAGAATTGGCAGAACAGGAGGAAAAAGAAGAGAGAAGGAAAGCTACATTAAAAGAAGAAGAAGCAGAACGGATAGCAACTTTAAAACATGAAGAGTCACAACGTGAGATGAAAGAAATAGAAAAGGAAAATAGACAAAGAGAAATTGCTAGACAGGAAAGGGAAGAACGAAGGCGGGAAATGGAACAAGAGATGGAATTAACACGTCTTAAGGTGGAAGCAGCTAGATTATAGGCACAAGGTGCTGCTGCAACCCAAAATGATAACGCACAAAATGGATCTTCATCCAACCAAAACAAACATTTTTACAACTTTAAATTACCCCATTTTAAATTAAATTTTGATGATTTATCATCATTTTTATCAAGATTTGAACAGACATGCAAAACAAATCACTTGCCTATAGATTCATGGGTAATTAAGTTAAATGAATTTTTAGATGGAGAACCATTGACGGCATCTCTCAATGCTGACCCAGCGATAGCTAATAATTACGATGCTATTAAAACCTTACTTTTACGAAGGTTTCATCTGGACGAAGAAAATTGTAGGTTAAAATTTAAACACATCTTACCTGAATCTCCTAAAGATTTTGCAGGTTTTATTGCGAACATACGCAATACATTTAACAGATCGCTTGAACTGGCAGATGTCAACAAATCATATGACAAATTAGTTGATTTGTTGTTACGTGATAAGGTATTATCCTCTGTCAGCCCACCGTTCCTTGCATATTTGCAAGAACGAAAACCTTCTACAATCGAGGAATTAGAAAAAATTTCATTAAATTATTGTACTGCACATCCGAATGCAAACATTTCTAACTCTTTGATAAGGGAACCTCTACCTGTGGCGTCCAATATGGCATACTATAACAATAACAAACCGAGACCTCATAGCGTAGACAGAAGTAGGTTCAAGGGAAATTACAATGTCAATTTTCATAAAGGACATAATAATAATAATAATTTCAACAATAAAAATGATTTAAACAGAGGAAGATCACGGAATAGGAATTATTCACAGCAATCAACCTACAACAACAGTCAACAGAACGCTAATTATAATAGATCAAATAACTACAATAATAATAGCAATTGGAATGCTAATAATCGTGGCTCGAGACATCGAGATAACAGTTACTACAGGGGACAACGAGATAATTCTAACGATTATTCCCGTAATCGATCTCATTCTCGTGGATCATCCCATTTTCACCATAATACTGGTGCAGCAGTTACAAATGATACAACCCCTAGTGTTCAGGTTCCACCTAACGATAATGCAATACAATCTTCTGCTGCATGTTTTGCTATAAATTATAACGTGGCGAATAGTTGCCCACAATGCAATCTTATTTTTCAGAAGGCAAAGGAGACAGTGCTAAACTGCGGACACATTCCACCAGAAGTAGGTCTTGCAGCCAATGATGGAACAGGCTCTCTGATTTTTAACAGAGGGATAGTTAATGGTTCCATAGTTTCTGTATTGAGAGATTCGGGGTCCACAACAATTGGAGTGCGACAGTCGCTGGTACATCCTAGCTGTGCAACAGGGGAATATGTCCGTTGCATGACTTTTGGGGGAACTATTGAGTTTTACCCCACAGCTATTATCCATGTCAAAACACCTTTTTTCACAGGGAACGTGAAGGTATGCATGCTGAAAAAGCCGATTGCAGATCTTATGGTGGGTCGCATACACGGCAGCAAGGATTGTTCACCAGAAGATATTATTGAATGGGAGAAACACAATCTATGCACTGGAAACGCTGTGACGACTAGAGCTCAGACTCAGCTCATGGAGAGTGTCCATGATAATAAGATGGATGCAGAGAAACAGGAGGATATTGAGGTCAATTCACCTATTGACAGGGAATCATTTGCAAACAAACAAAAAAATGACAAATCTTTAAACAAATTTTTTAACCTAGTTAATAAGGTTGATAATCTAACTTCATGTAATAAGAACAAACATTGGTTTATTATTAGAAATGATATACTGATTAGATGTTTTAGTGATAAATCGCAGGTAAAACAACAAGTTATGGTACCGGGTGCTTTTAGACGGTACATTCTTCAACACGCGCATGATTCGCAGTGTGCAGGACATCTGCGAGAGGACATAGATTTGTTCTCACGTGCATTGATTTATGCACACGATGGCCAGAAGCCATTCCATTGAAGACCACCACTACCACAGATGTAGCTGATGCACTACATCTAATTTTTTCTAGAATAGGGTTTCCTAGAAAATTATTATCTGACCATGGGTCGCAGTTTATATCCGATACCATGAAGGAAGTAATGAAAACCTGGAACATTGATAGGAATTTGAGTAGCATTTATCATCCCATGAGTAACGGTGCAGTTGAAAGACTTAACCGGACGCTTAAACAACTTTTACATAAGGTTACGGTTAAACACCCTCAGGACTTTGACAGAGCACTCCCAGCTTTCCTGTTTGCTTACCGAGAGGTGCCACATGAACAAACTGGCTTCTCTCCCTTTGAGTTAGTTTTTGGTGCCCCTCCGAGAGGACCTATGGGACTGATAAAAGATTTATTAATTGATGCAGAGATGACTCAGGACACTCAGTCATCTTATGAGTATGTGATTAATCTTCGGAATAATATTATTGAGTCTTGCCAATTGGCAACAGCTTCTTCTGAGGCTGCAAAAGCTAAGGCTCGATCTATACAAAATCGATCTAGACGATTACGCCAATTATTCCCAGGCGATGAGGCTTATGTATTACTTCCTCACAATAACAATAAGTTATTGATCTCATGGACTGGTCCTTATAAGGTTACTGATAAAATTTCCGACGTTGATTACGTCTTAGATATCAAGGGACACAGAAAGATATTCCATATTAATATGCTCAAGCAATTTCATACACGTCCTATACACTTACAGTCAATTTTTCATGAACTAGATGACAATACGGTATCTACTTGTCATTATTCTAATTTATCTGTTATACAGGAGGAAGAATCTTCTTTTCCTGAAGTGCAGATGCCTTTACCTGTACTTATTGTCCAATCTACTGAATCTTGGCGTGATGTGACCATTTCTTCTACGGTTACACCGCAACAGCATCAACGCATTGCTGATCTTCTACAATCATTCCCAGATGTGTTAACGGATGTACCGGGTTGCACATCTGTAATTAGTCACGATATTATTCTTAACGATGATACACCAATTCGTGTTCATCCTTATTCTGTACCTCTACATTTTTTGAGTAAGACATCTCAAGAACTTGAACAGATGATATCTTTAGGTATTATTGAGACTAGTACATCTCCATTTTCTTCACCTTTAGTCATTGTCCGGAAAAAGGACAATAACATACGTTTATGTGTTGACTATAGGAAACTTAATGCGCAGACAGTACCTGATAGCGAACCACATCCTATCCTTGACGATTTACTTCCTCGTCTATCCAATGCTACACTTTTCACTAAGATTGACTTAACCAAAGGTTATTGGCAGATTCCACTAACCGATAGAGCCAAATACTACACTGCATTCTCAACTCCACAAGGTCTTTACCAGTGGAACGTGATGCCTTTTGGGCTAATGAATGCTCCAGCTACCTTTATTCGCATGATGCGAAAAATTTTATCAGATAGATCAGACATAATTACCTACATTGACGACATATGTTTGTTTAGTTCATCATTTGAGGAACATTTTTTGGGTCTTAAATCGGTTTTGGAAATATTGCGGGATAACCATTTAACCGCTAAACCAACTAAAATTCAAATAGCGTGTAATGAGATAACATTCCTGGGGCATATTATTGGATCAGGACGTATCCAAACAATTCCCAGTACGGTTTCTAAAATATTAAATTTATCTGTTCCTCAAACGAAGAAACAGGTTAGGAGTCTGTTGGGGTTAGTCCAATACTATAGCAGATTTGTACCTCACTTGTCATCCATCACGGCTGTCTTGTCATCTTTATTAAAGAAGAACATGCCGTTAAGGATAAATTGGACAGACGAATGTGACAAAACTTTTCGCAGTATCTTGAACATTTTTTCATGCCCACCTGTTTTAAGATTAGCAGATGCCTCTAAAAAGTTTGTTCTACGTACAGATGCGAGTAATTATGGACTCGGGGCTTGTCTACTCCAATATCATGATGATATCCTTCATCCTGTATTGTATATCTCACGCAAGCTGAAACCTCCGGAGACTAAATATTCAACAGTGGACAGAGAATTGCTCGCCGTGATATGGGCAATTACTAAGTTGGAAAAGTTTTTGCTGGGATCAACATTTCTGATCCAGACAGATCAGAAATCTGTGGCAGCATTACGTCGTTCAAACCATAAAAGTCCAAAGCTTGCACGATTTGCTATCGCGCTGCAACCCTATGATTTCGAAATAGAATCGATACCAGGAACTGAGAACATTATGGCCGATACTTTGTCAAGACATCCTACGGATTCTGAATGAATAGTACTATTTCAAGAAAATTTGCTGACTAATCAAGCATTACATTTGCAATGAACGGTATTAATTCTACTTCAGAATATACAACACTTCAGTTGGACTTCTTACTTAAATGAGGAAATTTTGAAATAAACTATTGTGATCAAAATATCAAGTTTTACAGATCGGTTGAAAATCTGGACTTCACTTGGACTTTGCGTATCACTCATTTCGATTGCAAAATAGTAAAAAGGAACAATCTCTGATATAGACTGGACAAATACGGTGATGACTTATTCAAATTACGTTCAAAATTTCAATAAAGGAACTAACGACGATTGGATCATCATATCAGAATTGGATAAGATGAACTTTGTTTCTTAAAGAACTTTCATACAATTCAATAAGATGTATCAACGATTGGATCTTCATGTCCGATATTGTTAAATTTGCTAGTTATTAAATTAATATATAATAAAATAAAGTTGAAGTGTGATGAAATAAAAAAATAAAATATACTAAGAAAAGATGAAACAAAATAATATCACACCAATTAAACCTTTTAAATAGTTTAATTAGTAAGGTGATAGATATTAGATTATGATATTTCATATGTATAGTTAAAATGTATGAATTTTTTCTGTTTTTTTTTTCTTTCGGATTGCGTTAATTTAATTAGGTATCTATCCTTATACTTCATTTTCACACTCATTACTATTTTAATGTATACTTTAATATTTAGTTTTAATTGTCCGTACTTCTCAATTTTTATTTCGTTTTCTCTCTGATACTATTTCTCATTTTCTTTAATTAGATATTAACTAGTTAGTACCATACTTACATATTATAATTAATTATTTTAATTTTAATTAGTTAGAATAATTTTAATAACACCTCACATTAGTAGTTAGTCAATACATACATCAAATTAATTAGTTAATTAATTAATGACAGTGACATTTCTTTATTTAATATTAGTTATATGTATGATATGACGTTGATTTTATTATAAGATATTACTGACATGACCGCGACACTGTTCTAGATAGAACATCGTTGGCCATACGTCGGGTTTTGTTCAATTTTTAATAATTTGATTAATATAGTTTTTAAAAAAATCTATCTAATAGATTTTTTTCCCCCGTCTGACAGGAAATCTGTTACGGTGTTATTTTAAATGACGGCGTCTGCTGGGGTTTAGCAGTGCGCAACGTTTAGGGGTCAATAACATTAATAGAATATGTCGATATTTTACGGTATACTGAACGCGAAATATATGCTAAGATTATGACGCATTCGCGTTGGGAAGGTCACGCTTGGTGACTTGGTTACATGGCCCTTGTTACGCTATCCGTCAAGCAGAGAAGTCGTGTCTTGTATGTCTTCCAAGGAGTGGCTTAGTATATAGCCGATATATGAATTCAATATAGAACTCAGGGTCATTTCAGATATTAATCTAAGTATGAGATTATTAAGTAAATTAATGATGGAAGGAGAATCGTATTATGATTCAATTTGTAGCTGTCAAGAACTCATGCGCTCATTTCTGGCTGTTGACTACAGCAGCGCATGTACATAGCCATGATGTTCATCTGACATATTGTTTTGACACGGACGGATACTTACTGGTATTATTTGGAATTTATTGTTATGCTGAACTGTACATGAAGTTTTGTGAATGTCGGATATCGTTTATATGAACGTCAATACATGTGGACTCAGAACAGAAGGCTTGATCTCTTACTTACGTTTCGGGTTGGTTCCACAGCTGTTAATGTTTACGTTTTTCAGCACGATAATTCTCCCACAGGGGAAATCAACTAATGTACAATATGCATTCAGAACGTCGAAGGGATGTTCTTACGGTCAGAGCTAACCATCAATAACAAACATTAACTACATCAAGAGAGTGACTTTAATATTCAATAAATAATATAAGACGAAGGAACCGCAGCCCACGTCACACACACATAGATTAGAAATGAAAAAAAAAACAATTTTTTTAACAATTAAATTGATCTGATAACTAAAAAAATTCAAAAGTTTATAACAAGTAGCTTCTCTGAACTAAAGAAATGTGATGATCTTTGGCAAGAAACTTCTAAAACATGCTAAGAAGTCACCATAGAAAACGTTTAAAAGTGGCTGCATTGTAACATAGACTGAAAAGCAATAAAGTGTGTTCCAGAACTTCAAGCCCTAAACCAAAATGTTATAGTCCAACTGTTTCTTTTACTTCTGTCCACAGATATTTACAAGAGTACACTGCTTTGGGTACTGCTGGTGGAATCTATCACTTTCGGGATCAGATTCTAACAGGAAATCCTGAAATGTTCTTTGTTATGAACGCTGATGTTTGTGGGGATTTTCCTCTGTTAGACATGTTGAAGTTCCACAGAGAGAGGGCACCAGAGGCCTATGGCACTATTCTTGGAACTGAGGTAAGTGGTTAACATAGACTATTATTTGTAAGACAATAAAAGGCTGTATAGACAGATTGTCCTCTTTCTGTAATGTAGTTTGCTTCTCGACCTGCAGTTTCTGTTGTCACCTATTCACGACTTCAACCTATCTTTCTGTTCCATTCTCGACTTAAGTAGCTTATTAATTTAACAGGCAGTGCTCATTTCCTCTCAAGAAAGTAGCAAAGAGGACATTCCAAAAAACACTACAATTTTCAAACAGATTATGTCACTAATTACTGAAATAGCATTTATTCAACACTCAGACAGTTAGATAACCATGCTTGCATTCATGTGAAGAGCAAAAACAAACATTGGAATATGTCCAGGATTTCCAGCTCCTTCAGAGAGAGTGGTTTTCTGGCTGTCCCCAACCTCACTGAGGGAGAACTTGCAAAGATGAGAAACTGCAAGTTTCTTGAGAGAGATTTGGCTACATCAGAATCTTCTTCTTTGATCCTTTGTTGCAGACTGTCAAAGCAGTCAGTGGCCATCATGCCTGGTGGCTTCTTTTAGGGCAGCAACAAACTGCTTCCACTTTGCTTGGTCTGCTGCCGTCCTTCATGCATTGCCCCAGCTCTGGTTTATTCTTTTTTGGTGGGCCTCTCTTTCACTTTCCTTCAGGGGTGCATAGCATAGCTGTTCTTGTGATGGCATTGGGATCTCTTCTGAGGACATCAAAATGAAGTAGAGACATTTTTTTCTCTTACGATCATGTTCTCACCTCTCAGTGATAAGAAAGGTGCAGGAAAAGTATAAGTAGATGGTTATGATTAAAGATTTTTAATCCATGTGTCTCTATATTTGAATTCTTTCTCATTTTCTCACATCATCTTTTCCTCTCTCTCTCACTTTCTGCCTTTGATGACAAAAAAAGGTAAATGGTAAAGGATCCCGTTTACACGCCCATAGAGGCATATTGGGATTATGGTGTTAGGCCCATATTTTCTCGACCATCGGCACACTAGGGGTGATGTGGTCAGCATCACGCCGGCCGCCTTAACCTTCCCAGAGTTGCTCTAGTACCCAATTGGGGCTGGGTCGACTCAGGAGCCGTTTGCAGCCTAAAAAAATCCCACCTCAGCTGGGAATCGAACCATGGACCACTGAGCTAGGAAGCCAGTGCACTAATCACTATGCTACCACGGCTCCCGCTTTTGATGAAAGAGGAGTAGAAAAAGTTGAAGTAGATTTTTTCTGCAAAATAGTTTTCCTTCTCTTTCATCACCTCCCTATCAACTTTTGCAAAATTCTGCCACACCTGATAGTTTCTCTTGTCTCTTTAGTTTCTCTTGTCTCTTTTACTCATTGGTAAGAGAAGCTGGAAAAAGTAAGAGATTGTACTATAGAAAGTGTATACACAATGCTACATACATAATACAAACACTGATGGAGTGCCTGAAGAAAAAAAACATTTGTGGAGGGACATAATGTGAAGGTACGGCATCTGATTTGACTTTGACCGTAGAACGACTTGATTTTCTGTTTCGCTTTATCTCTATGTCACACGATACACTTTTTCACTTTATCTCACACTCTATGATAGTTTAGCTAGTTTTATTCGCAAGAGGAACACACAGATGGTTTCCCTACATAATGCTACCCTGTTTAACACTGTTTTGCTTTAGCACTCTTCTATTTTGATTGTCTTTTCTTTTTGGCTTTTTTTAAAAAGCCATAAATATTGGTGAAATTAGCAAGTTTGAACAACCCTCAGAAAGTGGCATAAAAATTTTCATACGCATACATAGGCAGCCAGAGGAATTTATCTAGTCAGCAATCCCCTCTGTTAAGATCAAACTGTGCCGCAACCAAGCGTGTGGCGGGTGCTATAGCAAGTCAGCTGATTAAAAGCATTCTCTTCAACATTATTCCACCTTCCACCAAACTTTTCTAATCGCCTCCCCCCTCCTTATTCAGTACATGTTTATAAACTCTACCATAATTTTAGTGATGGAGAGACAGATTGGTTAAGGCAGAGCCAAGCATTGCAACAATACACATCTACAGTTTCCCGCTCACCCATTGCCTCTTGCCAACGGCTAAGACCTACCTCTCTCTTTCTGTTATACTCGCCAGTCTTGAAATTTCTGGTAACTACTACAATGCAGTATTCAACATTGTACATTAATTATAATTATTAATGGTACATTATTAATTATTAATGGTACATTACTATAATAGACTGTTAATTATTTCCTGTATTGTTTATATTATACCATATAATATACAGTACTGCAAATATCTTAGTTTACAAATCTATCAGAATTGCATCTCCATTTATGCTACGTTATAATGACCCTGCAGAGTGCTGTTTCGTTTAGCACTTTATTTTCCAGGAAAGCACCTGAGCACTAAGCAGAGTATTACTGAATTTTTGTCTTGATACCAAACTGCAGAGATCTTGTCATGTAATTTCCTCTACCTGTTGGGGAAACAGTGGGCAAATGAACCACAAAGACCTTACTGTTAGCAGAAGGACAGTTGAACTGTGAGTAAATTATGTGATGTCGGAATGAGATATCACCAGTAATAAGCAATACTGCAGCTGTCTGACTTCACCATTACAACCAGCAGTGCAAAGTGAATGAAATCTGAAGCATAATTATTTAACATGAAGGAGTTGTCATTGTGGCAGTAGTGTAACGATTACCAGGGCAAGAAGGTTGTAAGCGTTTCGAAGACACACAGCACAATACAACAGAAAATAAGTTAAAAGTAGGCTGGAGATTTGAACGTGCTCTATCCAGGTGACAGCAAAATGTCACTGCAAGGATAAGACTTGTTAGGGAATCTGGCCAACTGTGAACCCTACCTTGCTACAATAAAGAGTTGGACTAAGGAACTTGCTTGCTTAGGTGTTCACTTGGTGACTTTCTTAGCATATCTCATTCTGACAGCCAGATAATCTATGGAGTGCCCACTAAATTTCTTTTATTTCAATCCTTGTTGTCTTCAGAGTTCTTAATCTACTCCCCTAGCAGTTATTTCCCAGTATCTTCTGGTATTCACAAGCTCTGAATCGCCATTTTTAATGACATTTCCTTACTTGTCACATTAGCTCCTCGTCAGTGAAAGGAATTCTGAATGTAATGATGAGAGGTCTTTTCACAGTTTGTTCAAAGACAAAGAATACAATCCCTTGTTTCAAAGTGGCAGAAATTCATTTAAAAAAATTGCAATATTGAAAAATAAGATAAATAAGAATCATTTTCCTAAATCTGACATATTATTTGGCCAGTTAAAAAAAAGGAAAGAAAGAAACACAACCTGTTGAGTGACCTTTATATTTTGCTGAAATGTAGATACAGCACTTTTTTCCTTAACATGTCTTAGGTTTTAAATGTTTCCTTCTCTTTACCAAAACAGGCTACTCGTCAGCAGTCCCTCAACTACGGCTGCATAGTTGAAAACAGAGACACACATGAGGTAATGTTAGGTACTACATGAGTATCAGTCGTTATTAGTTTTAATTTAGAAGACATGGTATCTTTCACCAGTTCTAATAGCCTTTATTGTATTAGTACACACTTTCTTAATGTCAGGGCAGCTGTTATTTTTTAATAATAGGCTATCAGTATAATAAAATAGACAAGAATTTAAACTTCATTTTTTCCTTCTTTTATATTCAACTTACTCTGTGAGTGCGCCTGAGTGGCCGAGTGGTGAAAGTGCTTGCTTCTTGCAGCAAAGGTTATGGGATTGAATCCTGGTTGTGTCATGCTGCAGTCTACCCTGCTGTAAATGAGCACCTGGCTGCTCATGAGTTGGGGAAGGTGAAGGCAGCGAGGAAGGGAAGTGGTCACCCCACTTCAAAAAGCTGAACCTAGTATACTGAAGTCTCTAACACTTCACTCCCCTATGGTAGTATCTGCTATGGGACTACCTTTACCTGTATTTTTTTATGCTGTGAAGAATTGCAGGCAGAGTTTATTGTTTTCGAATTAGTGCACATTACTGCTACTGGGTGTTGGTCTTCTTTTTACAACCTGGGTCAGAAACCAAACCCCTTTGCCTTTAGGTGCATGCATTCTCACCACAGACTCATCATCATCATTTTTCTTTGGGCTCCTTACAGAGCATGAAGCCACCACTGCAGCATGTCCCCATGCAGGAAGCCTGCACCAAGCAGTCACATGCCCTTTAGGTGATGCTTTCTGTGGCACTTTGTTGTACGAGATGAAGTTGCCAGCCCCATAATAATAATAATAGCCCCTTCAGTCATAAACTGACTATGGGAATGCACCTCTGAGGGGACAGCCCTTCAGTCATAAACTGACTATGGGAATGCGCCTCTGAGGGGACAGCCCTTCAGTCATAAACTGACTATGGGAATGCGCCTCTGAGGAGACAGCCCTTCAGTCATAAACTGACTATGGGAATACGCCTCTGAGGGGACAGCCCTTCAGTCATAAACTGACTATGGGAATGCGCCTCTGAGGTGACAGCCCTCAGCTGCTTATTTTCCTGGTGTGTCTTTCGACGTTTTCTCCTCTCTTCTGCTTGTTGTGTTAGTTTCTTTTCGCTCAATCTGAGGTGGCGCCATAGATAGCATCGCCATTTGGTGCGATCAGCACCTTCATCCTCCCAGGTTGCTGGATTTATGTCCATTGCCCTCATGTTTCTCTTGCACACATCTTTGAACCCCAGCCCCATACACACCCTCATATTAGTCACCTTGTACCACACGCCTGACGGTGGAGTAGTCCTATTCTTTCATTGTCTCTTCAGTTACCGTGGTAACTACACGGGGGCAGTCAGACTCATAACTTTGTTTATTTCTTGAAGGAAAGTTGATTATTTATTTTCAATCCATGACAAAAAGTAAAATCTTGCATTCTGTCTTTGTGCTTCTAAAGTTTTCCTACCACACCATTGATCTTTCACCTGTTGGGTTGCTCTGTCTCTCTCTCTCTCTCTTTTCCCCCCCCCCCCCCCCCCCCCCCCGAGGTATGCCTCCCATCAATAATTTAAATTTTATAAACTTATAAAATAAGCTGGATTGTTGATTCCAATTTCTGGAAAACTTCAGATACTCAGTCTTGGTAAAATGAAACTCGAAACAGTTGGGAAAATGCCCTTTATTGTTAAAGATCTTGAAGGTAAGTATGAACTATTGATTTTTTTCACTTTGCATACAGTGACGATTGTCTTTAAAGTGGAGGAGCTTCAGTGAAAGGCTATTTTCATAAATAACTGCAGGATTTAGGTACAGATGTGTTGACTTACATCAGTAACAGCTGTAGATGCCAACGAATTTGATGTTATAATGCTATTGGTTGCCATGGAAATGGTTGCCATAATGGATGTTAACCCATTCTATTTAATTTCAGTAAGCTTTTTTATTTGTTGAGTTATGAGCGCCATCATTGTATTTTAAACCTTCTCTTTCAGGTTAGATTTTTGATAACTTGAGTAGATCCTGAGATATAGAACTTTAAAGTTAGTTTCTAAACATAGTAACAATTTTTTTTCAAAATTTTACATTGTTTGCAATAAATCCAAATGTTGATTATCAGATGTGACAAAAGTTTGATTATGTAGTGGAAAGTATTAATGCCAAATCACATGTTGGCTAAGAAATGTCAGATATAAGAAAATTAGTAACAGAAAACAAGATTCTGAGAAGTTCATTGTTTTCTTTGTAGGAAAAGCATAATTTCTAAAGAAAATACAGTCTGCAAAATCAAAATACACCTACTTAGAATGTGTTATAACAAATGATTTTGGCATATTTAGATTCAGAAGATTATAAATTATCATAAAATAGACTAATCCCAAAGTTAATATTTGTCCTATTTTGTCTTAAAATGCACAGGCCGCTTCTCCCCTTAAGCCATCACCTTTTTTTTTTTAAACATTTATTATGTCCTTTTATAGTTAGTATGGTTAGAGAGACTTGACCACTGTAAACACTATTACTTTTCACTGTCATCCTGCAGATCCTTCACTACGTAGAGAAACCAGAGACGTTTGTCAGTACTATGATCAACTGTGGCATATACCTGTTCACACCTGCCATCTTTAAGACACTGGAGGTTACATTCAAGAAAAACTTGGAAGACAACTACAAGTGAGTAACAGGTTTCTTTCAGTTGCTGAAATGAGTTATCACCATATATACTTTTGAGTTATCACATATATAAATTTCTTCATTACTGTGTGATGCAATAAATACCTGAGTAATGCTCATTTTGTTTCATGTAACAGTTTATCTTATATAATCATACAATGTTTTTTATGGATGTTCACTTTTGCTGTCCATCGTTGAAAATTGTTTGTTAAGAAAAAAAAAAGAAGTTTAACTCTTTTAACTACTTCTGTACAATAAATTGGCTCAATGATAGTTCTGTTATGGCCTTCAGCTTTAAAGTTTTGTGTAGTTTATTGCACTCTCCTGCAATTTTAATAACCAAATAACATCATTTCTGATGGGAAAAGTTCATATTCTTCAAACATGAATCGGGGATTGAACCTACAGGTGTCGTTATATATTAGTTTGTAGTTCTTTTGTGTGCATATTTGCCAAGCATCGATATGGCCATGCCCACAACCTCTGGCAGACCAAGTGAGAAAACTGTTGGAAGACATTTTGGATGAAGAAACTAATTCAGAATGTACTAATTATTCAGATGACAATGAAAATGCGTCAGATTATCAGCATGAATCTGAAATCAAGTCATATGACATTGCAAATGATTGAATGTTGTGGCGAGATGGATGTTGGATACAAAATTAGAAAGTAGTTCCTAGAAATGGAGAAGAGAACTGGTGAACCAGCGGTAGGGCGGGCACAAGACAAGTCAGGTAGTTAACTGCACAGTTCTTGATGATAGCTGTAGAAGAGAAATGATAGGTAAGTCATCTTCTCACTATACCTATCCTATGATCCCGGGGTGTTATATAAATATGTGAGTGCAGCTCATATTTATTCCCTACCAATTTAAAACTATTTATCTTTCTTTGACCCCACAATAAAAGTATAACTTAAAATTTAAATAATTCAACAACTGCAGTTATAAACAAATCATTGCACTTTATTGATTAATGATGTATAGTAAAAAATTCCAGCCTAAGTATAACAGTATCTTACAAGTTTTCACACAATTTACAGAAAGTATACAGTCGTTTGTGTTTTCACAATAAGCCGTACTTATCTTGTTTGACAAATTGTAGTAGCTGACTTTCCTCGGTCGTAAAACATCTGGACATTGAAGACACTATGCTTATGCCAGAATCAGTGTTGGTTCACTGTTAAACAGTTCATAATGTCCAAAATTGTGTCACGTTTTTCACCACTAGTTGAACCTGCAAAATATGACAAGGCTATGGGATCTGTGGTTTACAACCAAAATGCCTCTCTGATGATGACAGGCCACTGTTGATCAGACTCGTCATTTCGACAACACTATCTTGAGGCTGTGGTTAAGTCAGTCAAAAGAGGGTACATCGTACAACCATACAATACATTTAAGAATTTCGGCATCAATTAAAGGCATTTTCCAAACCTGGTCATGATTACTCCTCTTTGGTGTAGCGCTATGCCAAAGTTAGCTAAATTCTCTTACAATACATTGACAAAATGTGCTGAAATAAAGACAAGAAAAAGAGACACAACTCTTTTAGCACAGCACCCAAAAGCAAAGCCCTAGAAAGGACTGTAAGCTTTTATTGCTGGCGTTTGTCAGTCCTAACAAGGACTTCTAGCTGAGCCAATGCTGTCCAGGATTGAGGTTATATAGTAGTAGAAGCCATATTTCTTCCAGCCCAGGGCAAAATATAGACATGAGGATTTATGTTAAGTATAACATTAATTTTAAATATTCATCAGTTTTAAAGGTACATTAATTCACTAAAATATTTTGTACGCTTAATGATCTACCGAATCTTTTGGCCGAATACCATCACTAACCAAGATCTGCTTACTCGTAGCAAGCAAGAAGACATGCACACCATCATAGCTGGCAGACGCTGGAACTGGGTTGGTCATGTCCTCAGAAGAGACCCCGATGCCATCACAAGAACAGCTATGCTTTGGACCCCTGAAGGAAAACGAAAAAGAGGCCGACCAAAAACAACCTGGCGGAGGACTGTGGAGGCTGAGATGCAAAGAATGAACCAGAGTTGGGGCACTGTACGAAGGATGGCCACCGGCCGAGCAAAGTGGAATCAATTTGTTGTTGCCCTACAAGACGCCACTAGGCGTGATGGCCACTGACTGCTTTGACGGTCGGCGGCTAAGGATCAAAGAAGAAGAAGAATGATCTATACAGGCATACCCTCAGATAGTGGTTTTTTTTAAGTATGTGGCTGTTTGAAGCTTTGATCTACAAATCGCTCACAATAGCGGTGAGTTATGGCTTCTTCTCAGTTATCTTGTTGTGTTGTGGGTTAAGACTTCTAACTATAAGATTCAGCCCTCTGGATATCTTCTCAGCTCTGTTAGATCTTAAAGTGATTTAGGGAAGTAAGGAACTGTGTCTGAGATGGGCTTATATACCTAATCTCAGGTCTAACCCTTGCTTTCTCAGAGGTCCGCATCTGAGTTCACGTTTCCTCTTGTACACTTTCGTGGGATTTCAATGCTGTGCGAATTTACCAACAAAATCATAATTTCCTTGTCAAATACCAAAGATAATGATTTCCACTGCCATAATTACATGAATTTATAGTTACTGTTAAAATCTCAAAAGAAATATCCTGTACAGGGCATTAACCATAATGTTATAGCAGAATTTTTGTTGTGCAATTCATAATTTATCGTAAAGACACTAGTTTTATGTGGCAATTCCAGAGTGTCTTGCCCATGTTATGACATATGTGTTAGTGAAGATATTTAAATCCAAGAAATATATTGTAAAAAAAAACCACTCAGTTATAGCTTTTCTTTGATAAATTAGAGATAACCCACAACATTCATCACCTGACTCCGCCTTATATTGTACTGTTACATTTACAATTGAAATTCACTATTTTCTTTCTTCTGTCTTTCTTTCTTTCTTTCTTCTGTGTGTGTTTTTTTAAATTATTCTTTTAATATGTGTCTTGTTTCACATTATATATCTTAATTTTTAAAATATGTTTGTCCTTTTGGCTAATCTTTACTGTTTTTCACATACTCTATTTTCTGAAATCTGCGACATTTTTTTCTCCTTAATTTCTTTCTCTGATTCATTTATTTAAGCAATCTTCCGCTTATAACCCCTTCCTTATTACAGTTTTTGTGACTTTAATTCGAGGGTGCCAGGGTATGTAGTCAACCATATTGCTTGAGTATTTTGCTACAGCATCATTGTTGTTTATTTTGTCCAGTAACATTGGTGTTATCAGTCATCAAACAGACCCAGGAAGTTTTTTGAATTTTCATTAAATCCTCAGTAAATATCCAGAAATATTGGAACATTACATTTATAGACATGTTCAAGACGTTTTTCTTTAAAAGAGCATCATAGGGGGATTATCTCCCTCAACTATTCTCTTGATACCCTTGTGTACTTTGGTTATGTTCACCTTTTGTTTTTAATGTGATTGTCCATCAAACATCTGGATCTGAAAGGAGCTACGTGTCTGTTCATTTTCACATGTGGTTATTTGCAGTTATCTGTGAATACTTCTGCAGAGATTTGCTGCCTTCTCAAACCTCCTAGATTTAGATTATACAACAAATCTGTAGATCAGAGGTTAGCAACCTCCAGTTTGCATGCCATCTCTGGCACTTGAAGACATTTCTTATGGCATGCAGTTGAGTTTGGAAGTCAGGAAAGCAAATGTATTGTTGTTTTTTTAAAGAGTATAAATGCCAAAAATTAGATTAGTACCAAATTGAATATTACTTTTACTTGAAAATATAAATATGGCATGTTAGTTTGTGTGGGGAACATGCATTCTTCTTTGATCCTTAGCCGCCGACCATCAAAGCAGTCAGTGGCCATCACGCCTAGTGGTGTCTTGTAGGGCAACAACAAATTGATTCCACTTTGCTCGGTCGGTGGCCATCCTTCGTACAGTGCCCCAACTCTGGTTCATTCTTTGCATCTCAGCCTCCACAGTCCTCCGCCAGGTTGTTTTTGGTCGGCCTCTCTTTCGTTTTCCTTCAGGGGTCCAAAGCATAGCTGTTCTTGTGATGGCATCGGGGTCTCTTCTGAGGACATGACCAACCCAGCTCCAGCGTCTGCCAGCTATGATGGTGTGCATGTCCTCTTGCTTGCTACGAGTAAGCAGATCTTGGTTAGTGATGGTATTTGGCCAAAAGATACGGTGAATTTTTCTTAGGCATGTTGTGTGAAAAGAGGACAATTTCGACATTTCCTTATCTGTAACTCTCCAGCATTCCACACCATAGAGAAGCACAGAAAGCACACAGCTCTGATATAATCTTAATTTTGTGCTTGTGCTGTATTGGGAGGACTTCCAGATGTTGTTTAGGCTAAAGAAGGCTGTTCTTGCCTTATTCATTCTGATGTTGATGTCTTTGCCTGCCCCGCCGTCTGGTGTTACTATGCTTCCTAGGTATGTGAAGGTATCTGTCTGTACCAATTGCTGATTCCTTACTGATATGGGCTCAGGGTTGCTCACATTGAGCGTCATGACCTCATACTTCTTTAAATTGATATTCAAGCCCACCTGCTGGCTAAACTTATTAAGTCTATCCATTTTTTCCTGGATGTGTTGATGTGAATGTGCCAGTAGTGCAATGTCATCTGCATATTCCAGATCTTCCAATGTAGAAAATGTTGTCCATCTTATTCCTCTTGGACTGCCCTCTGTTGTCTGGCGCATCACCTAGTTTATGACTGTTAAAAATAGAGTGGTTGATAAGGGGCATCCCTGTCGTACTCCTGTCTTCACCTCAAAGGTTAAGTTGCTCTGACCAACACTACACGTAAAGTTGGCATAGAGGCTTTTTATGATTGACACTATGCAGCTTGGAATTCCATAAGCCCTCAGTATTTTCCATAAACTGTCCCTATGTATGCTGTCGAAAGCCTTTTCAAAATCAACAAAATTAATGTAAAGCTGTCTTTGCCATTCTGAGCACTGCTCTATAATGTTCCTGAGAGTGAATATATGATCTACACATCTCCTGTTCTTTCTAAATCCTGCTTGTTCTTTCCTCAGTTTGTGGTCTACTGCCTTTGAAATTCTCTGTATAATTATCCTGCCTAGTATTTTGCTGGGAACTGAGAGAAGAGTGATTCCTCTCCAATTATTGCAGTCTGCAAGATCTCCCTTCTTGGGCGGGGAACATGCATATAAACAAGTAACTGATAGTGGTAATAACACAGTAGACATTGAAATGATGTTACATTTCACATGGTATATTTCAGATTCAACATCTTTTGCTGCTCAGCCATTCCATCTACATTTATTATTGCCCACTGACAAGTCCAGATCACCAGACAAAACATATAAATATCAATTGAACAAGAGGTCAGGAAAAGTCATTGTCTTTGGATATAACACACATTGAGGAAGCCAGTTGATAGCTTTACAAGGCAGCCCTTGTTCTGGAATCCCCAGGAGAACTTGAGGAATTGAGGAAGACCAAAAGTCATATTGAAAAGGGAATTAGAAACAGACATGAAAGGGATAAAGACAACAAGAAAAGACTTCAAACTGATAGCACAGGACAGGAAGGCTTGACATGAATTTGTTGAAGACCTGTGATCCACCAGGAATATAAGTTTATAAACTAATAAAACGGTATTGAATCAGTTTTACAAATAACAGTTCACATGAGACAAGGGACGTTTCGGGTTTTACCCTTCGTCAGCCACAAACAGGTGACAAAGACAAGAATTACATATAGTAATAGGTACTACAAAAACATACGATGATAAGAAACAATACAAAATGAGCGATACAAGCAGATGGAAAAAGTACAATGATAATACAAGAAAATCGAAAAACCTAACAGAAATACCGAAGCAAGAAAGTAAATAATAAACGAAATGTTTTTTCGATCTATCTTCTTATGTTTTGGTTTTGGTTCGTTTCATATCCTTTTGTATCTCTAAAAATTGTCGCTATCTTATACGTCACTTCCTTTGAGGGACCCAAAGATGCAGCAATAGAGAATGCAGTCAGCGACCCATAGCTTGACTGCTTGCATCAGGATCAGCGAACCAGAGCTGATCAAGATCCTACTCCACCTCCACGTGGTGGCCCTGGAAACAGATTGCATCACTGCAGTCTGGCTGAGCGAGTAGGGATCGCAGTGGGAAGGCAAACCCGGTCCCAAAAAATGCCGTGCTGAAGTCGGATGTGTCGACCGAAAGGTGCAGATATCACAGCTTAGGTGTAAACAGACACAACGCAACCAACGTCCTTTTCAGGACGAACGAGGAAGAAGAAGAACTTCCTTTGAGATTTCTTGGAGAGAGTACTGCAATCTTGTGTATTCCTAGCATTTACAGTTCTAGCTAAGTGACTTGTTCCGAAGTTTTGTTCATTCTCTTTTTTTCGTTTCGTTTATTATTTACTTTCTTGCTTCGGTATTTCTGTTAGGTTTTTCGATTTTCTTGTATTATCATTGTACTTTTTCCATCTGCTTGTATCGCTCATTTTGTATTGTTTCTTATCATCGTATGTTTTTGTAGTACCTATTACTATATGTGATTCTTGTCTTTGTCACCTGTTTGTGGCTGACGAAGGGTAAAACCCGAAACGTCCCTTGTCTCATGTGAACTGTTATTTGTAAAACTGATTCAATACCGTTTTATTAGTTTATAAACTTATATTCCTTACCAGTTTTACAGCAGCCCCTTAATTTATTTACTTATACTGATCCACCAGGAGCTGATGGGTGATGAGTGCCTGATTTAATTAAAACCGCACCAAACCCTCATTTTAACCACTTAAGCCAGAAGAATGCTTACAACCTAATTAATCAAAGTACAGCAAGAATATATAAATAATATTAGTGATATACATACATCGGCATTACTGTAAATTGACTTGGCATAGTACTTAACCAAACAAAGGTTGCCAACCCCTGCCACATAGATTGCTATTGTCCAAGTTAAAACTTCCTGGCTTTGTCTACCCTGTCAGCCAAGGTGACTGTTAACATGTCATTTAACCTGTACTTGTATTCTTGTTCTTGCATGCATCAATGAAACAGCGACATGTAGCTTTATCCTTCTTGTCAGTTCCATTGTAAATTGCATAAAAAGATTGCTGGTCGTAAGCCGCACAAGCATAGAGCCTGTCATTTTGTGTTATTCGTAAGGTGAAACATGATATCTAATTTCATAATCTCATTTGCTACATAAGTTTACAATTTTTTCCCCAATATGATAAGTCTTCTCTGCTAAGAAATGTTCTCATTTAGTACATTTAAAAATGTATTATTAGCTTTTTAACAGAAAAATTTTGTTGGTGTTGAATTTGTATTTCTCTTAAGCTTTAGCACATTAAAAGTTTTTATTTTCAAACTACGGCACATAGAAACTTTAATTTTAGGTTGACATCCGTCACTGGTGAACGACTTTCTATTTATCTTAATTTATATAATTGAACATTTAACAGCTGAACTAGGACATTTGGTGGAAGAATATATTGGGTTATTAAACATTTTTCAGCTGCACTTTTAAAGTTGATGGAATAACTGATTAGTTTCCAGCTAAAACATCAGGTTTGGTGGAAGAATATATTGGGTTATTAAACATTTTTCTGCTGCACTTTTAAAGTTGATGGAATAATTGATTAGTTTCCAGCTAAAGTATCAGGTTTGATGGGAGATAATAATAAATGTTTTGCAGGAAGATATTATTTCTGTTCTTTTTGATCTAGGTTGAAGTTAGTACAGTAAAACTGAAGCTGGGACACTGTTAAAGGACAAACAGCTCTTCAGATTAATGTAAACATGTACCATTATGGATGGATGGGTATGCTGCTGTTGTATAAATTCTAGGGTTAAATCTCTAACCAAGACTGTGAAGCATCTCCACATGGTGCAATCTTGAAACAGGCCACCTTCGAGGTGTCTGGCCAACACTTGGGGATTGACAGGCCACACCACAGTGGCCCAACATCATGATTACCCCTGTGGTGAAACATGTATAGAACTCAGCATTACAGACTAAGCTAGGGGGGAGTCATTTGAATGCAAGACTTAACTCTGGCTTTCACTTGGTTGGTTGCATGCAGGAGGATCTCACAATGAATAGATGGCATGTGAGGGGGTGCTTAGAGGTGGCTGTATGCTGGATGAGACAATTCCTTGGGAGAGCCCAGAAGCAGAGCACATTATTTTATCACTCCCTCCTTCCAGCTTGAAATAAGGTGTGGGGATACTTTAAATTTATGCTAAGCCAGGATACAAAACCAAGGAAAGAAACTGGAGTTTATGTCTGCAACTCGACAAGTTTTGGAATGTCAGAAAAGTCACAGGAAAAGCTTATATCATTAATGTAGATAATGTCAACCGTTCTTCAATTTGGCATTGGTTGCAAAATAGCAACAATCTCAGCAGTCCTAGTTAAACAACAGCAACAGTTTGGATGGACATTTCAGTGAAGCTAACTTTTAGCTCAGAGACTTTATTTTCTGTATTTGATGTCTGTGTGTTTCTTTACCTTCTGCTATTATAATTTTTTGTTTAGCTTGTTAACATGTTACGTTATTTTTGAGTAATACAACTAAACAAGGTTTTTCAGTTAAAGTTCCATCAATCATGGCCCATTACAGTGAATATGTACAACTTAAATGGTACAATTTTGACTTTAACCCCTGTGCTTGGACTTTCGTTTTATCAGAATTTATATGTTCTTTGTTCTGACTGTTTTGCATGCACATTTGATAGCTTTTCAAAGGACTCATTACATTTTGTCTAACCAGAATTGCTAATTGTATCGCCAAAACATAAATTTGAAATCATGGGGTCAGTACAGTGTAAACTCTTTCAAAAGCAGAATAAAGTTGTAAAGGATTGTTCTCAGACACAGATATTTACTTGTCAGACAAAAAATATGGTGAAGGATTTCAGGAAAATAGTATAATAAAAGAATAAATGTGTGGACATGTGGTATGTAAAGTTACAACTTTCTCAGACCACAAAAGAGAAGATAAGGTCAGTGAGACAAAAGGAAAAAGATGCCCAACAGATGTTAGATTGATGAAAACATTCAAGAAAGCTCAGCAATCCTATAACAAATATAAAAAGACAGTTGACATCTTCTTGACACCTAGCAGCAGCTAATGTTCTCAAAACAAGAAAAGAAAATAGTAAAAATGACTTGCAGGTTTTGACTTTAGATTGCACAAATTATGTCTTTATCTGGACACACTGCTTTTAATCTTACAAAACGTAGTTATGTGGATCGTGATCTGTTAAGCATATTGTGTCATACCTAGCTCAACACATACATTATACGTGGTGTTTTGGTATTGATAAAGTAAATTAAATATACTTTTCTGATGTTCAGAATATGTTTGTAATAGTTCTCTAACAGTATCAGTTAACATTTTGTGCAGGGAAGTTTTCCTATGTCTTTGTGTTTGAAAATGGAATGCATTTCTTGTCATCATTGTTGTGCCTGAATAGTAGTTTGTACATCTTTAAATATGTCTGTTCTTAGCAGCATGTATTGTTTAGCTTATTTCATACCATGACAGGTGTAGCTTAAGTGCATGAATTTACCTTGACAGATGCATCATTGTTTGTTGTCTTATTTTATCTGTTTCTCATGTGTTTAGAAAAAAACAAATGTTTACATGTTGTATTTGTTAATTAGCACTCTCCATGTTTGATGTGTTTAACACTAATTTTTTAGTGTCTGTGATATAATTATGGGAGGTAAAATAAGAGTGATGGGAGACAAATTGGTAAATAAATATCAGTTGTAAGCGTTTCTTTAAAGGAATTTGGGGGGGGGGGGGGGGAACTACTGGGGAGTTATGACTTCTGCCTTAATTTTAAAATGTTTAAACAAAAAAAAAAAGCAAACCCAAAACAGTCGGCGTCTGTGGCCTAATGGATATGAACGCAGTTTCATAATCCAGATATACCAGGTTCGAAACCTGCTGCAGGCGGTTTGGTAGCAGATCGCTTTGTGTGGATTTTTAACAATGGTATAAGCGCCGTACCGTTCAGAAAGCAATGGCAAACTACTGAATGAAAAAAATTGCCTAGAAAAATCACAAACAGCCAATAAAAGCTGGGGTTGATTGCCACGTCCTGTAAAGGATAAGCAACTAACTTCAAACAAAAAAAAAAGCAAACCCAAAACAGTAAAGAAAACGAATTAGCGAGACAAATAGGAACCTAGAGCAGGGGTCCTCAAATGTTTTTTTAAAGTAAATATTTTAAGTCTTGCAGGCCAAGAGGACTTGGTAAATTAAAGGGTATGTACAAGAACAGAAAAAAACATCTACACAGATTTATGTATTATCAGAAAGCACGTATTGTAGAATATCATTATATACAATCAGATTTTTGGGAAATTAGTGAGAGGCATAGAAGTTTGTTTTTGGGGACAGAATTACCTTTAACTGACTAAAAAATTGATAAAATATTTATTTAAAAAAAAAACTGTGTAAACTTAACTCCTTTCTCCAGTTTGCAGTGACAGTATAAGAAATAAATCACTAATTAAAATGATTGATAGATCATTGGTGGGCCTTTTAAAATGAACTTGCATACAGCCCAAGGGCAGTAGTTTGCCAGCCCCTGGCCTAGAGCATCAGTAAAAGTTATATCGATAACCATCTGCAGGAAAAAAAAGTGACTGATGATGTGGTAGAAAGCCAAAGTTTGGTAGAATGAAGACTTCAAAATGAATTTTCATAAAAACGTGATGTTTAAGTTTATACTTTAATACCACATCTGCTAGAAGCATAGGCTCAATTGAAACCATAATCAGTATGATGCTTGAAGTGAATCGTGCCTTGAAGTGAATCATGCCTTGAAGCTAATCATGCCTTGAAGCACCTTGATAGAAAAGATAGTTAAATTCCATATCACAGTGAGATAGAGCGTTTGACATGCTGAAAATATTGAATATGCTAACTGTTATCAGCGTAAAGCGTTAACTTAATCCTACCTTAGAGCACCAAGATTATTATAAATAGAAAAATTCGGTTCTATATTTATGAGGTAGAGAATTGTAGGTATATTTTGAGAATATTGATTTACACTTTTGATATTGATTTTTCTGTTGTTTATCTTTCAAGAGTTGATTTTGAGCACAGAGTGTTCTTTTGGAATAACAAAGTTTGTTGTTGTTTTGTTTTTTAAATTGTCATTCTTATTTTGATCTCAGAGTCATTGAACACTGAAACCTTAATCCATGGAGTTTCCTTGTACATCTTAACTCATGAATTATTGACATTTTAGTAATATTTTATAAAATATAACAGAAAAAATATAACAGTTTATTGTGAAGTTATAACACATGTTATGGTAAAGTCATGACATAAATTAGTGTAAAGTGATAACAGAGGTTATTTGTAAAGCTGTAGTATATACAGTTGTAATTACAGTAAGGTTGCAACACTGGTTATTATAAAGGTTGTATTATTTCAAAAGGGTATGTTGAACCTTTTATGAGTGTTACCTGCTGGAGCAGTATTAAAGCATGTTATCAGAAGATTATTATTAGTATTAATACTGGTTATTGTTGTAAATTAGTGGTCATGGGACTCAGATTTGGGGCATTGAAGGTCATGGGGAAGTGTGAATCTGTGACTTTTCTTATTAAAATCTATTTTGCAAGCAGTTTTCAGAGAGAGTTTAGGTTGGCGCAGAAATTAATCATGTTGAGCCTGTCTTCTTACATTGACGCGTGTTTTCTTCCAGCTTTGACTTCCTAACACCAAGCAAGGAGGTGATCCGCTTGGAACAAGACATATTCGTACCCATGGCAGGAACTGGCAAACTTTTTGTATATGCTACAAGTAGATTCTGGAGTCAAATCAAATCAGCAGGGTAGGGAGGTATTATTTGTGCTTGTTCATGTAGGATGTATCTTTGAAGGAGGTAGACTGCAGACCTAGTATAATTGCAGCACGCTCATATCACGGGTCAGAAGTTGGACCCCAGTTTTGCTGATTGCCCATTTGTTACATGTATACATTTTTGTCATGCCCATTTGTTACATGTATACATTTTTGCCATTCAGCAATGAAAACACAAAACATTTGAGTGAAATCTTTATTTTCAACATTCAAAATAAAAGATGTAAATGGTTAATATACCTGTTACTTATCTTTGCTCGTTCATTGAGGCGATAGTTGTTTGTACTTATGCTAGATGTCCTTCACATTGCCGATTTTTGTGAAACATCACTAACATTTACATCAAAATAAGGAAATTGGATACAACGTGGACTCAATTATAATGAGGTGCCAGAGATTTGACCCCCTCATCCATGTTATATTGGGTGTTTTCGGAAACAGCCACCAGTACATTATTTTGTAAGCATTCAGAAGACATACAGTACACCATAACAATAAAAAGAAAGAGAAGTAATGGGTACTCTGGAGGTTTAAACACTTTCTGTCAAGTGGCAACATCACCTTCCTGCAAGAAAGAGATATGCTAGGTATCAAGGAATGATTCACATATTTAAGGATAAATAGTATGTTTGTTAAAGACTTGTGCTCCAAAGGGAGCTAAGGTATGTTGACTGTAAGATGAATGAGCACTAAGCAAAGTTATAAAATATTTCTGTATGAAGATGTTGAGTGAATGCTTATTATAGTAAGTGCATGTGGGTTAAGGGGTGATTAGATTGCACATAGTATTTTCTAGATGTAAACCGACAGTTGGTTCTTGGTTGACATTTGAGATGCAAGGTTTTCTTGTGTGGACGGGGAGCAGTGATTGTTATTTTACTAAGGTGTTGGTTCCTGCTGGATGTGAGTCACGTCAATACAGAGTGGTAGTTGTTGTAGATGATGGGCAATGTCTCTAGTGGAATGTGTTGTTGCTGAGGCAGGATATTGAACTTGAGACATGAATACAAAAAGCTGATGCCTTTTGCAGCTAACTTACTTCAGTACTCAGACATACAGACATCACATATGCAGTAAATTAGGTTATGATTGATAGTAAAGACATACCACGCATGGACACTAAATAGGTTGCAGATGCAGACAATTACAGCTTACAAAATGAACTGAGAAGAGTGGCTAACAACACACACACAAATAAGACTAGAAGTACAGAAAACACCCAGAACAAGCTAATAGTGGAATATTTAGAGGCACAGAAAATAAAATAGTTCAGACACTTGTGTACAATGGAAAAAATAGGCAGTGTAAAAAAAAAAAACAATAATTAACAGTAGTCACAGTTTTGAGTGCTCAGTTGTGAGTGTTGTATCTGAAATGTTAAATATCACAAGGTATGTTCCTCTATTTGAGAGTATAGTGTTGTTCAGTTCATTTTATTAATTTGTATAATGTTACAGTTACCAATAATAATAATAAATTCTTTAAGCACCAAACACGGCGCATAAGGCAGAAACCAGTGCTCTCCAGGTTGTACGTTGTGACGCCACTCCTCTTAGCTCTTGCACATTGTTTAATCCCAACGTTCTTCCTTCTCTTATTATTGTTCTTCTAAGTGTTTCTTTTGGTCTTCCTTTTTTCCTCTTACCCTCAGGAACCCAAGTGAGCGCCTGCAGTGGTATTCTGTTGTTTTGCATTCGTAGGACATGACCGATATATGACCATCGTCTTTTCCTTATATAGTCGGAGACATATTTCTGCCTAGAGTCTTCTCTTATTTGTCGATTAGTCTTGAATTCTTTCCAACTGATGTTCATGAGTTTTCTAAGACATTTGTTCTCGAATGTATTCAGTTTGTTCTCCAATGATTTTGTTATTTTCCAACTCTCACAGCCATATGTTAACACTGAGATAACATTTGAATTAAACAGACGAAGCTTGGTATGTCTATTCAGTGATCGTAATTTCCAAATGTTAGATAATCTATTGAAGGCGCTAGCTGCCAAAGCAATTCTAGTATGAATTTCTCTTTTGTCAATTTCTTTGTCAATACAGACAGTCCATATAATGGCTAATTTTGTCCATGGTAATTTTCAGTGCAGCAGTGTATGCAAATCGACACTACCTGGCCATTTACCAAAGAACACATCCAGAGCGCCTTGCCAAGAATAAAGAAGGCTCACCCAAAATAATAGGAGACGTCTTCATTCATCCAACAGCCACTGTACATCCAACTGCTGTGGTAGGTGTTTGTGTTTGTCTTTTTTGTGAGAGATTCTAATAAAATTTAAAAGTAAGGAACAATTTATGGAATCACACAATACAACAACTAGGATATTGGTAAATCGTACATGTCTTGGCAGAAATAGAGATAAAGTGGAAGAGAGTCAGTGATATCAAAATTAGAAAACAAAAGACTATAGGAGCTTTTCGTGCATTGGTAAATATATATAAATAAAATGAAATAAAGTCCAACACAAAAATCTTCATTTCAAATGTCAGATCAGTCTTATTGTATGGCTCTGGAGCATGGAGAACAAGAAATGCAGCAACCAGGAAGTTGCAGACTTTCATAAATGGGTGCTTGCTTAGAATATAAGGTTTCGTTTGGTTTGAAGGTCTATCTTCATTACACATGGACAACTCCACCAGTGCTCTGATCTCCCTTAGATCACACAAGGAGGATCTTAGCACAGTGCACAAACTCCGTAGCTCCAGTGAGAATCCTAATGTGTGTATGTAGGAATCACACATTCTATAAATATTTTTGTGGTGGGTAGGTTTCCTAATTTTTAAATTTTGCCACGGCAGCGGCCTTATGGCCTGCTCTTTACGATTTCCAACTGCCGAGTTATTTTTAACGTGTGCAACTTACATAGGGACCTCAGATTTTTTTCGCCCTTATCTGAGAAGGCTAGGCATCCGATCTCACTACCCAGGAGACCAGGAGGGAGTATGACATCATTAGGACCAATGGTTCTGAAAAAAAAATTTCCTTAAATTATATTCCCTCTACTGGGAACAAACCTGGCACCTTTATAATTTGAGGCAGCCGCCATACCTCTTAGTCAATCCTACCTCCTAATATAAGGATTGAAATTGTATATGACAAGATGACCAATGTGAAACTGGTGACAAGATCCAGACAAGTGCCAGTGGAACAACCACATGACAAGATGCTGGCTAGGGATAGGGCATACATTGTGGAAACCTGTTGACAGCATTGCAAGGCAGTACTTGTTCTGGAACCCCTCAGGGTAAGATAGTAGAAGTAAACTGAAAAACTCAGGAAGATGAGAACTGAAGACAGGAACAACAATGATGAGGAAGACCTTGAGCTAATGAAACATGACAGGAAAACTTGACTGTATTTGAAAGCTGGTGCATCGTGGGAAGCTGAAGAGTAACATATGAATGTTGGTAAATCATGCCTTCTTTTGGTCAATAGGTTGAATTTCTATGATTTGTATTTCTGTATTACTTCCTGTCTGGTGAAGGGGGTAGTCAAACTGTATTAGTAATACTATTTGAACACTAGTCCAGCGGAGGGAACCCTTCTGATGATCAGATTGCCTCCTGTTGTAATGATGTGAATACATTTTCATATCACTAAAGTGTAAAGACAGCCTGCAGAATCAAGCATAGAAATCAACAACTTGAGGTCTTAGAATCAAGAAAATTGCAGAAATTGATAAACAAAGCAAAAATAATGTGTATTAGCTGGTTTTTTAAGGAAGTTTTTTATTGTTGCCATTTTCTTATTTGTTATTTGTTTTCCTCCAAAAAAGACTTTATTGACCATTATGTTTGCATTTGTCTCATAATTCCAAGTCTATTGTCGACATCATCTTTATTTTCTTTGTCTCTCCATTTGAAGCATGGAGCCACCTGGGAAGCTGGTTTCATTGCAGCAAGCCTGCACAAAACATTCATGTGCTGTTGCAATAGTGCTTTCTGCAGCAATCAATGTTTTTATACAGTGCAGTTGCCAGCACATGCACAACTTGATAGTAATCACTTCTTGCAACAAGTATCGGGTAGCCCTTGTCCTGTAAATGTTATTAGCAAGTTTTTTTCTTCAATTTTTGTGGTTTGTCATATAATGCAACAAAGTTACTGGGTTCAAAACCTGGTAGTGTCACACTCCAGTTTACCAGCTGTAAATAGATGCCTGACTCTGCTTTTGATTTAGGGAAGGCATGGGCAACAAGGAAGAAAACTGTTCACCCCTCCTTATAGACAAGTTAAGTCTCTAACACTTCACTCCCCTATGACAGAATCTGCAATAGGACTACCTTAATTAAATCTTGTGTCATCTGGAAAAAAAAATTGTCACCAGAAAGGATGTCTCTGTTTTGAACGAACATTTTGAAAATGATTAGTCCATGTAGAGTTATAGTTCTGTTCTGCTTGTCACCTTCTAGAGGTAGGGGGATGTCACTCTGTGTAAAGAGGTCTCCGGTTTCTTCTAACTTTTGAACATTTTTAGTATTTTGTTTCTGTTATTTTCATACATTTGTGCTTGGCTGTCATACATGGGTGCTTGCGAAGAATAAAAAGGTAAAAATGGTATGACAAGATCACTGATGTGGAACTGATGGAAAGAACCAGAGGAACAAGAGATGAGGAGAAGACATTGGTGCTGCATAGGACACACATTGAAAAAATCATTTGACAGCATTACAAGGCAGTCCTTATTCTGGGTAAGACAAATAAAGGGAGATAAAAAAAACCACAAGGGGAAGAAATCTGGATACAGACATGAAAGGGATAAGGAAGACATGGACAGACTGAGTGGATGGTACAGGACAGGAAGGCTTAACATGTTTTTGTTGAGGACCTATTATCCATGAGGAGTTAGAGAGTGTTGATCGCTTGGTTTAATTAATGTTTATATGTCACCACTTGAAAAAAGTATCACATTCTGGAAGGAGGTCTGTTGACAAGCTAAACTTTTGAAAATGTTAATATCTTATTAATTCAGTCTAGGTCTTTGTGTTAGCACTGGGTCAAAAGATGACTTGATTTATCACAACTTCCTAAATTGATTTCTTATTTATGCCATTGCAGCTAGGTCCTAATGTCACTATTGGGAGAAATGTCACTGTTGGTGAGGGAGTAAGAGTGAGGGAGACAATTTTACTAGAAGGAGCTACGCTGCAGGTGAGAATGACCTAAGAGTAACACTGACATAGTTATTAAAATGATTAGACTTCATTTTGTCTTTGAGTAAGTGTGAATGGCCAGTGGTGTCAAATAACATTATTATGCATTCCAAACAAAGAGCTTTTAGGAACACCACAACAAAAAGTAATTCTGTCACATGGCCCTTGCAAACCCAGAAGAGCTGTTGTTTTTTTTTTTAACTTTTTAAATTTTCTCTTGCCTTATCCATCCAATTGGCAGAGTGCCTGCCTCTTATAGCGAAGTTACTAGGTTTCGAGTTGAAAACCTGGTTGCGTCATGCTCCAGTCTACCCAGCTGTAAATGGGTATCTGACTCTGCTCTTGAATTAGGAAAGGTAAAAGCAGCCCACCTCATAAAGCTGGACCTAGCATAGTGAGGTCTCTAACACTTTACTCCCATACAACAGTTTCTGCTATTGGACTACCTTTACCCATTACATAAATTGCTAAAAAAAACAAAAACGCTTGTGTTTATAAGTTGTCATTATTATCACATAATTTACTCAAAGTTTGCCATTGAATCTTCCCACAATGTTTGATGGCAAGACAGGAAATAATAGAAGAAAAGATCTTCTTCTTCTTCACGCATGGTGGCGTGGGTAATTATGTCTTTCCACAACTTTCTGTCTCCAGCACTGCTTATCAGTTCTGTCTGTTCATGCCATGCTGTTATATCGTTCAGTATCTTCTGTCTTTGTAATCTTCTATATTTATTTTTCCGCTTCAGTCTTTCTGTAGCCATGATAGATCACAGCTTTACTCTTCTCATAACATACCCAAAGAAAGTGGGTTGCTTCCTTTTAATGGGAGTCATAAGCTTCATCTGTGCACTGATTTCTTTCAGGATATCCTCAATACTCTTTTTAGTTATCCATGGTATTTTTATCATTCTTCTGCAAAACAACATCTCAGTAACCTCCAGTGCTTGTGTAACAGTTGTCCATGATTCACTTCTGTATGTTGGTATTGGCTCTATGTAACACTGAAGAGCGCTGTTTCTTACTTCCGTTGACAAACAGTTCTTGCTTATAATACTTTTTATTTTATAGAACACTGCTTTTGCCTGGGTTGCTCTATTCTTCACCTGAGATGCATCTTCAAACCAGTTTTTTAATGACCTATTTGTTTGTACCTATTTACTTAGGTTAAAACTGTTCCATTTGCTGTGATAGTGCATTGTGAAGAAGTCATTAAAAAAATCAAAGGAAAAAGATAAATGCTAATATAACTGTGTGGAGGTTTTTCTTGTATTTTCAGGCCCACTGTTGCATCCTACACAGCATTGTTGGATGGCACAGCACAATTGGGGTTTGGACAAGAGTGGAGGGAACCCCAAATGACCCTAATCCCAACAAACCATTTGCCAAGCTGGAAATCCCATGCATGTTCTCCAGTGATGGAAAGCTGAACCCATCCATTACTGTTATAGGTATGCAATAATTGTTCATCCAGCACTAGAATCATTGATTATTCTATTTATACCTTTCAAAAGCTTGCTATGTTAGAGAGACATCATTATACACACACACACAAAATTTAAAAACTACCATTTGAGACTTGAAAAAATTAAGATATCATGACCTGGATAACTGCATTTACACTGGTGTCTGAGTGAGTCATGGATGTCAGTGTTAAATTCATTTATTCGATCATTACCCTTCAGCTTTCCAAGGAGCATAGGATCCCGTTTCACGCCCATTGAGGCAAATTGGTAATATGGTGTTAGGCCCATATTGTCTTGACCATCGGCACACGAGGGGTAATGTGGTCAGCATCACGCCGGCACCTTAACCTTCCCAGAGTTGCTCTGGTATCCATTCATGAGGCTGGGTCAACCCCGGAGCTGTTTGCAGTCTAAAAAAATCCCACCTCAACTGGGGATCGAACCATGGACCACCGAGCTAGGAAGCCAGTGCGCTAACCACTGCGCTACCACGGTTCCCCAAGGAGCATAGGTCTTCTTTAAACTATGCCAAGTCCTCCTATTGCTAGCCATCAGCTCAAGGTCTTCCTATGTCTTCTTCATCAGGCTTATCTCCAGTTGTCTTCACTATGTGTTTTTCAGTCTACCTCTGCTTCTCTTACCCTAAGGGCCCTACCAGAATACATTCTGTTGTCTTTGATAGCTGAGTTTTATTTTCTTTAGTTGGTTTATCCATATTTATTGTTGAAGTCATTGTGGCTAAAAAGTATTTACTGGAAGTGGTAGCTGGTCTCATGCCCAGCCATCCAGTGTTAAATAGTGCATCAAAATTAGCAGTGCTAGTCCATATCCTAGGACCATGCCACTTTCCATTGCCAGAGCGTTTAAATCATATGAAGAAGAGAACTGGAGACAGAAATGACGAAGACGTTGAAAGACCTTGAGCTGATGGCATGGGACAAAAAGATTTAGCATAAGATTGTTGAAGGCCTATGCTCAGTTGGGAGCTGAAGAATGATGATGATGATGAGGGTCACAGCAAGGTCATGTAAAGTATGAGCTGTCTCTCTTTTATTGCAGGCTCAAATGTCCAGGTCCCAGCAGAGGTCATCATCCTTAACTCTATTGTTCTGCCACACAAAGACCTGAATGGCTGCTACAAGAACCAGATCATCTTGTGATGTGGACTCAAGAGCATCTAGACATGACGTGAGCTAGGAGATGCCTTTGTGTTGTATAGAGCTGGGGTTTATTCCATTCATCATCATCATATTCTCTTGTGATTCTGGAGGAAGACTATAGAGATCTCCATTCGCTCTCTCTTTTTCTCTTTTTTCTCTGTGTGTGTGTGTACATATATGTGGGTTTGCTTGCGTGCGCATGCGTACGTGTGGGTATGTATACATTTTTTTTTTAGCTCTTTTAGAAAATATTGATAATTAAGACTGCATATTTTTATTTCAGGGAACCATGTCTTCCTCTTCATTATCCTTTCCGCGACGTGAATATTCCCTTTAAGGAAAATCTTTTTTAAAAAAGTGTACCTTAATTGCTTTCAGATCTAATCTTTTATATGATTTTTGTGTGTTTTTGCTGGTCTCTGCTCATCAGCACAGTCCAGTCACACATGTAATACAAATAACATACTGTATATACTTGAGTACAAGCCGATCCGACTATAAGTTGACCCCTAGGCTTTAGGACTTAAAAACTGTCCAAATGAAAGACTCAGTTTTAAGGTGATTGAGTTTTTCATTGATTCCGAATTCCTGCAATGCATTGGAATTTCCTCGCCTTTCTGCACATTTTTTCACTTTCAGCTTAACCCTTTCCCATTTAAAACACTTTTAATCACCCCATTAATATGTAAAATGCTTGTGAGAATAAATGAATTCTGTATAAAAGATGAGAGAAAGGAAGGGCAGGATGTCAGACGGCCTGCATGCCCAATCCTCAGCCCTTTGAAAATAAAGTTTGTTCATTTGTTCGCATGGAAAGTCTGATTACTTTTCTATTTCGTTGCTAAGTACAGTAGAACTCCATTTATCCAAACCCCATGGGACCGAGCATCGTTCGGATAACACTGACAAACAACATTTTTCTTTCTTATATAAGAATAAGTGTTCTTAGGTCAGTTTCTTGCGCTGATTTCAAATCTGAAATCCGTTTATCTCTATCACGTCGGGTTCTTAAGATATTTGTGAATAAATATATTTTTGGGAAACCGTTATTTGCTCCGTTTCATTTTTACTATATAACTTATTAAAAATTAATAAAAAGCAACATAATTCTACTTTTTATACTGCTAAAAGATGCATGACATATGTTACGCGATTTTTCAAATAGTTACTGTATTTTGAAATAATTCTGAGCAAAATATGGCTTCTAGAAGTTGTAGAAATTCGGCTGATCTGTTCTGTTACGTGTGTGGATATTTTACCGATCGTGTTGACCAGAAAAACTTTACACCATTACTAAAGAAAGCATATGAACTTTATTTCGATTCGAAAGTTGATGATGCAAATAACTCTTGGAAGCCAAATGCAGTTTGTTTGATACATTGGCAGGTTGGTTACGAAAATCGCCGAAGCATAAGTCGATGCCTTTTGGAGTGCCCAATACTCCAATATCTAAATTTCCTCATAGACACAGAGAACTTGTTGAATACTTTGAGATGGATGATGACATTTGCTATTGCAAAGATGTAAACGGTCATGAGCACATAGTCAACGAATGGCGATTTTTCATCGATTCTCCAAGACTAGTCTAAAAGCCGTGTTATTGCATAACAGAAATTTATTTTCATCAATTCCAGTCACCTACTCTGTTCATATGAAAGAAACGTATGACAATATGGCTATACGTTTGGAAAAAATAAAGTACAATGACTACCAATGGCGGATTTGTGGAGACCTAAGGTCATTGCAATTCTCACGGGCATGCAGACTGGGTATACTAAATTTTGTTGCTTCCGATGTGAATGGGACAGCCGCAACAGACAGGAACATTATGCAAGAAAGGTGTGGCCTATCCGGGATCGTATGCAGCTCGGGCATAAAAATGTAATACACGAGCCATTAGTTAACAAAGACAGCTTCATTTTACCACTGTTACATATAAGTTGGGGCTCATGAAGAATTTTGTAAAAGCGTTAGATAAAACGAGCAAAGCTTTCACTTATCTTCGAGAAAAGTTTCCGCAAGTTAGCGATGCAAAGATAAAGGAAGGTATCTTTGTAGGACCTCAGATTAGAAAAGTTATTGCAGACAAACAATTCGAGAACTTGTTACATGATAGTGAACTTCGCGCATGGATGGCATTCAAATCGATCGTCGATAACTTTCTGGGAAATCACAAATCTGTTGACTATGTTGCATATTGTTAAGCAGTGCATAGATGCATACAGAATTATGGGCTGTAACATGTCCCTCAAAATCCATTTGCTCGATTCGCATCTTGACTTTTTCCCTGACAACCTTGGCGAAGTCAGCGATGAACATGGAGAACGATTCCATCAAGATATCGCCTTAATGGAGTCACGTTATCAAGGACGGTGGAGTGTGACCATGCTTGCCGATTATTGTTGGATGCTTCATCGCGATGTACCACATGCCATTCACCGACGAAAGTCGACTGCAAAGAAATTCAAGCCTACATAACTGTTATACTTCTTGTACGAATGATGTTGTAATACTGTATGCGTTGTTAAAAAACTTCAATTGCGTATTTCTAGAGATCCCGACCTGATAGAGAAAAACGGTTTGCAGATTTAAAAACAGCGCATTAAAATTGACCAGAAAAACATAGAAATGTTAGAGAAAGAAAAAAAAAGTTTTTTTTTGTTAGTCAGTGTAATCAAATGTTCGGATAATTGGATTACAGAATGTATCGAGTACATGTACACATATTTCTAAAAATAATTAACCATCACAAGGAAATTACACTATAAAACATATTTACTTGTACTGTAATAATAATACCCACACTGTATTAGATCACTGTATCACCAAAATCTTTCATTACACTGCAGTGCATGTACTACTTGTATTAATTTTTTTTTTTTAAGAAAGAGAAATGTTTTCAAAATAACATTACAAACGATTCAAAACCAGGCGCAACTTACGTATACATGTACTTGCACAGATGTAACCCACTATTTAAAATAATGAGGAATCCTCTTTTGCACCAAACTGGATAGTCTCCTTTTGGCTGCTAAGTCCCGCATTCTCTTCAACAGCAGAAGCTGTATAGGACAGCTGTCATCTTCTTGCTCGTACCAAGCCATCGCTGTTTCTAGTGCTATAAAGGCCTCTTCAGGACTTGGTCGACGTTTTGGGTTTTCTTCATAATCTACAACTACATCATGTACTTCTGAGGAGTCTTCATCATCGGTCACTACATGTATTTGGTTTTCTTCTTGCACAAAAGACAAAATTTCTTCATCATTCAAAAACTGAAAACCAGAATCATTATCATCTTCTAGCCACATGTGTGCATCATCTTTGTCACAGGCCGAAAATCTGGGCATTGCTTGAAACAGTTCCACAACTTCATTTATACAATCATCATTTGTGTCCACTACAGTAGTTTCATTTCCTCATTTTTTCCCAAGCAATCTATTCCAAGCCTTGTTGAGATTATCTTGTGACAGGGTGGTCCAAGCATCAGCTAACATATATCAGCAGTCTTTGAGATTAAGCTTTTTGGAAAACGCCACCACACTTTCTTCATCTTCAGCCAACAATAAACGACGCATGACTTCCTTCTTGTACATCTTTTTAAGCTTTGCTATAACCGACCTCTGTGCAACCTACGTTTTGCTGATGATATTGATCTGATAGCTGGATCAGAATCAGAACTTCAAGACCTTACCTCTAGACTGGAGAAAGTAACAAGAACGTATGGGATGGAAATTAATATAGAAAAAAGCAAGATATTGGTGAATAGCCATAAGAAACATGTTCCGACCAACATTACGTTAAATGGGCAAACGTTAGAAGAAGTTAACACCTTTAAATATCTCGGGTCCACTATATGCAGTGATGGAAGATCAATTAAAGAAATCAAGACAAGACTTGAGATGGCCTCAGCTGCCATGACAAGGTTGAATGTGATCTGGAAAAGTAACATCAGTTTTCCTGTGAAGATCAAATTATACAAATCACTTGTATTATCTATTCTCTTGTATGGGTGTGAGAGCTGGACACTCACTGCAGATACGGAGCGAAGGATTCAGGCTTTCGAGCATAAATGTTATAGAAGAATTTTGCGCATTTGCTATAAAGAGCACAAAACAAATGTCTATGTTAGAGAGAAGATAAACACCTATGCAGGCCACCAAGAACCACTTTTGTCAACAGTGAAACGTCGAAAGCTTGCCTGGTTTGGGCATGTAACTCTTCATGACTCCCTTTCGAAAACGATCCTTCAGGGAACAGTCGAAGGTAAACGGAGAAGAGGAAGGCAGAGAAAATCCTGGGCTGATAACATCAAAGAATGGGCAGGACACGGTTTTTCCACACTTGTACGCATTGCTGAGGATAGAGAGCAGTGGAGGACCCTGTCTGCTGATGCTTCCACCATGGCACCCCTACGACCCATGACCGGTTACGGGCTGAGATGATGATGATAACACCCTGATCCATTGGTTGAATCAGTGCTGTTACATTGGGAGGCAGAAAAATTACTTTAAAATTTGCATCAACTGCATTCAATGTATCCGTCTCTGGATGAGATGGTGCATTGTCCAGTAGAAGAATTACTTTTCCAGTTTTCTTTTCTTGTTCTCTCAACCTCTTCACATTTGGGATGAACTGATTTGTATACCAATCAAGAAATATTTCACTATTCATCCAAGCACTCTTCTGTGCTTTGTAGCACAATGGGAGACATGTCACATTCTTTAAACAACGTGGTTTTTTGGCTTTACCGATCATTAGCACCGGTAAACGATGACTTCCACTGGCATTCGCGGCTACCAAAATTGTTACTCTCTCTTTGCCCTTTTTAAACACAGGGGAAGCTGCTTCGCGCTGAGATGCAAGTGATTTTTGAGGCAATGATTTCCAGCATAAGCCAGTCTCATCTGCATTATACACATCGAGTGAATAACCTTCTTCTTCCAAAAAAGCCAAGAATGTTTCTTTAAAATTTTCAGCGGCAGTTGCATCGCTAGATAAGGATTCCCCTTGGATCTCCAATTCTCGTATGCCATGACGAGATTTAAAGTTTCTTAACCATCTCTGGCTAGCCTTAAAGTCAGGAGGACAGTCAAGTTGATTGTTGAACTGAAGTGCCTTTTCACACAATAGAGAACCAGAGATAGTTTCCTCTTTGCTTCTTCTTTGCACAAACCATATATACAAAGCCTCTTCCAATTTCAAATCTTTCGCATGTCTCATGGTTTACGTTTCTTCGACCCATTTTCACTATCCAATTTTGGTGCAAAACTCATAATTTTATCCTTGTTACTTTTAATGTCAGAGACGGTAGCTTTCCCAACATTCAAAATCCTCGCAAGTGAAGACACAGTTTCACCTTTTCCTAGTCTCTTGATAATTTCTGTTTTCGTTTCAATTGACAAAACATTGCGGTTCCTTTTATATGCTTTAGGCCTTCTGGAAGATGCCATATCGCACAGAGAAATACTTGCACACCAAAATTATTCTGCTGTAGTAGCAGACACAATTATTTTAAGTTGAACTGTCTGTTTAGCCAGTGTTCTGCCTAGAACGCACACGTACACTAGATTGGTAAACCAGATATTAACTGACTTTATGATCTAACTGACTTCCTGTACGTAAGCGACCGACCATTAGCCCATTCCATCCTCTACAAATTGTTCGCACACATTTGAAGCTTGCAGCATCAAAAGATTCAAAAATAAAGTCTAACATGAGTGGTGGCACCTGATTTTTTTTTCTCGAAAAAGTGTTCGGATAATTGGATGTTCGGATAATTGGGGTTCGGATAAATGGAGTTCTACTGTAGCAACAAAATCTTGGTATTTAGCAAGACTTGACTTATAAATAGATTTCCGTTACATTAAAATGCTTCCATTTCATTCTGAAGGTTTTTTTTTAGATGCGATCGGTAATGTGATTTATTTTAAAGCCAAGGTTTTCTGGGCAGTTGAATATTTGCTTTGGGATCTGAGAAGTGACTTATTATTTGATCAGGATGCTAAGTAGCTACAAGATCTTGGTATCTAGTGAGACCTGAGTTATAAATAGATTTCCGGTAGGCCTACATTAAAATGCTTCAATTTTTCATAATTTTTTTTTAGAGGCAATTGATATTATGATGTTTTTTGATTTTTTTTGTTTAAATCCAAAGGAAATGTGCTTTGGGATCTGAGAAATGACTTCTTATTTGATCAGGATGCTAACTGTGCAGCCGAATGAGATGTGGATATTCAATAAGGGCCTGATTTAGACTCTGATGAGACTGATGAAATTGAATCTAGCAAAAGAAGTAATGTCATTGCTGATAGATCAAACGAAGGAGGCTTGTCAACAAGGTGTACTCCACTTGAAATTTGTGACGTAATAGGAGTTCAAACGTGTATTCTTCTTCTTCTTCTTTGATCCTTAGCCGCCGACCGTCAAAGCAGTCAGTGGCCATCACGCCTAGTGGCGTCTTGTAGGGCAACAACAAATTGATTCCACTTTGCTCGGTCGGCGGCCATCCGTCGTACAGTGCCCCAACTCTGGTTCATTCTTTGCATCTCAGCCTCCGCCAAGTTGTTTTAAACGTGTATTACTTAAGATATTTTGATAAAAACGTTTAATGAAGCAGCAAGTTTATATCTAAAGGATACCAGTGTTAGGCGGTGGGGAACACTGACCTGTTTCATAAGTCTTTTTTGTTTTTGACTAGAATATAATTCAGGGGGGTGGGGGGGTGTTTACGTTATTTAAGGTATAAAAAGGGAAACAATTTCTCTGCTTATACTCAAGTATATACAGTAGGTTTTTTTTTTCTTATCTAGTATAATCAGGTCATCGTTATGACAAATGTGTTGTTATTGTATTTAATTATAACATTAATTCATGTTAAATGATAGTTCATTTGTTCTGGTTCAGTTGTAGGAAATAATATAAATATGAAAAACCATATAAATATAGGAAACCAAGTTGTCTTTACACATGACAAAGTTGCTTTAGTAGAAGGTAAATGTCCACTACTGCTTTCTGTTCTTAGATTTTTACCTTACCTTCCTGTATTAATTGTAATGTTCTTCTTAAACTTTTCAGTTTGTATCATTTTAGGGTGCTTCTGTAGCCTGTCTGTTTCTTATGTCCACTGGCGTTACAACTAGTCACAAAGATACTTTAGAATAGAGAAACCCATTTGTGAAGAGAGTAAAGGACTTAATAAGATTAAACAATTCCTGCTGGAGTGCAAGAAGCATGACTGACACAAACAAAACATCAAAAGTTGCTGCAAAAATTGCAAAATAGAAATGGTAGAAGAAAATTTGATTGTCACCAAAAGCTCACTCATACTACAAAAATTACTAAAACAATTTATAAAAAAAACAAAAGATGACAGGATTAAAAGAGAAAAATTCCCACTTAGACTTTTGAATTGTCATACACAGTCTTCAATAGCACCAAAAAGAATTAATGCAGAATGTTACAAAAAAACATGCTCAATCAGGAAAAATATAACACAAAAAGAAAGTGTCCTGACGTAACCGACACTTTCATGCATCTGGATAATGGTTGAAAGGTGCGTGCTATGATGAAACAGCAAACATCAAAAAAAAAGAAAACAAAACTAGTCACTACCAGAAACCAAGTTATTTTTACATAATTCCCCATTGTTGTTTCAGCACGCGGTTAATGTTCTAAACTGCTGTCTGTTATGGATTTATGTATTTTTGTTGCCCTGCCTACCTATGTTACTTATAATAATTGTCTTAAACCTTTCACTTCATATCATATTTAGGCTGCTTTCTATTTTCTGTCTGGTTCTTATTTTGACTGATGTTAGAACTAGTTACAAACAGAATATTTCCCACTTTGACTGATGTTAGAACTAGTTACAAACAGAATATTTCCCACTTTGACTGATGTTAGAACTAGTTACAAACAGAATATTTCCCACTTTGACTGATGTTAGAACTAGTTACAAACAGAATATTTCCCACTTTGACTGATGTTAGAACTAGTTACAAACAGAATATTTCCCACTTTGACTGATGTTAGAACTAGTTACAAACAGAATATTTCCCACTTTGATGTTAGAACTAGTTACAAACAGAATATTTCCCACAAGTCATAGAAAAGGTAAATAAGAAGTGGGTAAAGTTCACAGATTTATCATTTCATGAGAAGAGATATCGTGAAATGATACAAACTTATATACAAAGATATATCAAAATGATATAAACTTATAAAGAAAGATGTAACACACATACCATAGAGAAGTATTAGGCACTCCAGAGATTTGAATCCTGTTAGAGAGTGAACAGACCATGAATCTCCAGAGTGCTTGTTATTTATTTCTGTCTTCTTATGTCTTGTGCGTTGTTGTTGTTGGATCTTTTGGATGCCTGTAATTTGATTATTTTGCCAAGATCAGATCTGCAAGTTTCCCTACTTTTATATCAACATCATTTATCACCTATAATGTCTACATTGAAATGGTTCCTGTTCAAGAAATACATAATAAAAAGAAAGTAGACGCTGTACACTGGGTTTTATTTTAATTTATTTATTTACTAGTTTAAACAAAATGTTTGTATTGATTTAAGTCATCAGTCAGAAACCCAAAGTTTAGACCATGTGCATCATATGGCAGCTCCTGATAAATGGCTTAGTTACATTAGAAATGTGTTTGAGCAACTTTCCTTGTTATTATTTAAAATTGTGTGGGCATTGTTTTAATCTGTGTACTGTTGAATGGATTTTATTCCATACGTTTATACGAGAGGTACAGCTTAACCCTGTCAAACCCTCAAGTGGTTTGGTGCACAGTACATTATTCTCCCAACAGCCGCTTGGTATACCTGTAATGGTCATAGTCAAATCTGTACTTTACATTACACAAATCAAAAACTGTTTCATGTAAAACTGACAACACAGCAAAATATTCATCAACGTTCTGAGCGTTGCAAAATTCAATGCGTTGTGCCAGCGCAATGCTCAGAGCGTTGTTTTTAGTTTATCATGAATAAACCCCCAAAATCGTCCATTTAATGCAGTTCATATTTTAAAACTCATAGAATGACTTCCGCTACTATTTAAACAACTTATTATCACAATTTGTGTGACGATTCGCGTTTTTTCATTGTTATTGCTAGAGAAATATGTCACGCTTTATATTTACATTTTCTGAGTCTCCTAAGCAAATAATTGTGTCAAACTACTTTGAAACATTGCTGACATTGATGATGATTGTTTGGTAGTCACAGTTTGTTGTCAAAATACGGAATCGGTGCAGAAAAGATAGACACAATAGATTTAGTTGATGAGTGGACGTAGTCCTATTCTGGCCGATCAAAAAGCAACAAAACTAGACCTACCATAACATCTAATCACTAGTCCTAGGTAGAAGATGAAGCTAGGGATACTATTAAAACATTATACAAGTGTAAAAAAGTTTTTATATAACGTTATTCTTCTTTATTTGTTTGAAAATTACATAATGCTTACTTACTTAGTCGTTCCCCTTCTACCGTGAGGTGTAGAGGTTTGGAAGAGAGAGCGCCAGACCATTCTATCAGCTGTCTTCTTCCTGGCCTGGTTCCATTCTAGTCCTCGGTCCTTCAAAGATTGTCTAATGTTGTCCTCCCAGCGGACTCTGGGTCGTCCTGGAGGTCTGGATCCCTGGCTCTTTGTTTCCCATGCTTGTCGTGGTAGCCGATCTTCTCCCATTCTGCAGACATGGCAAAACCATCTTAGTTGGGACTGTTCTATTTGGGTCTGCAGCGGATGGGATTTTAGGCCTTGACGGATCGTCTGGTTGCGGACCATGTCTCTTCTTGTTACTTCAACCACTTTCCTCAGATACCTCATTTCTGAGGTTTAATTACATAATGCACGATTGCATAATTAATTTTTTTTTTCTTACAAGGGACCACAGTAAAAACTGGTGTGAATAACACTAAATTACTAATTGTGGCCATAAGCAATGTTTTTTTTTTACTTTGTATATAGATTAACTTGATGTTTGAAGACTAAAAAGAAAGTTTTATTGTCTACAACAGTAATTTGTCTTTGGTAAGATTGTATTCTACAGTTAACGTTTTAGTGTTTTTCAATTTTACATGCAAAATGTTTTAAGTATACCGAACATACTTGTGTTAATACTACCAAAGATGTTATATATTACAATTCTCTATCCATTTCCCTACAGTTTGGTATATAATATGTACATGTTCACAAAAAAAGATTAACATAAAATTTACACTAAAAGACAGTACACTTCACCATTTAGAATTCTTCAAAAAATAATTATGGCACAGGGTGGAAAATAATTATGGAATCAAAGAGTTAAGGATTAAAATAGAATCACAGCATCCAGTGTGGAACTGATGGGAAGAAGTAGACAAATACTAATGGAACAAACTTTCATGTATTGGCAGTTATTCATATGATTTGTAATTGAGAACAATATATATCCTAATTATAACCCAACAGAGGTTGATCAGGACATTTCTCATCATCAGATTAAAAAAGAAAATAATGGAGCAAGACATGAAGAATAGGCATAGAATAGGACACACTTTGATGAAATCAGCTAATAGCATTACAAAATGGTCCTTAGTCTGGAATACCCAAGATAAAAGAAATGGAGACTTGAAAACGCGAGAAGAAAAGAATTTGAGGCGGATTGAAAAGGATAAGGGAGATACAGAAAGATGGTGAATGGATGCACAGGTCAGAAGGCCTGGTGTGAACTGGAAATTTACTGCTGTCTTTAACTTTATTTGATACACATGTCATAGACTGTAGTTCATCAGTGTATCATGTCTTGGGCACATTCCATGTAATTCCCAATTTTTTTGGTGTGGTTAGCCTTAGATTTGATTTTCTAATGTGTTAACACAGTTGGAATGCTTCTTGTTTTCTAAACCTTGTAGTTTCTGTGTTAAACATTGTAGTCGCTTTTCAGATGCAATAAGTGCCATTATCTGAAATACCTCTGAAGAGTGTTTTTGCAGCTTGACAATTAGTGTTGTATTTATTATCTTTGATTACGACTAAAACTCAAATATTTTTTTATCTTTAGTGAGACTTTTGTAACTGCATCAATCCACATGAAATTTCTTTCACTATCTTAAATATTTATATAACAGATTTTGCAATTTTACTTTGACTGATGTGTTTTTGTTTTGATCACAATGAATAAAACACTACTAGCGTATTGCACTGGCTTCCCAGCTCGGCGGTCCTAATTCGATCCCCAGTTGAGGTGGGATTTTTTTAGACTGCAGATGGCTCAGGGGTCGACCCAGCCTCATGAATTTGGTACCAGAACAACTCTGGGAAGGTTAAGGCGGCCGGTGTAATGCTGACTCATCACCCCTAGTGTGCCGATAGTCAAGAAAATATGGGCTAACACCATATTCCCAATATGCCTCAATGGGTGTGTCACAGGATCCTTTACCCTTACCTTTACAAGTGTAATGTATTACCCGTTACCAACGTCACACCCTGAAAGTGTTCAGATAAAATATATGCCATTACTGAAATATATATTTTAAAAATTTCCTTTCAATTGTGAATTTTTATTTTCATTTGTTGTGGACTATTAATGCACATGTAATAGGTGTATCTCCTTCAGGCGACCATTGTCCTCTCAAGGCTGTGTGTGGTCCCGGTTGCCGGGTCCTCCCAGCGCAGTGGAGGCAGCGAATGGGTGTTGTGCCAGTACCAGATTGCTATTTTTCGCGGACCTTCGGTCCCGAGAGAATTTTGGCCGGAGACGTCTCGGTAGCGAAGTGGTTTTATAGCGGCAGTACACACGAGGGCAAGTTCGGGGCACAGCGGATTGATCAACCGCTTGCTTGTCGCATTGATTACGGAAACAACAATTAATATTCTGTTGTACCAATAAGCGCCTTTAGGCGTAACGGAACAACGGATAATTTCTTGTTGCCCTAAGACGCCGCAAGGCGTAATGGCCACTGACTGCTTGGTCGGTCTTTGGCTAAGGACGGAAGAAGAAGAAGAAGAATAGGTGTATCCCATTGGCATAGCAGCTTGAGTGCTGCCCTTTCGTGTAACACTCCAGTCTACCCAGCTGTAAATGGATACCTGACTCAGCTCTTAAGGTAGGGAAGGAAAAGGCAGCAAGCTAGAAAACTGGTCACCCTGCTGGACCTAACACATTTGCTCGCCAGCAGTATCTGCTATAGGACTACCTTTTTTAATAGGTGCATAACATCTTTTTAGTCCATGTCACAGCTCATAAGCAGGGACAAAGCTTCCATCCAGTGCTGTCCTGGCGAGTTTTTATACGTCTGTATAATACGTTTCTGAATAAATTATTTAATTGTATAAAGTTGCCACCCTGTGTGCCCAGCTATCCTCATTGTCTTTTATGGTCAGGTGTGTAGAGAAACAGCCCTGTGAAGCTCAGAAAGGGGGGGGGGGGAATCATTGAGGAGACAAAGAAATAATAGAATTAGTGCTTCCTCAGGTTTGTTGTACGAGTATCATCATCATCTTTTTTTTTTCACTCCTTATAAAGCATGGAACCACCTGTGCAGATGGCCGCCTTGAGGAAGCCCTCACCAAAGTACAAACTCTTCCAGCTGTGGTTTCTGTAACAATTTGTTTTACATGTTGAGGTTGCCAGCCTGACAACCTTATATTAGTTGCCTGTTATGACATGTCTGAGGGAGCAGTAGTTCTGTTCTTTGTTTGTCTCAACAGAGACACCCCCAGGAACTCTTCAGGGTGGCATGTTGTAAGAGTCAGCTGAGTTATATAAGGTTGTGTATGTGGTTGACAAACTCAATCATTTAAAACAAAACAAAATGCTTGGGGGGGGGGGGGGGGGGGGGGGGGGGGGAGGGGGCGGGGGGGGGGGGCTGGTTGCACTGGTAGCTCCATGCTCCATGGGGAGCAAAAGAGAAAATGATTATGATGTAGGGAAAAAAAGCGGATCTGTTCTCTGCATCCTAACTCTGTTGATGATTGAGGTTCTAAGAGTTGATGATTGAGGTTCTAAGAGTTGATGATTGAGGTTCTAAGAGTTGATGATTGAGATTCTAAGAGTTGATGATTGAGGTTCTAAGAGTTGATGATTGAGGTTCTAAGAGTTGATGATTGAGGTTCTAAGAGTTGATGATTGAGGAACTAAGAGTTGATGATTGAGGTTCTAAGAGTTGATGATTGAGGATCTAAGAGTTGATGTTTGAGGTTCTAAGAGTTGATGATTGAGGTTCTAAGAGTTGATGATTGAGGTTCTGGGATCCGTGGAAGTGAATTTACATTTTACGTAGGGATATCTTCTTCTTCATACACTCTCAGACGTCAGCTTGAATATGTTCAAAGAAAGCAGTGGTCAGCTTGAGCTTGATTCTATCTCCATAGAGCTTGTCCAGGAATGGTACTGGTGATGGTCTTATGTGTGCTTTCTCTGCTCCTCGTATGTTAGGCATCTTTGAAGCAGATGTTCAGCAGTCATTTTATTACATGGGGATATAGCCTACATGTAACAGGGTCTTTGTTATTTTCTTAACTGCTTCTTTTAATTCCTTTTTTATATTTTATGATTTGTTGAGCATCTGATCAGCACAATGGTTAGAGTACTTGCCTCATGCTGCAAAGTTACTGAGTTCTAGGATTGAAACCTGATATCGTCATGTTCCAGTCTATCCAGTTGTAAATGGATAGCTGACTCTGCTCTTGAGTTACAGAAGGCAAGGGCAGCAAGGAAGGGAACTGGTCTTCCCACCTCATAAAACTAGGCCTAGTATAGTGAAGGCTGTAACACTTCATTCTCTTACGGTACTGTCTGCTATGGGACTACCTTTAACATTTATGTTTTGTCACACGTTTTAATATCTTGTAATGCTTTACTATTCTTGTAACATTATAGATGTCATCTTGAGCAGTTTATTAAGTATCTATATATATACTGGTGTACTGTATGTTTGGTCAAATGTTTGTAGTGACAGTTCTTATGTAATTTGTGTTTTTCTTGTGTGTGTTAAGAGTCACTAGTGATCATTGGAATTCAATATATTTGTTAAAAAAATATTGCTTTATGTATTGTATATAGAAACTTAACATAGAGATTTTGGTTTTTCGTTTTAAAAATCTGTTAACACAATCTGGAATAAAGGGGGGCAACCATGGTAAAACTGTGTAACAATAATTAAATATTACATAAAAGTTTAAACAAGTTTCACATAACCACAGAGACTAAATTAGCCATTATGCAATGGCCAAATAGGTGTTTTCTTGATTATTGTCCCCTAAAGACAACCAGTACTCCATAAAACGAGAATTATTTTATGCAACACCTCATTATCAATGAACGTATGATGAGAGTTCTTCAGTGTTGTATAGAGCCAATCCTAACATTTGGAAGGGCATCATGGACAATTATTAAACAAGCAGGAATTGCCCTGGAGACCACAGAGATGTGGTTATTACAGAAGTATGTTAAGAATACCATGGAAAGTTAAGAAAGAGTAATGAGGATGTCCAGCAAGAAGCTAAAGCACAAAGGAAGTTTATTACTCATTTTAGAAGGAATCATACCACTTTTTTAGGGATGTTATGAGAAGAGGAAAGCTGGAGTATATTGCGACAACATGAAAGATTGAATGAAAAACAGATAAAGGACAACAGAGAGAGCAGATACTGGACAGTTTGACATTGTGGCGTGGAAAGAAGTCAACAGCAGAATTGATAATTAGGACTGGAGATAAGAAGTTATGGAGTGACATAATTACTTGTGCCACCAGGCATGGTACTTGAGGAAGAATTTATGCTCTTGACTTGGTACTTGTAACCTTCTTATCAAGCAAAATTCTCTTTAAATTGTTATGCTTGTTTTTATTTTTGGTTTGTTTTTTTACACAAAATGTTACTGATAAGTTACGCACAGAAGGTCCTGGGTTCGAGTCCTGGGTAAGCCACTCACGTCTGTTGTTTTTCTGTTGTCTAGTTTTCTACTTCTTTATTTCTTACGAGTGCCTGAAAACATACCTTTATGTTTGTCTGATATTTATTTACTGATATGTGGGCTGGCTGTCCACATGCTGATCATGGTTTCTTGGTTACACACAAATAGATGACTACAGGTTATACATTTGTTGGCAACCTCAAGTAGCTTATATTCACATGGAATCAAAGAGTCATTCTTTAATTAAACATTCTTCAATAACTGAATATGTCAAGCTTTTATGCATGGAGATCTGAAGTCATCCTTATATGACCACCAGCTAAGCACAATGCTACAATATACATACATGGAAGTAAACCTCTGTCTGTGAGGCAAATTACACCCTCACTGGCTTTTGAAATCACCCACACACTTCCAGGGATTCCCAGGTTGAGAACCCAGCATTGCACACTCAGATTGGAGGAGTCACTTGAGCCCCAGATGATAGTGGCTGCAAAAAGAGCAAGAAGCTTCACAGCCCTAGTTAACAACAACAACAACGTCAAGTTTTCCTTCAGATTGTGGTTATGCCGGAAATGTGAAAAAAAAAATTAGGTTACTATAGGTTGATGCCTAAACTTGAAGGACTTAGGAAATATATGTCTTCTGCAAGAATTTGGGGCAAGGGGTTATTAATGACAAAAATACGTGCAGACATCAAAATGTATGTTATAGTCTTTTAATCCACAATTACATTGCTGTAAGAGAAGGATAAAAGTTTATGTAATCAATGGTTTCTAACACAATCTGTGATAAAAGAAACCTAGCGACTGATAAATGTGGTTTAAAATAGGGGTTCTCAACCTTCTTTAGCTCATGGCCCCCTCCTTCAGAGCCTCATTTACTTCTCATAGTCGCTGTTAGCTGGAAAAAAGGTACTTTACCATCTTACTGTGACCCCCTAGAAATATGGCATGGCCCACTTTGAGAACCACTGGTTTAAAAACAACATAAATTATCAGATATGCCTAACAAATGACACATTCAAAGTTTTCTAACAAGACCTGTTTAAAGGAACTTGAAGATTATCAAAATTTGCTGCCTCCATTTTTCATTTATCAAAATGCATGCAGGAAAAAAAGTTTTAAATTATTTTTTAAAAATTGTTAGTTTTTGTGTGTGTGTCAAGTTAAATCACCAGACAGTGCTTGTTGGAAAAAGTAACCCATTGCCATATCATATTGTTTATGCCATCTGTGTAGAACTCCAGCACCATGTTAAATCATCATTTGTGTTTAAATGGGCCACTGACAAAATTAAGATCATAACTGACAGATGTAACACATATGATGCTTAAAAGACTATTATTGTTTCATTGCTGATTGCTAGAGTTCTGTGCAAGTGGTATAATGAAGTTGACATGGCTTTTGTGTGTATAGGACTTGGTGTTGATTATTAAGATTATATGAGTAAGAAATCAGATAACAGACACATCAACAATATGTGCATAGTAAAAATGTACTTCTCTTCAAAACACATTTTGGTTAATAACAAACAAAAGCAAAAAGCTGTGTGATTTACCCTCATGTGTGTAAATAGTTGCATATGTATGTCTTATATATATGTATAATTTATTATTGAAGCAGTTATGTAATTGCTTTCAACGCCCATCAAATTGTGATAAACATTGTGCTGTGACTGCAGATGTATGCTAATACCATATGCTGATGCTGAATCTGTTTGACTTACGCGCACCAGTGGTAGCAGTTTCTGTGTAGTTGTGGCTGGGAAATGAGGATGTGATGTAGTTTATAAGTCACCATCTCTTTCTTTGCTTCTTGCCTTTGTCTTTATGTGCTCCTTTTTTCTGTTTATATCTCGTTCTCTTTCTTTGTTCTTGCTATCTTGTTTGTTATGTGCACACACTTCATGTGACTCCAAGGCTTCTATCAGAGTTAAGAAAAAAAAAAACATCCCAGTTCAGATAAAATAGAATCATGCTACTTTTTTAGTATTACTGTTTTATTGTTACATTATATGTTATTATAATATTACTTATTACTAGGGCTGGGATTGATTTTACAAATCTTAATCAATTAATCAAATGTCTTTAATCGAAGATTAATTGATCAATTTTGAGCAACTTTATAAGTAATTTTAAAAAATATTAAATAACATTTTGTTATTGAAATCACTAGACTTTACTTATTTTACTTGTTATAAGGCAACATCGTCCTGAAAATATAATGAAAATGCTGAAAATTACAACCGAACCATTTATTATTATTGACTATACTTGCTAAATTCCATATCACAAAGCATAGACGTTAAATCATCTGTGGACATTTATGCGAACTACATGGACAGTTATGACCAAGAAAGACCAAGTAATATTAAGCCAGGAAGTAGTGGGCACACACACTTTCTCTCATCTTCCCCAAACCCCACAAATAAAATATTTAAACAAGTATTATACTGTCTGCTTTTCATTGTGCAGTGAACTACCCTGTTTCTGATGATTGTACTGTTTGATATAGACAGTCTGTGAGTGGACATATGTGTAGGCATGGTGCCTTAATAAAACCTTTTCACATTTTTACTTCTTGCCAGTGCATGCTAGCAATGCTTATGGTGTTAGTGCAATTATTATTGCTACATTTTCATCAAATAATTGCCCTGCTCATGTAATGGCTGCTGTTTAGTTTTCAGAGTTGGGGGGTGTTTATTAAATTTGAGTAGTGGTTGTGTTCATATATCATCACCTACATTATCCTTTATGCTCCTTATGGAACCACCACTGTAGCTGGCCTCCTTGCTTGAAGCTTGCACCAAGCATTCAATCATGTTCTTGCAGCAGGGGTTTCTGTGGCAATATGTTTAACATGATGAGGTTGCTAGTGACAGGCACAACCACATATTAGTCATCTTGTATGACATGCCTAAAGGCACAGTAGTCCTATTTTTTCTTTGTCTCTTCAGAAGCCCCAGGGAACTATACGGAACGTGTTTTAATATAGGTAGGAGGTAAAGGATCCTGCTACATGCCAGGTGAGGTATATTGGGAATATGAAGTTAGGCCCATATTTTCTTGACCATCTGCACACTATGGGTGATGTGGTTAGCATCACACAGGCCGCCTTAACCTTCCCAGAGTTGCTCTGGTACCCAATTCATGAGGCTGGGTCGACCTCGGAGCCGTTGGCGGTCTAAAAAAATCCAACTTCACCTGGGGATCAAACCATAGGCCACCGAGCTAGAAAGCCAGTCCACTAACCACTGGGCTACGTGTTCATATATAGTGTGCAAAATTCAGTTTCTCAGGTCACGAAAAAAGGAACAAAAAAATTACTCCCAGGCCAATGTTACTGCTTACATAATGAACACATCATGAATCTAGATGCATATTTTTCTTTCAACTAATAAAAAGAAGCCCTCACACAATCAGAACCAATAATTTGGCCCAGACTTATAAAATATATTGGCCACATAATGACTTTTGGACTCACTTTTTCTCCGAAGAAAGGTGTGACCATTACATGAGCAGAAACCTGCATTTTGCATTGTTTATCTGTAATAGCTATTGCCTTTAATTAGGTAGTCCTGTTACTCCTTGAATGCTTGCTCCAGTGATCACACTTTTTAGTATATAATTGTTCACCATTTTTGTAAAATAAAATAACAATAAAAAAATCTCTATATTTTAAATATAAGTTGGCAGTTGACCTGTCTTCAGCTTCATTTAGCTGCCTTTTATTACTAACCTGAACTGTAGAGTTGAGAGCTTTCCTTCTAACTACATCCTGAATGTTGCATGCCTTTAAATTAATGCTTAAAGTAACATGTAGGAATGAAAGGATACAGTCTGCAAGATAAGTGAGAGTGGAAGGGCAGAATGTTAGACGCGGCTGCATGCCCAATTCTTAACCCTTTGAAAATAAAGTTTGTTCATTCATTCGTTCATCACCATAAAGACAAGGTAGTGCTTATGTATAAGTGTTTTTGGATTTCCTATAATTGAATGCAGTTATTATATTTTTAATGTATGTCAGTGTGTGTGACATTTAACGGATCACATCATTATAGCTAATACATTGGACTGTATATTTTTGAGTTTTTTATAAATGCTTCCTGTTGTGTTGTATAGTTAGAATCACGAGGGGCTTATGAACTTTGCTTCATTACTGGGTGTCCACAAGAGTGTGGACCAGAAGGAAAAATTGTTTCTTTTTTCAAAATTACGTTTTTGTTTTATTTCAGACAATCATGTCGCTGTTCTTTATAAAGAATGCAATGACATTATTTTATCTCAGTATTTAACTTTATCTGTCCCAGGCAGTTTTTAGGTGTTACCCAGGAAACAGTGTGGATGAAAGTGTCTGTTTGTGTGTTTATATATAAATATATATAGTTACTTACTTACTTAGTCTTTCCTCTTCTACCGTGAGTTGTAGAGGTTTGGAAGAGAGAGCGCCATACTATCCTATCAGCTATCTTTCTCCTGGCCTGGTTCCATTCTAATCCTCAGTCCTTCAAAGATTGTCTAATGTTGTCCTCCCAGCGGACTTTGGGTTGTCCTTTAGGTCTGGATCCCTGGCTCTTAGTTTCCCATGCTTGTCGTGGTAGCCGATCTTCTCCCATTCTGCAGACATGGTCAAACCATCTTAGTTAAATAAATATATATTTGTGTGTGTAATGGCTGGGAATCAGCTGGAGAATATTTTGATGTCCTGTTACATGCCACAAATAAAGTTTGTTCTATATAGCGTACATGAATAAATATAACTATAACCAAACAGGCATACCATGTGGCTCTTGTGAAAGTAATGTACTATACTGTGGTGAACCATAAGGCTTGCAGGATAAAAAGAGTTAATGGCAATTTTGGCTTTCTAGATATTTGAGATAGTGAGTTTATCATGTGAAATTGCTTGGCACATCCCAAACAACACATTCAGATTGATGCCATCTTTATTACAGTAGATATGTTGAACATCATTCAGAGAAATAGTGTATGTTCAATGTTATGAGTTGCTTAAAAGCAGTAAACACTTGATTTGCCTGATAATTTATATATAAAGAATCATGAGTTGCTTATATTGTATGCACTTGGTTTATGTCACAATAAAATATTCAGCATAAGTGGTTTACATTTACAAATTCAGTTCACTTTATAATGTATGTCAAACATAATTTGCTTTATATTATGTGCACTTTGTTTGCTGTATAGTGTATACCCAACATTGTGAGATGCTTAACTGTGTCTTCCCAGCATTATGAGTTGCTTATGCAGAAACACTTGATTTGCCTGATATTATGTGTCAATAGTAAGGTGTTGCTTTTATTGTATAATAATAATAATAATAAATTCTTTAAGCACCAAACACGGCGCATAAGGCAGAAACCAGTGCTCTCCAGGTTGTTCGTTGTGACGCCACTCCTCTTAGCTCTTGCACATTATTAAGGCCCAACGTTCTTCCTTCTCTTATTATTGTTCTTCTGAGTGTTTCTTTTGGTCTTCCTTTTTTCCTCTTACCCTCAGGAACCCAAGTGAGCGCCTGTAGTGGTATTCTGTTGTTTTGCATTCGTAGGACATGACCGATATATGACCATCGTCTTTTCCTTATATAGTCGGAGACATATTTCTGCATAGAGTCTTCTTTTATTTGTCGATTAGTCTTGAATTCTTTCCAACTGATGTTCATGAGTTTTCTAAGACATTTGTTCTCGAATGTATTCAGCTTGTTCTCCAATGATTTTGTTATTTTCCAACTCTCACAGCCGTATGTTAACACTGAGATAACATTTGAATTAAACATACAAAGCTTGGTATGTATATTCAATGATCGTAATTTCCAAATGTTAGATAATCTATTGAAGGCGCTAGCTGCCAAAGCAATTCTAGTATGGATTTCTCTTGTTGTGTCACCATCCTGAGTCATTTTACTGCCTAAATAATTGAAACTTTCAACTTTCTGTAGTTTTTCCCCGTTCAAGATGATATCAAATGTCTCGTTAGAAAAGTTCATAGCTTTAGTTTTAGAGACATTTATTTGGAACCACGCCAGTTATTACAGTCTGATAGATCACCTTTCTTCGGTAACTTTACAATAATACTGTCTTTCCATTGTTGTGGTGGTTGTTCTTCTCTCCATACTTCATTTATAATATCTAAAATTCTCAAGAGGTTGTTGTCATTAACTGCTTTAATCATTTCCCCTGAAATTTCGTCAACTCCAGCAGCTTTAAAATTTTTAAATCTTTTAATGGCTTGTTTGATCTCGTCCAGCGTGAATTCATCGCAAGTTATTGGCAATGTGGTTGTGGGTGTTTCATTATTAAAATCAGGTGTTACTGTTGGTGGTGGTCTGTTTAGTACCTCCATGAAGTGCTCAGCCCATCTCTTCATTTGTTCTTTTTCTGTTGGTATTGAATTCCCTAATTTACCTTTAACAGGTGTTTCCATAGCAGTAGGCTGGTGACATAGTTGTTTTGTAATTTGATAAAGGTACCTACTATTACCATTTCTTGCAGCATTTTCAGCTTCTACGGCCAGTTCATTGATGAAATGTCTTTTATCTCTTCGAGTTTTTGTCTTCACTTCTTTATTTAACAAGTTATAAGTTAGTTTGCAAGATTCAACTGCATTATGTGTACTTGCCGCTAGTAGTTTAAGTTTTGCTGTTTTCCTTTCTTGTATTTTATCCCAAGTATCTTCTCTCATCCATTTTTTCTTTTTATGTACTAGGTATCCGGTGGTCGCTACAGCTGCTTCTGTCATTGCTGTTCTCAGTTGTTCCCATTTAGTATCGATTGTCTTGGTGGTGATATCATTGTCAATTTTGCCTAAAGCATCAAAATAGTTGTTCATTTTGACATTATATTCCTCCTTTATATCATTTGATTGCAGTCTGTGTACATCTATTCTTCTATTTTTATTCGGTTGGTATAACTTCTTCAGTTTAATTCTCAGTTTAGCTATGCAGAGGTTATAATCGCTTCCGATCTCTGCACCTTTGTATGCTCTGACGTCTTGAACTGATGAGCAAAATTTTGCGCCTACTTTGGCGTTAAAATCGCCCATGACTGCTATTATGTCATGCTTGGGTATTGTGTTGATGGTACTTAGAAGTGCTTCATAGAAGTCATCTTTTGTGGTGTCAAGAGCGTCGTTAGTTGGTGCATAACATTGTACAATTGAGAGCTTGAAAAATCATTGTATGCATTAGGTTTATGTCACAGTAAAATATTCAGCATCAGGGATTTATATTTATACGCGTGACTCACTTTATAATTTATGTCAAACATAATTTGCTTTACATTCTTTGCACTTTGTTTTGCTGTATAATGTACATCCAACATTGTGAGTTTCTTACATCCATTTGGTTCACTTTATAATGTATTTCAAACGTAATTCGCTCACATTATGCCAGCTTTGTTTGCTTTATTATGTATATCCAACATTGTGGGTTAGTTGTATGTATTTGGTTTATTTTATAATGTACGTTGTCAAACATTGTATACAAAATTGTTTGCTTCATGAGGTATGTCCAAAAACTGGGTTGCTTGTACATATTTGAATTTATTTTATAATCTGTATAAAACATTATAATTTGCTTATATTTTACACAGTTTGCTGTATAATGTAAATCCAATATTGTGGGTTGCTTCTACCTATGTGTGATCGGTTACAGATAAGGCCCTGCAGTCCTGAGGGGCGCCAGATGTAATATCACTAATCATCGTCATTATTTCCCTTTGTTCTCCTTTAAAGCTACCACTGCACTTTCCTTACAGGAATCCCGCAACAAAGCATTGATGTGCTACTGCAGTGTGGTGCCTGTAAGAATTTGTTTTACATGATGAAGTTGCCATCTCCACACACAAACTCTTATTAGTCACTTCTTACAACATGCCTGAGGAAGTAGCAGCCCTGGTTTTTCTTTGTCTCCTCACAAACCTCCCCCCCCCCCCCCCAACCCCCCTCCCTCCAAAGAAACATGGGGAAGTTTCACTACGACTGTAAGGGAAGAGGCTTGTGATGATCAAGCTACAGGAGGGGCCTCTAACAGGTTTTCTGCGCTGCTGTTTATAATTGATGTCAAACATCATAACATGTTTATATTGTACTTGTGGTTCACTATATAAAACATATCCTACATCTTGGGTTGTATAAACTGTAGACATTGTCTTCATTTACAATATATATTTAATGTTGATTCGACCTTTCCTGTACTTACGTTTTTTTTGTTCCACTGATGTTTGTGTTCTTGAGCAAGGTGTGCCACATTGGCTGTGAGCCCTTGTTGTTGTAGGAATTCGGTGGTGTTGTCTATCCGTCTGCTTCTTGGTCTTCCCAGCTCTCTGAAACCAAATCTTCGATTGTTGTTGGTCTTTACTGGCAATTTATCGGGCTCCGTTGTCATGTGATGGCCAGACCACAACATTGTCTGTGTCTTTATAGACTCAAGGCAGGATGTATTTCCTTCAGTTTTTTCTGATGTCATTGTTTATCATTCTGTCTCTACTGGTAACATTAATGGCATTCATTAGGCATCTCCTTTTCTGCAGTGGACACATGGACAGTGGCAACATGCTTCCAGTCATTTTGTTTTTTGGTCACTTTCTTCATATTTATCCTTCATCAGTTCAGCCATTCTCTTCTGTGAGTGTTCTTTTGTATTCCCTTCTTCCTCTTTCCCTGCAGATAAAATGTCAGTGCCTGATGATTTAACAAAGAATCAGTTTCTTTAGTCCTTCTTCACTTCTACTGTCTTATTGAGACTGACCCTGTGAAGGTACATAGTAATAACACTGATAACAAGTGTATCGCTAAAACTCCCTTCAGCCAGCTAAGAAAAGTATCCAGATAATGTATCAGCATCATGTTCCTATTTGCTTGTTATCCAGCATGGAGCTGCAGCCCCAAACTAAAACTGGTCCCCTGGCAGGAAGCCTGCAACAAGCAACCACATGCTCTTGCAACAGTGGCTTCTGTAGAGGTATGTTTTACATGCTTACTTACTTACTTAGTCGTTCCCCTTCTACCGTGAGGTGTAGAGGTTTGGAAGAGAGAGCGCCAGACTATCCTATCGGCTGTCTTCCTCCTGGCCTGGTTCCATTCTAGTCCTCGGTCCTTCAAAGATTGTCTAATGTTGTCCTCCCAGCGAACGCTGGGGGTCTGGATCCCTGGCTCTTTGTTTCCCATGTTTGTTGTGGTAGCCGATCTTCTCCCATTCTGCAGACATGGCCAAACCATCTTAGTTGGGACTGTTCTACTTGGGTCTGGAGGGGGACGCATTTTAGGCCTTGACGTATCGTCTGGTTGCGGACCATGTCTCTTCTTGTTACTTCAACCACCTTCCTCAGATACCTCATTTCTGAGGTTTGGATCTGGCTTTTATGGGTTGTAGTCATTGCCCATGACTCGCATCCATATGTAAAGACTGGGACATAGGTGGAGCGGTATACAGCCATCTTCGTTTTATTACCAACCTCTCTCTTGCTGAGGAATCCTCGATTTATGGCCTGAAAAAGTCTCCCAGCTGCTGCTTTTCGAGTGGCCAACTCTTCTTTGATGCCTCCCTTTCGGTCTATAATAGCTCCGAGATATTTAAAGTGGTCGACCTGCTCCAGGACCTATTCTCCCAGCTTAATCTGATGTCTTCTTTCTTTTCGTGATATCACCATGGATTTTGTTTTAGAGCTACTTATGACCATCCCTCTCTTCTCCAGCTCTTCTTTCCAGACTTGCAGGTTGGATTGGAGATGTGCCTCTGATTTAGCAATCAGGGCAACATCATCAGCAAATGCCAGCTCTGAAATACAGACCTGTCTCATCTTCCAGTACCCCACTGAATACTTTCTTGTTCTCTCCTTACATGACTTGATAACATCGTCCATGAGGAGTATGAAAAGATAAGGTGACAGGATATCACCTTGTCTTACATCAGTGGTGGTTCTGAACTCTTCTGACTTATGGTTTGCTGTCCTCACATAATTCCTGCAAGACTTGTAGAAGCTCTGTATAGCATGAATCAGAGGTGCTGGAATGTTCTCCCTTGCCAAACAGTCCCAAAGTTTGCTCCAGGGGACCCTGTCAAATGCCTTTTCCAGATCAATGAAACAAAGATGGATCTCACTCTTATACTCAAGGGCCTTTTCACTCAGCTGTCTGAGTGAGAAGATTAGGTCTTGAGTACTTCGGTTTGCTCGGAATCCGCACTGGACCTCATCCAATTGTGGCTCAGCTAGGCGTCGGAGTCTCTGCTCTAGGATTCTAGAGTAAATTTTACCAGGGACACTGAGAAGGGATATGCCTCTATGGTTTCCACACTGTCGATTATCACCCTTTTTGAAAATTGGTGTTATGATGGCAATCTCCCAGTCCTTTGGTATGGTCTTGTTGCACCACGCTGCCTGTAGGACCCTTAAGAGTAATAGGTCGCCTGATGCTCCCATGTACTTAACCATTTCTGGTGTTATACCATCATGCCCTGCTGCTTTGCCCATCTTGATTTTCTCCAGTTCTGCCTTCAGTTCTTCCATCTTTATGTCATCTTCATCACCATTGGTTTCCTCTTCTGTGCTAGTGGTTATCATTTCTGATGATTGACCTTGCTCACCATCAAGGAGTTCTGAGAAATATTCTTTCCATCTTTCCATTACTTCCTTTGGGGCAGTAAGCAATTTGCCTTGCTTGTCCTTTATAAATTTGAGAGGGCATTGTTTTTCCTTCCTCATGTTCTTTAGGGTCTTAAGAACAATTTCTGGTTTTCTTGCGCATCTTTTTCTAGCTTTTCTCCAAATTCTTCCCAGGACTTCTGTTTTGCTGCTAGCACCTTGTTCTTTGCTTCTGTTCTGAGTATCACATATTCTCAATATTTCTCTATTTGTCCTGCTGTGTTTTTAGCTCCTAAGTATTGTTTCCATGCCATTTTCTTCTCTCTTATTTTCTCTTTGACTTCCTCTGTCCACCAAGGTGTCCTCTTTCTCTTGTTCCCAAGTCGGACTTCACCACATGTTTCTGCAGCAGCTGTCTTTATGATGTCCTTGAATTTAAGCCACAGGGTTTCCAAGTCATCAGGTTGTTCTTCTGTGTTTCTCACCGCTGTAGCAATAAGCCCCTGATATCTGGTCTTAATTTCTGGCTCTCTCAGCTTGTAGGTCTTAATGCTCATTTCTTCCGTTCGTTTACTTGGTTTCTTGCGTGATGCTGGGCAGTTCCTAGGCTGAGCAACTCTTTCAGTTGTTCTTTTGATTGTAAGCAGGTAGTGATCACTTCCAATCTCTGGCCCTCTCCAGACTCTAGCATCCCGGACATATTTGAATGAGCTCCTCCGAACAATGGCATAGTCGATCACTGACTTCTCATTCTTTGTTGGTTCACACCTAGTGTATGCATGTATGCGCTTATGGGGGAACTTTGTGTTGGTAATGATCAGATTCTGTTCACTGCAGAATCTAAGGAGTCGCTTTCCATTGTCATTGAGAGTATCTTCTCCATATCTTCTGATAACTCCACCCCATCTAGCATGGTCATTTCCAACTCTGGCATTGAAATCTCCGAGTATGATAATTTAATCTAGGCAGTCATCCACTGTCCTTTGAAGCAGCTCGAAGAATTCCTCCTTGACATCTGCTCTCTCATCCTCATTTGGCCCATACACTATGACCAGGTTGACTATGGTTTCTCCTTCTTTTAGTTTTACAACCATAATGCGCTCCGAGACAAAGTTCCATCCCTTGATACTATCTTTCTGGTGTTTGGCCACAATGCAACCCACGCCCCCTTTAGCTCTTTCAGATGTGGGTACACCACTGTAGAGCAGCGTGTTGCCATTGAGATCCATGACTCCTTGTCCCTTTTTCTTTGTTTCGGTAATAGCCAGGATTTCTAGTTTTGCTTTCCTCATCTCTTCCACCAGCTCCTCTTCTTTCCCATTTATACTTGTGTTCCAAGTTCCATAAGTCGTAGTCCGTTCCAGTTCGTCGCCTTTAGAATCAGTCCGGTTTTCTCTTATATTACTCGTAATCATAGTTTAAAGCAAACAGGTGATTGGCCTGTTGTGCCTTTGCATGGTGGAGGGGCTGCCTCCTTACGGCCTCCATGCAGGCCGCCCTCCTACTTTTTCAGCCGGGCTTGGGACCGGCCTTGGCGGAGTTATGTTTTACATGCAAAATCTCATATTAGTTGCCTGGTACGACATGCATGAGGGAACATTCTCTCTTTGTCTCATCAGGGTATAATCCCCCACGAAATAAATTCTGCTGAAAGCCAACATTTATTTTGGTGGTACAGTATTTGAGGTTTTTAATCTATCCTTGTCATGCAGAGGTACGCGGTAATGAGAGGGCTGACAGGCTAAAGCACTTGTGAGGTCTGTTCAGTTCCAATATCTTTGCCACGGGAGACCAGCATTCTAACCACTCTACCATCCGGACTCTCGAGGGCTACGTGCGTGCCATAAAGCATACTTGTTACTGCAGCAATATTGATACTGAAGTTAGCATAAAAACACAAGCAGGCACTAAGTAATGTTACTGATGAATAATAAAGAAGGTCATTTCGGTAAAATATCTTCATCAGTTTACAAAATCGGGAAGACAACAAAAGTTATAGAAATACGGAAAGAACACATACGCTCAATAAACGATCTGAATATCCTTCAAGCTCGTGAGTTGTTCAGGAAAGAAATTAAAGGATTTCATAAATAGGTGCTCACGCAGAATAGGATTAAAATGGTATGACAAGATGGGACCTAAGACGCGTCAACAGTGAGGAATGCAGTTAGCGATCCATAGCTAGACTGCTTGCGTCAGGGTCAGCGAACCAGAGCTGACCAAGACCCTACTCCACCTCCAAGTGGTGGTCCTGGAAACAGGCTGCATCACTGCAGTCTGGCTGAGTGAGTAGGGATCAAAGAGGGAAGGCTAACCCGGTCCCAAAAATGCTGCGCTGAAGTCGGATATGTCGGCCGAAAGGCGCAAATATTGCAGCTTCGCTGTAAACGGACACAACGCAACCAACGTCCTTTTCAGGACGAACGAAGAAGAAGTATGACAGGATTACCAGTGTGGAGCTGATGAAATGTGCCAGACACAAATACCAGTGGAACGAGGTGAAGAAAAGACGTTGGCACTAGAGACGTAACCTGCTGAAACCATTACAGCAGAGTCCTTATTCTGGAATCCCCAGGGCTAGAGAAATACAAGAAGACCGAAGAACACAGTGTCGGTTATTCGAGGCGCAGTTAGAAGGAATAAAGAACACAGTGTCGGTTATTCGAGGCGCAGTTAGAAGGAATAAAGAACACTGTCGGTTATTCGAGGCGCAGTTAGAAGGAATAAAGAACACAGTGTCGGTTATTCGAGGCGCAGTTAGAAGGAATAAAGAACACAGTGTCGGTTATTCGAGGCGCAGTTAAAAGGAATAAAGAACACAGTGTCGGTTATTCGAGACGCAGTTAGAAGGAATAAAGAACACAGTGTCGGTTATTCGAGGCGCAGTTAGAAGGAATAAAGAACACATGGAAGCATGTCTTCTTCGTTTCTTGGATCCTTAGCCCCTGACTGTCAAAGCAGCCAGGGGCCATCACGCCTAGTGGCGTCTTATATGGCAGCAACAAACTGTGCACATTTTTACTCGGTCGGTGGCCATCTTTCGTGTCGTGCCCCAACTCTGGCGCATGCATTGCATCTCAGCCTCCACTGTTCTCCGTCAGGTATGGAAGCATGTAACAAGATAGAAAGGCTTGACGTGCACTTGTTGAATGCTTATTGTTCTACAGGGAGTTGAAAGGTCATGACGGAAACTGTGTCCGACTGCAAAAGCTGGTAGTTCTGTTACTGTTATGCAGTATTGATATACCGTAAATGAAGCAGTTTCTACACAAACCACTGCTATGATACTCGCTCCCTTGAAGGAACTAGCTGCAATGGTGGCTCTATGTTAGTGATATATTAAAGTATTCCTTTCGGCGTGTTCTTTCCTTTTCTGCTTTGTTATGAGAGCTTCTTTTCGCCCAATCTGAGGTGGCGCCGTAGAGATCATCGTCATTTGATGCGATTGGCAGCTTCATCCTCCCAGGTTGCTGGACTTATATCCAGCGCCTTGATGTCTCTCGCACACATCTTTGAACCCCAGCTGCGGTCGCACGATTGTTCTTTTGCCAGTTGTCATTAGAAAATATCTTTGAGGATGCGACCATCTTCCATGCGGTGAACATGGTCAAGCCAGCGAAGTCTGCATTCTCTAAGCAGTGTATACATGCTTTGAAGGCCAGTGCGTAACAGCCTTTCGACATTTGTCACTTTGTCCTTCCATGAACCACCATGGAGATGTGCCGTAGACACTGTAGATGAAAAGATAGTATGGCGCTCTCTCTGGCTAAGCTCTATACTCCAAGAAAGAAGAGGAACTATCAAGTAAGTAAGTAAGTAAGCAACACCCACATCCTGACCCAGCACATTTGTTTTTACGGTGTAGTACTAACAATGTTGTACGGTATATTTTATACGTATCATAATAAGTGAGTCCCGTCTGGTTTCAGCGGTCTCTGAGGAAACAAAGAAGAGAGAAGAACACGCTGATATTACTGATAAGAACACCAGGGGAAAAAGCAGCTGAGGATTATCGCCCCAGGAGGACATTCCTATAATCAGTTGTGATTGAAGGGGGCTACTACTATTATTACTACTACTACCACTAATACTACTGTTACTACTACTACCACTAATACTACTACACCATTGACAGCTGAGAGAAAAATATTAGCAGCTTATACCGGAACCAGGCAGCACAATTCTGAATCGTCATCAACTACCATCGCCACATGGAGGGCCAACGGCAACAGATCTCCAACGCATTCTGTCTCCGGTCTTGATGGTGCACTCTGGTCGACTCTTTCCTGTCCATGTGTTGATGTTATCTTCCCACATTTGAGGGTTCTCACTTTAGCGCGTTTACTTTCAACTTTTCCTTCAGTTATGGTTGTGACAGTAAGGACTGTTACGTCGGATTTACAGTAAGGTGCCGCCACTTAATTATAGTTAGGGTAAGAATACTTAGCAAGATGTAACACTAAGTATTTGAGCGTGTCTAGTTAGTGTAATAACACTAGTCACAAATCCTATGAGTGATTTAATTAAAGGTTAAGAAATGACGTCATCGAACTTGGGGTAGAATTGCCCAGTAGTTAGGACGGAAGTGATGGTTTGAGAGAAGGGGGTTAAGTGAGTTGTTTTTGGACCATCTTGTAAGTTCGATGGCTGTGTGTTATTTCTTGGGATGATTGGTTTGTATACCACAAAAGCACATGTATTTATGAACTATTATGAAGTTTTCAGAGTGTGCAGACACTAAATAAAGGTATACATTCATATTTAGTCCAGCTTGAACTTATTTCCTGAACGTCAGTAGGAAGTGTCGTTTGTTTACATCAGGTAATAGAGAAAAGAATATTACCATATTTTCGACGATCTTACAGTCTGAAACATAAACACAGTTACGAGTCTCCAAAAGAACCACCTGGGTTATGTTCCTATTCTGTAATCACCATCTCTGGCAGTCGCCAGTAAAACAACAGATGAACATTGATAAAAGATTCCACCCCATTCTCACCCTGTCACACTAGACTTGATTTGTCGCCGTGACCTAGCCCGGTCACATCTAACTTGATTTGGTGCCGTTCCCGTCCACTCCCCGGCCACATGGTCTTCAGCAAAGTTTTAAGTCTTTTCATATGGCCAAAATATTTTAGTTGCCTAACTTTGATCTCCTTCATTATTTCTTTTCTTTTTTTTTACACGCTTTTATTTAACTTCACTTGTATGTCACTTTCAAATCTTGCAATCGATTTTTCAATCACTTCCAGATGCGCAATAGCTCTGAAACTTGGCATAGTTGTGTATTCCCGATGACAACACAATAATCAGTCAATTATTTAATATTGTAATTATGAGTAATAGAGTTTTTAGTAAAGAAATGTAAACAAATCAGGGGCCATAATCAAGTTAATTAAAAATTCAAGAGTACGTGGTGTGCTTTATTTTTTTTCTGTGCAAAAAACGGCAGTACTCAAACAAGTGTCTAGCTAAATCAAGGGAAACAATCCAAATTATGAATCAAGGGAAAATCGAGTTCGATCTCTAGATGGCCTTCAATTTGAAGAAATTGATTGCACCAAATTAACAGGCACAAAGCCATGTAATATTGACGCTCTAAAAGAAATAAATCGCTTAAGAAATGTTAGACCAGATTTACAATAAGTAAAAATATTGTTTATGTTTTAGTATGTGATAATTTTTCTAACACTAAAAAGAAGAAAATTTAAAAAATATTTTAAACACGCGCTTTTAATGCACTAAAAACCCAAAAATAATTTTTCAATGAGTTTATAGCTTGCAGTTAAAAAATGTAACATTAAATTGACAAAAAGCGTGAGGCGCTGATTCTGCATGAAATTAACTTCTGCTTTATACTTTATTAGACACTTATGGATAAAATATATGATAAGCGCCCCACGCTTTTTTGTCAGTTTGGTGTTACATTTTTTGACTGCAAGCTATAAACTTGAACAATTATTTTTGGGTTTTTAGTACATTAAAAGCGTGTGTTTAAAATATATGTATCATTCTTTCTATGACTTGTATGACTTCTCTACCATTCGGAATAGGTTTACCCTAACAGATACAATGTGCAGGAGAAATAAGCAGTTTAAAAGAAGCAAATACGAGAAAACATCATATCACAAACACCACTATATTCGACATGGTAAAGCATGAACATTGAACTGGTTTGACAAGATCACCAATGTTACACACTGATGGACATAACCAGACAAATGCTAGTGGGACAAGATGTGAAGAAAATACTTTTGCATTGGATACGATACACAGAAAATCAGCTAATAGCAGTTTAATTACAAATACTTTAAACCAATGAAAACAGCCGCATTATATTTACCTATGACCGGTATTATCATATAGAAACGAATCGTGGATACGGTACATTAATAAACAAGCAAGACCAATGGAGTGATTAGAGTTAAAATGTTATGCATGTGCATTTTACAAAGAAACAACGCGGTGAATTTTGTTTATAATTATTTGTTAATAGTGCTTTCAATAATCGTGTCTAAGATAAAATCTAGAATGGCAGGACAGACATCACACATTGCTTCAAAGTATTTGTTTCTGGTACAGAAGTTTTATGAAAATAACAAGATGCATATTGTTGAACAGAATCGACATCATTGCACTCCGGGCAAACCCATAGGTGCTCAGTCTCCCTCCGTATATGTCGAAGAATGTGAATGCTAACTTCCTGTAGCTCGCTGGTTGTAAACACGACGGATGCATCCTCTCATACGTCCATCTCTACTAGCCTTACGTTTGATGCCATATTCCAACAGTCTTAACCTTGATGATTCATCTATTACAGTGTCATTATCTAACAGGTGATCATTAATTGTTCCCAGTATCTCTTCCTTATCCATATCCAGTGTCTGGGTGCTCTTGGTGCAGGTCTGTCAGCTCTCTCATTACCACGTACCCCTGCATGATCAGGACAGTAGATCCACACCAGCTCCTGCAGATTTGAAGCTTCTATGAATGTTTTCCAGTGATGCCGTAGCCAACCATTTTGAACGTTTCGAAGCATGGACTGAGAGTCTGACACAATGACTGCCTGTTTTAATGAAGTTTCAGTTAGCCACCTTAACTGGTCTTTACTACAGAAACTGTCTTCGGCAACTTAATCTTTTTTTCTCCACGTGTTGATATCTCGCCCGCCTTACTCGTCAAACAGTATCGCTGCTCAGTCTTACAGATCCGTTAAGTTCATGGATTTCTTTTCCTACTCTCAAAGCGACAGTGTTTTATCTGCAGCTGTTACTCGATACAAGATACGTTCAAACTGAAAGGTACGTTTGTTATATTCTACGACAAAACGCGGTATGTTCGGTTCCTCATTCTATTTATAAATGTACAGTTATGTCGATGTTGATGGCACACCAATGAAAATCATGGACTTGGTGCACCAAGGAAAATCATGGACATTTCGCGAGATCAAGGGGTGTTGGGAACTTGCAGAATTTCATATTTGCACTGTGCAAAGTAGTTTTTTTTTCCCTGGCTATTGCACTAAAGGTGAATGGAAAAACTAATTTCATTTTTACGCCCCCCAATCCCGAAATTTCATCATGTGAACGTGCATGAGGACAATACTAGGTAGACTTGTGTATATTCATCACAGATGCTTAAGAAAAACTGAACAAACTGATGAAAGAAAAGTCAGATATAAAAACGACTCCCAAGAGGTTACATTCAGAGATGGTTCTTGCTCAGAATGTAAGGATTAAAATGATACGACAGGGTCAACAATGTGGAACCAGACAAATGCCAGTGGTACAAGCGCTAAGGACGAGGCATTGAAGAAACCAAAAAAAAAAAAAAACCAGCAATACAAGGCAATCATCCGCACAGAATCTTAAAAGTAAAAGAAATAGAGAGTAGTCCAATAGCAAAAACTGCCGTATGGGACTGAAGTATTTGAGTACTTCACCATACTAGGTTCAGCTTTTTTATGAGGTGCGGTGACTAGTTCCCTTCCTCGCTGCCTTTGTCTTCCCTAACTCCTGAGCAGAGTCAGAAACCCATTCAAGGCTGGGTAGACTAGAGCATATCGCTACAAAAAAATAATAAATGAGACCTAAAAGAAAAAATATGTATACAGAGCAGAGAACTTGAGACGCGTTAGAACGATAAAGAAGACAATAAAAGAACCGAGCAAATGGCGCAGAATAAGGCTTTGGTGTGAACTAATTGAAGTTCTACCATGCTCCATGTGGAGCCGAAAAGAAAATGAGAAGAAAGGTCTTACGGTAAATAAAATGTGGGACGCTGTTGAGACACGATTGTAGCTAGTAGTAGATAAAACAGCGCAATGGTTTTGGCCTCCAGGCAATTAGCGATTGTTTGCTTGACAGTTGATTAATCTAGACGGAGGGTAGGGGAGAATGGGCCCATTACGGCTGTGGACCCTCGGGGACTGTTTGATTGTTTAATCTATAATCCTATGCAGAATCTTACAGTTAACAACTTGGATCATGGTGCAAAATGTCATTTTAATATGATATATCCTTCATTTCAACAAATACCTCAAAAACTTTAACGCATGATTCTCAGAACAAGCTGAAGTAGTGATGGATGAAAACAGTGCCAAGATGACGGGATGTCCCCGTTACATCCTGTATATCAGTTGGCCAAATTAACTCTAAGTATACATGCTCAAAAACCATGTTTTTACGAGCTCATTTTAGGGAGTACATTTTGAGATGTGACTACTGATACTTCTTCTTCTGCGTTCAGATTGTAGTCATGCTAAATCTGCAGGCTTGTTGAGAGGACAAAGTCCACAGTCTTTTCCATGTCTGCACAGTAGCTCCATAGCTTCTGATTGAGCTCAGCACCCCCTGGCCAGGTTAGACGTCGTAGATCATCATGGGTTGGGCAGTTTTGGAGAATGTGTCCACATGGACATTCATTTGTAGGAGATATCCTGAGGCGATAAAGATGGCCTTTTGTTCTAATAACATTTTCAAACTTTTTATGTGCTCAATAGACACAGTGTATGTCCATGAACCAAATTCTACAGTTTATTTTGTTAAAAAACATGTGGTTACCATGGTAACCAAAAAAAAAAAACATCCGCCATATTGGATTTTCACCACTTTTCGAGAGCTAAAAACTTATGTTTCCCATTGATCAAACTTTACCAAATTGCACACACATGTTGT